>CM021101.1:273600579-274006301 GCA_007115665.2 Sequoiadendron giganteum
AGTGAAAAGTGTCAAAGGCTACACTTTTTGGTGACACAATCAAATACAAATTTAATGTTCGAAAACAAATTGAGTAGAATAGTGTGCACTTTTCATATAAATTTGGAGTTGAATTTGCAAGACTAAGTTTCCCAAGGTGTCAGTGTTTAAGTATCTCAATATCTATCTTCATAGTCCTCAGGATTATGATCAAAACCTTCTTTCTTTTGAATCCCACTATCAGATCTTCATTAGTTGTTTAGATAATTGAATTTGTGTATCTTTTCAAGTTGTAGGGTTTGAATGTAATAATGATAAAATGGTCTTGAATCTTCCTCCAAACTTATTTATATCTAAAACTTGCACATTCAAAAAGAGAGGAAGGGTTGTTCCATATAGGGGCTTTCCTCAGTCAAACCCTGTGTGGGTGTTTCCACCTCCACAATGGTAAAATTGATGAAAGAGAGCTTATAATTTTGAGGGATATAGGCTAAATGATAAACGAATGATGAATAAATAATGGAATGCAACTCATTACTCAAATCTGATTTCCTTGAAGGATTGAAGTAATGCACATCTCCTCAAGGACTAATTGTAATTTGGCTTTCTTTTCTTGAAAGACCTACAAGGGTTAGTCCTCATGAATAAAATGATAACATAAACATGAATAAAATCACATAAAACTTGACACGATTTGATATTGAAATTCTCTAATAAATTTTATCTTGACTGCTCTTGACTTGCTTGATAATGCTCTTGATAATAATTCTTTCTAGATTTTCTCCCTTATTCTCTTTACTTAATTTTTAAATGGTGAAATGACTAGGTATTTATAGGAATTTAATCTAATTTCCCACAAATTAAATCTTGATAGCTAACATTTGACATTTGAAATTCAAACAAATTGTTGTCCTCAACATATTGAAATTCGGAGGAAAAATAGGGGACCAAAGTCACCCAGGGAAACTTTGTGTTGGAGTAATAAGGTTAATTACTTAATTAATTTAATCATATTGATTAATTAATTAAGTCACCTTTTACTTTATTTTAACTTAAGATAAACTTAGGCCCTTTAATAATTAATTAATAATTAATTCTTCATCCTCAGGTTTTCACTTTAGGGTTTCGATCTACTTTCTTAAGGATTGATCTCTTTTTAACTATTAATTTTGGTTAATGCATTTTTGCTTCATGTTTGCAAAGCACCATTCTTGTGTCCCTTGATCTCCTTTGGTGAAAAATTATTTTCTTGTAGGTGTTCATTGTGATCTATGGTTGGATTATTAACTTCTTCATGGTAGCAAAGCTCTAGATCTGCAAGCTTCTTGTTCCTTTCTTATGAGATTTTTCATTGAAGAAAATTTTGCAATGCATCCAAGGTCATATCGAACCTCTCCATTAAATCCAAAGCTTTTGAAATAGTCAATATTGACCTTTGTTTTATCAAATTTGGCTTCCATTTGTCAGATCTGTGAGGGTTTGAAGAAAGGGAATTCTTGCCAAATCCAAGGGGTGCCTAATTTTTTGGGGCATTTTGAGCCCAAAAAGACCTCACCATTGGCTCAAAAAACCCAAAGACCCCTATTGCCATATATAATTTGTCAGTTTTGGAGTAGGTGATCCTGAACCAAAAAAAATTTACCTAGCAGGGGTCATATGACCGTTTGCACACATTCTGAGGTAAAATTCGTCAAAAAAAAATTAAATGTTTTTTGCAAAAAAAAAAAAGTTTTTAATTGTAAATATATATATATATATTATATTAAAAGCTTTTAAAAACAAGTTACAAGCTTTAAAAAAAAATTGTCTTAAAAAAGAAAAAAGAAAAGGGAAGGTACCTACGTAGGGTACTGTACAGGTCCGTACTTGTGAAGCCCTACGTAGAGTACCCTATGGTACCCCTAGGGCCCGTAGGTCCTAGGGGCCTACACCCCATATGGGGAGCGGTGGGGGTGGCCCACGTGCCCCCCACCAATAATTTTTTTTTTTTTAATAAATTTATTACTGTATTTTTAATGTTTTTTTTTCTTTTAAACAATTTTTTTCCTCCTATCCAAATTATGAAAATTCAGTGAAGGCCAAATGGCCATCAAATTTGGCCTAGTGTTATGTTGTGATGGTTGTTTGGACGTCAGATTTTATGCAGTGACTATGTATTTTTCCCTATGAGGGCAGTTTTCTTTCGGAGGCCATAAATTTTGCCCACGATGTCAAAATTGGGCAAACAAGATATTGGTGGAAAGATGACTTAGAGTAATTTCCAGTGGTATGGGTATTTATTGGATATTTTTTCTTATGTCCCTATTATTTCTAGTCAAAGTCAAATCTTCTTTTCTAGAGTTTCCTTTAGTATTTTCAGCATAAATTTTACATACGATGTCGAAAATCTAGCAAACAAGATATCATCAAAAAGTTGCTTCCAAGATCTTCATAATGGTGTAGGTGGTTTCTAGATTTGATTTTTGGTTTTTTCCAAAAATCCTTATTCTCAAATGTAGTCCTTTTTTGGACCTTATGGGCTCACATTGCATGTATTTATTATTTGTAAATGCACTGAAATAAAGTGCCTCAACTTTGTATGTGTACTATTAGGATTCTTGCACATCATATTGTGCCATTATTATACTTGCAATATGATATAAAGTGTCATGGGGGTTTCTTTTTTCCTTTGTTTTTCCTTCATACCTTTCTCATGCGTGTGTGCCTTGGTTTGTACACACTTTATATCTACTTGTACTTTCATGTCTACACATTCAAATGTTCTTGGTTATTTATCATGCACTACATTTATACATTTAGTTTTAGTGTACATTTTATACCTCTCCCTTGTCAACATTATGGGGAGGTTTCTACTGTTGGTGCTAATGCTTCCTTGGTTCTGCATTGGAGTGAGCTATGTATACAGTATTTATTCCTATATACTAGGCAAATGCAAAAGTTGGTCACCCATGCATTTAAGTGAGATGTAGCACTTACCATATGGACACTCTTACATTCCTATTTCTGGAGGCGACCTTCCATTTTTCACTTGATCAGTTCTTTAGACTACTGGTACTTTTGTCATCTGTATTTTTGAGTTCTTGATGTATGCCCTAGTTTTCCATCGGATTTGAGTAGTGTCGTTGTGGGAACTGATACAGATTCTTATCTTCTTGATCCTGATCATCATATTTTTTAGTGGAGGTTCTTCTTTCAACATTTTAGCAGTCATTCTACAATAGTGTTTCAAACTTCTTCATGCTTCTATGGTGTTTTCTTCTATTCATCCTTTGTTCCTGGGACAATTTCTTCTTGATTGGAGGCTTCTTCATCCTTCACTCTTGTTGGAGGCTTCTTCAATCCTTCACTCTTGTTTGGAGGCTTCTTTAGTCCTTCACTTTTTCCTCTTCTTTTTGATACATTCTTGTTTGGAGGCTTCTTATTCCTTGACATGTATTTCTCTCTTTTGGAGGAGGTTTTTCCACGAGGTTTTCTCATTTTCTCCTGTTGTGAGAGATATTTTACATTTGTGCATGGGTACCTCATGAAGACTTATTTGTCAGGACCCATATTTTATTTCATGCATTTTATCCTTAGTTTTTAGCTTCTCCCTAAGTTCATCTTAAGGGGGGTGTTGGAGTAATAAGGCTAATTAATTAATTAATTTTATCATATTGATTAATTAATCAAGTCACCTTCTACTATATTTTCTCTTAAGATAAAATTATGCCCTTTAATAATAATTAATTATTAATTATTCATCCTAGGGTTTTCACTTTAAGGTTTTGATCTCCTTTCTTAAAGATTGATCTCTTTGTAATTTTTTCTTTTTAAGTAAAATGCATAATGCCTATATATATTGATATAATATAATATGTACAATAGCATTTTCATATATGTCATATAGACCTTTTACAATAGTGTTTCATCTTTCACTATGCCTTTGATAACAACAAAAGGAAATTTTCATCAACCCTTTAACAAACTACTACAATTCAAAAATATGAATTGGCATTAACTAACAAAAGACTTCAAGCCTTTATAATGCCTATTAACAGATTAAAAACCATGGAATCAAAATCCACGCTTTGTTAGCAAACCAAATTTTTTTTTATTCACAACCAGCTACTCCTCCATTTGCACTAGGAGGTCATTTTCTCCTGGTCTTCCACCAAATTTTCTTCACCCAGATGAAGATCAGGCATAACATTAAAATTAATCCCACCTTCAACAAACGCTCTCCCTATTTCAATTTGAACTGGTTCCACCATCTGATTTTCATGATACTCCATTGGCTGGTGAAGGTTTTTTTATCTGCAACTTGTGGCACTTGGAGAAGTGGTGTATCATGAACATGTGTTAGAAGAACCATTATAGCTTGGATTTATCTTTACCTTTTCTACCAAATCTGCATCAAACTCTATTGAATGTCTTTGGAGTGCATTCAATGTAAAGCTGGAAGTTCATCGAGACAAAGATTTTTTTATTGCAATGAACAGTTTTGGAAATGTCTTTCAATGCAGCAAAAAATGTCTTGGGAATAAGCCTCCAATGTAACCATGACCCTTCCAAAGATCATACTGTTGACAACCTTTTGAGAGTACTCCATTTTGCGGAAACTCCACATTCACTACTTTGCTAGTAATGGACTCAGCTAGATTGACATCTTGTAATAAATCAAAAAGGTTGGAGATAAATATAGAAAGGAATTGGCATGGATAGATTAATCTTTTTTATTTTGGTTCTAGAATTTCTTCACCAATGACCCTTTTAATGTGTTTGATGAAAGTTGCACAATGCACTTTAAAGACCAACTGAAGTTTTGCTTCCCCAATTTCCTCTAAGATTAGAAACTCCCAATCATTAACTGGAAAGAAAAATCTATAGTTCCTCGGATAAAATTTAATTTTCTGCCTCCTACACATTGCACTGGTAAACTTAGGAATTCTTAACTCACCACTACTAGAGCTAGCCGAGAGATACATACACCTTGAATGCCAATTCAAAGCCACACACACAAATTTTGTTTGAATGACCTTTAAACAAAGCATGAAAAAATTTATTTCCCATGAGTGATCTGATATGGCTTTTGACATAATAATTTTGATAACCTATCAAATTGTACCCACATGACAAAAAAATATTATATGGAAAGATAGAAATTTTTTAAATCATAACAATGAAAGAATCAACTAAATAGCCATTTTTAGTTATACGGCAAGGTAGCAAAAGGCAGATTCTAAGTTTAGCCTAGGAGGATAAAATTTTAGCAAAAAAATAAAGAAAATTTTAACAACTCATAAAATGATGATGCATCGGATCACACGCTTTTGAAACCCATACATTTCAAACACTTGTAATCTACCAATTGTTGATGGTTAAAATGACACAAACAACATTAAACAAAATATTTCTACTCTGTTTCTCTTGAAAAAGAAAGACTACATATAGTGGCCTAACTCCCAAGGTCATGGTAGTTGGTTCTCAACTGTCTGATGTCACTCAATTGGTTCATGCAACTGTAATGTTCAAGGGGCCTGTGCTGGTAATAAAAGACTTTAAGCAGTGACTCTCTTTCTGTAACAAATAGGTTTTAAACAAAAGAAAAAATGGGACAAATGGATAACTAGTAAATTTGAATCAACCTTATCTAATGTTCGGACATATATCTTCAATAATGAATGTTTTTCTATCAGATCAAGAAAACCATAAGATGACACAACCTATAGAATGATCTATACTATTGCATACATTTCAGGTGCTTTAATTAATTCCACACTTACAATATCACAAATACTTCAAGGATTTCAAAACAACACACATTCATTCATCATTAAGATCATAGATCAACAAACTTCAATAAATTAAATTCAATGACAATTTAACAAGATAATCTTTAAATCTGGTTTCTTCTAATGACTTTCACCACATAAGAAACTATCATGCTACAACACAATCATTGGCATTCAGATGGATTATAACTTATCAGCCTTATCAAATAATACAACTCAATTCAAACTCCATACTATGTAAAAACCTGTAATTCTATTAACTGTAAAAACTATCAAGTAACAATGTATCTTCGAAACAATGATCACTACAAAACTCTATCTCCTAGCCTTCAGGTAAGACAATTCTATTCTCAATTAGCTGACCTTTACAATATGATACCCCTTGGGTATTTATAGATATACAAAAATTCTAAACTTCACTTCTATTTTAGGATTTCCACCTTTTTAGGAACAACTTTCTTGGAAACTCAGATCAATTTGATCTTGAGTTCTTACATTAGATGTTTAGTTTAACTAAAAACATAATATAAAAGAGAAGAAGAAGAAGTCATGCACCCCCAAGACTGTCAGTGATGTATGCATGCAACATGCAAGGAAGATAAAAATCATGCATGCAAGACTTTCATGCATGTGAAGCCGGATCTGCAATGAACTCATCATAACTGGTGAAGACTTGTTGTAATGTATCTATTTTTGGTCCATCAATCTAGCTGTCTTCAAACTTAATCCGATCCAACTCTACTGCAGCAAATTCTTTCATACTCTTCATTTTCATCAATTCTCTCCCTGCAGCTTTTATCTCCTCTTTAACTTCTACAAGCCGATCTATTACCAAATCTTCTTTATCATCCTTTTCTTGTAGGAGTCCTTTGAATCTTTCATTCCATCTCTCTATAATCTGATTCAAAGGCATGCCATCTTTGGTCATTACATTTACATCAACAATTATGGCAACAACTGCTTCCAACTCTTCTAACTACTCAGTCAAATTATTCACTGCCTCCTGAATCTCATCCTTGTGTTTGCTCAAAAAGCCAGTCCTAAACTTGAGTATGTGCAAAGTCTTCTCCACAAAGTATTTATTATCTTCCTCAAGTATGGACTATTCTAAAAGATTTGTTAGAGGCAATGCTTTCACCTTTTCTAACTTTTGACTATACTCCTTATATTCTTCTTCTTGTTTTTCTGATGCCTCAATATATTGATGCATCTCTTTTATTATTCCTTTTGCATCCTTGCAGGCTTCAAACCCTCTTGCTAAAACTTCTCCTACCTCCCAGTTCAATTTTTCTATCCATTTGTCTACCATCTCCGCCTTACCTCTAACTTGCACAAAATCATCTACCTCCTTTTTGCTTAACAAAATAGGAGTCTCAATGGCTGCAACTTGCTGTGACCTTAGAGAGGAGACACTCTTCAATTATGAATGCAACTGATCCAATTGAGCTTTAAGCTCATCTTTCTTTTGCTTGTCCTTTATCATTCTTGATTTAGTCATTGAAGCCATCACATCAATCAAATTCATTTGTTGATTTCTAGTGGGTCTTCCCAAATTGACCATACTCAATTGATAGTCTGTTAGCTGCATGTCCCCTACCTCCTTTTCTATCATTGGCATGGCACATTCAACAACTATCTCCCCTTTATCCATGAGTCTAGTAGAATGTAAGATTTTAGCCTTCTTTTTAGGCTTTTCCTACTTTATCCCCTTCATCACATCCTCCCAATTGAGAGGTTGTGGAAGTGTTCTTGCTCTTTTCTGCAAGTCCAATTTTAACCATGTAGGAGTAGTCAGAGTAGTAGTCATCATAGAAGAAGAGGGAGTAATAAATGTAGAAGGTGGCTACATACTCACTTGAGATTGGGATTCAACCCCTACTTTCTCTTGTTGTTCTTATAGTATATGCATTTGCACAAGTCTTTCAGCCTCTTATCTATCCTGTTGTTCTTGTATTTTCTTATCTTCTTCTTCTTTCCTCAACCTCTCTTCCTCCAACTGATTTCTCTCCACTCTTTCCTTTTCCAACCTTTCCTTTTCTAATTCTTTCTTTTCTAAAGCCTCTAACTTTTCCCTTTCTAACCTTTCCTTTTCCAAAGTCTTAAGTTTTTGAACTTATGCTTCTTCTTCCTGTTGTTTCCTAATCAGCTCTTCGTCCTCTTTTTCCTTCCTTATCTTTTTTTCCCCTTCCTCTTTTTTCCGAGCTTCCTCTACAAGTTTCAATCTAGCAACCAAGATTTCCTTTTCCCTCTGGTTCCTTGCTTTCCCCTCCTCAAGATCATGGATTTTCTATATTAATTATAATTTTTCATTCTCTTCCTTAACCTTAAGTTCATTCTCTTTTTGTCTTCTTTGTTTTTCTTCCTCATCAGCTGCTACTTTTGCTTCTTTTTCCTTTTGTTTCTCCACTATAGCCCTTGCATTAGAATCTCTTGTAGCATCTTCAAACAACTTCCACTAATCTTCTTGTGTTAAGATCTGCTCAATACCCTCATTTAGAGGCATGTTTTCTTGCAAATATTTCTCCGATAGAGTTTCATCAGAATCTGTCTCTACTTCCAAAATTTCATCCTCTGGCTCTCTCCCTTTGGTAGCTTTAGCCATGCTATGAAGTGGTCCTTCCTGAACTTCTTTACTCTTCTTCCTGGTAAGTGGGACTTGTGTGGATGATTCACCCCATGTGGGTGTTGAGACAATAGATCTTACTGGAACATCTCCCTCTGGTGCTTCTTCTTCATCATCTACTACCTCAAGTTCCATTTCTTCAACATCCAGAGGAAGGAATTCTAATGGCTCCTTGGGAGGTGTCTTTCTCTTGATTCTCTTGTATCCTTTTCCCTTTTTAAGAACTGGTCCTTGAGGAGCTTGAGTTCTCATCATCAACCATTGCACACTTCTATCCAAAACTATCCTTCCAATTTTCTTAATATCAATTGTTTCCTTAGCATCCCAGTCAATTGGATCTAAGCTCTTGGTGCCAATGTTCAAGGCTTCATATGAAGGATCCAATACAATTCCATCATCCATCAATGTGTCCGAAATATTTTCCTTAACACCTAACTCTACCATGAGTGCAACCAACAATCTTTCATAGTTGTTTTTCCTCAATTCATACTCATCCTGCCGATCACTCCAAAAATCTTCCAACAAGTTGAAATGCCTAGTGAATACCAAAGGTAATAAAGCATACATCTTCTTCCTTGGATCCAAATACTTACGAGCTGTATACAATCCCAATTTCAATTGTATGAACTCATTACAAACTACCTTTGCTCCCTTCAACTGTTGATAGCTATATTCCCCCAACTTCATGGGAAATTTATGACATCCAGTCTTGTGCTTGATCCCGAACCGAGCATTAACTCCAATGGCTTGATAGACAAACTCCATTAGCACTATCCTGTTACTACAACACCTTGGAAGTAAATGTGGATGACCTTCAAAACCGAATAACCTGAAGTATGTAAATTTGGGGTACTGAATGTACCAACATCCCCACTCAACAATAAAAGCCATGGCTTCCTGACTTAACCAGTATCCTGCATCTCCACTTAATTGGTTGATAATCACATATAAAAATGCATCATTGACTCTTCTAAAATGAGTCTCAGCAACTTGAAGAGATAACTGATCATAATATTCCCATACCTTCTTCTGCCCATCCAAGGCTCCCATTATACCTACTCTGTTTAAACTTGGGAAAATCCCCAATCTTGTTGCAGCATAAACCACATGAGAAGTCATGAAGAAAGATTTAGTTTTCCTGATCCTTGTGAGTTGATCATGTATGGCATCAAAAACAATCATTGACCAATCAAATTGATAGTCACCCTAAAAGATTATTTGAATGAAATGAAACATCCATTCCTTGAAGTGGAAGGCATCCCTCTTCCTAAACACTCTGGAAAACATTAATATTAAGTTAGATACCTCCTTCTTGAAGTCTACCCTCTTTGGCTAGTCTGCAAGCTTGCTTAAGGATTTCTTCTATATGTTTAACCATTTTTTGTTTAAGTGAGACTTATTGGAATCTTTATGTTTGCTATATTTCTCCAATGCCTCTGCTTCAGTCAATTGCACCAAGTTATTGGGATCAGGAACACTAAAGATACTTTGGAACATTTGAGGAGTAAGATCTAGAATCACATTATTCTGCAAATCCATGCATAGTCTTGTAGCAGGATTTTAAGTACTGGCTACTATTAATATCAGCTTCGGACACTGAACTGATAAAGGGAACACAATGATATGTGCAAGACCAAAGTCAACAATCCTTTATGTTCTCCCTGTCAAGTTTTCTCGTTCGGAAAAGACTTCTTCATGTAATTTTGCAAACTTGTACTAGCCCAGATTGGTATATGTGATATCTGACCAATCTGACTCCACCTTGCTCACTTTCACCACCAAGCTCCTATGATCATACCTCAATGTATAAGGAAAATGTTCTGGCTTTATCTTCTTTACTTTTGGTATGTCTTTGATGTTGCAGCTGGTTGATTCCTTCGAGCAACTTCTCCTGATGTTCCTGACATCTTTCAATTCTCCTACAAAAAAACCTCTAATTAGATCTTTTAGATATCATCATAAAACATGATTTTAAAACACACCTTTTACATATACATCGGAGTCAGAACTAGACAGAAACTCAAAACAATCTCCTTTATAACATTGCCAGACTCAGAGCAAAAACCAATATAGATACTTCTCTTAATAACAAATGGGATTGGGGTTGGAACTGGGACAGTGGTCGGAACCGGGATCGAAATGAAAACGGGATTTGATTTTCTTCAGATTTTCCAATTTTCATATTCTATTTCCATTCCTCCTCCGCCTCCGATTTGATCATCATTATTTTGAAAGAAATTTTTCTCTTTATGCGCAGAGTTGGACACGGGATAGAAACGAAATCGATAATTTTTCATAAAACAAAGTTCTTAAGTTCATCATCGATTTCGATCCCGCCTCCACATAAGTTATCATTATTCTTCAAGGAAACATTTTTAGAACTCAGAGCAGGAAACGAGATAGAAACGAAATCGATAATTTTCGTAAAAGAAAGTTCTTAAGTCCATAATCGATTCTGATCCTGCCTACGCCTAAGTTAACCATGACATCATCAAATGATTTTATTAATTTAACATATAACTCCACGATAAAAACCAAGGTCGCTTAAAGATGAAAAAAGGGCTTTAAAATACCACAACCATATGACCATAAGGAACAACTGCATCTAGGATATCTTATTTAAATAATTTAACTATGATCATCAAATGATACAAAACCCTAATTTAACAAACCCAATAAAACTAGGGCACGGGTTTAAAACCTTACCATTTTACCAAACTGAAACATATGATGAAACCCTAATTAAACAACAAATCTAATCTACCCTAACTCACTGTAAATCATTAATCTACCTCACTGTAAATCTCTAACTACCAAACGCCATTAAAACCCTTAATCTAATCTAATATATTGCACACCAAAAAAAAACATGACACAATCACGATTAAAATGTGAAAGAGACTATGCCTAAAAATAGAAAGAAATGACTCAAAAATACAAAAAAAACAAAGATTAAAGTAAAATAAACAAGAAAAAACATGCACCTTCTCATTCAATCGTATCGATAATCATAGATTTTCCCTAAAACAAAATGATTGAACACACGAACAGATATAAAGAAAAACACAACAAACACAACCGTAAATCAACAAAGAACAACAAGGATAAGAAACCTACCTCAAATGCAAACAAACTCGAGCTAACTTTCTGAATTGATTTGCACACAATATCCCTTCCCTTTTCGATCAATTTGCTCAAAATGAACTCTGATGTTGCTCTTTCATGCTCTTAAATTTTAACAATAACAATAATGATCGATTTAACCCTTAATAAAGGTAAAAATGTAAATTTTTGCCTACACAGGCAACCACCATTAATGCATTAATGCGCAGTAAAGGTGGAGTCAGAACTATAAGAGAACGAACACTCATCTGCAGTAAAACTTCAGTCAAAAAGTCAACGACAAAAAGTGGCGGAGTCGGAACAAAAATGGAAAAGTGATTCTGAAAATTACAAAATTTCCAAACTTAGTTCCCATTCTAGGTCTGCGTTCGTCAACTAAAAACTAAACAAAAATAAGTACAAAAAGTAAAGTAAAAGACCGACCTAATAAAATAAAACACGCAGACCGAAACTAATCATAATATAAAATAATAGAGGCGGGATGGGAATAGATCGTGATTTTGCAATTTTTTGATAAAGACCATCCTAACACCCACTCCGGCTCTGCTTCCGCTAAAGACAAAAACAAAGGAAAAATAAAAGACTGTCGGGATGGGACCAAAAACATGCCTCAAAAGAAATTTCAGAACCCAATTCAGTTCTAGTTCCGATTCCAATAGACTCAAAAACAAAATAAAAGATAAAGAAAAACAAGGGGGACCCATTTTGACCAACGAAAAAGATGGGGTGGTTATGCAAGGCATAACATCAATGATCCATAGAGTTAGCATAAAAAATTACCAAAGGATCATCACGAGTTTTATTTTTCTTGTTACGAATACAATACACAATATGTATGCTTCCTCCTCAAACTTTCATGACATAATATTCTCCCATCTTGTTTCACTATGCCTGGACTTCTCTCCATAATCTTTACATGATCTTTCCATTACTGCAGATAGTATCATTGTACAAACCTTCCACAATTTATCATAACATGGCACTGCCGAGATAACTTACTAACCCAGCTTGATGATGTTTTGTGTTAACCCAAACTTTGGCACTTGTAAATTCTTTTTCCACCTTTTTTGCCAAATGTTTAATTACAATTTTTTCATGTACACCTGGCCTTTTTGAACCATGACATAAACATACATATACCTTGTGAAACATGCCATCTATTAAACATGCAAGCACATAAAAGGATGACTTGCATGTACACCTAACCACATTCATTTGCTTTGAATTATACCAGTTTTCAAACATAAGAGATCATAAAAAATGATTATTGGAACACTTGTCACCTATCTAACAATGCCAACTAGGATATCTCAATTATTCTTTTTTATTTTTCAATGAAAGAGCCCAACTATCGACACTTTCATGAAAAAACTCTTAAGTTGACTCAGCCATGACAACTCAGGATGATAGGTTGTAAAAGTGGCACAATTTACAGATGTCCCAAGAAAATACAACTTGACTTTGGCCAATATAAAATAACCTTGAAAAATTCAATAAATGCTTGCAACGATAATAATTTTTGAATCAAAGAAAATGACAACCTTTTTTTAATTTGGTTGTCGTGGCCTTACAAAAGTTTTTGAACAAATTTGAACATCCAGAAAAATTGAATTAACCTCAAAACACATAGAAAACCCAAATTCTTTAACCATGTTTTCCTTTCCTCTTTTCACACAAGAAGTTATAACATAGGATGCGTTTTACCTATTTTAAAAATATGTGTAACTTTATCATCTTCTTGTTCACAACCAAAATTTTCCAAAAAGTCTGCTACCACATTACCTTATTTGAAAGTGTGAAGAATATGATAGTTTTCAACCTTATCAAGTAGGGACCAAATTTTCTTAACAATATACCCCAGTTTCCAATTTTGAATCTTACACTCCTGACAAGAATTTAACAAGATTAAAGAGTCACCTTCTTCTTGGATCCTGGTAAGCTTAAAGTGTTTTACTAATTTTAAACCTTGAAGAAGTGCTTTCACTTCAGCTGCATTGTTTGTTTCCTTGTTCAATTTGAAATATTTGGCACAAAGAACTAGACTATTAGAATCTCTTATGACTACCCCTGCTCCATATGCTCTTGGGTTCCCCCAAGAAGCACAATCTATATTCAGTTTGAAACATTTAGATGGAGGTGACTTCCATGTAATAGAAGATCTATCTACTTTATGAATTGGCTAGTGGAGGCTTCCTTTGAAAGGAAAATTTAGAAGAGGCGATGCTGCCAACAATTTGGAATCCCAATATGAGAAAATTGAACCCACATGTTTATTTTTTATAACATACCCATTTACTACTTATGAAATAGATTGTTCTAACAATAACAAGGCCTGATTAATATTAAACTTTTCTTTTCTAAAAATGCATTTATTTCTTGCCCACCAAATAGACCAGACTAGTGAAGACAGAATGATGCTCCAAATGCATGCAAAAAGGGAATTTTTCTACAATTGTTGCCAACTAGAAAATAACTTCCAAAGAGTATTTGGAAAAGGAGATAGCTAATTCATACTAGACACTACGAACATCCAACATGCCTGTGCTACTAGGCATAAAACAAAAAGGTGATTAGGATCTTCCAACTCTTGTTCACATAGCACACATCTGAAAGGTTGTACAATACCAATTTTTGACAGCTTATCACTTGTAAGAATTTTGTTTTTGATAGCAAACCAAGAGAAACAACCTGCTTTAGGCAACATTTTAGAATTCCAACATAAATAATATGCTCGATGATCTTCTAAATGCAGACCTGCTTGAGAGATTGTTTTGTAACCTTCTTTAATTGAATAGCAACCTGGTTTTTATTTTGACCATATTAACCTATCCGAAGATGAAGACAAAAAGAATGGCCTTTCCTGAAGCAAATATGAAATCTGAATTTTGTGAACATCGTCAATTTTCTCAATTAATTTTTTTTCCATTTAACTTTACCTGTCAAAGTATCTACATGATGAACATAGTCTTTGACCTTTGTACCTCACCTTTGAGATAAATGGTTTTCAGTGTTTTAAAAAAAAATCAAACCATTTATGATTGGGTAACCATTCCAAGAATCCCTCCAGAATAAAGCTTCATTTCCATTATTAACCTCCCATGTTAAATGAGGTTATATGATTTTTCTGCAAGAAACTAGAAAATTCCACATTGTTGATCCTGAAGAAGGATTTGAAACTATAAGAATTATTGATGAGCACATACTATCTAGATATTTATGTTTCATGAGATGGTGCCATTTTAAATGTGGTCTAGAATACATATTCCAAACCTTTTTGGCTCCTAATGCCAAATTTCTTTGAATCAGATTTTGTAGGCCATCGCCACCTTTTATCTTCACCAGGCACATGGTTTCCAAAGAAATTAAGGGGATTTTTTTTTCTGTCCAAATTTACCAGACCATAGAAATTTTCTTATCAACTTTTGAATTTGATGAATAATGGTCTTGGGAGCTTTTAAAATTGACATGTAATAATTTGGTATTGTGGATAATATAACTTTAATCAACAAGATTCTTCCTAAAAGAGACAACCATCTCCCTTTCCAAGACAATATTCTAGCTTGTATGGTCTGAATAATCTTATGCCAATAATAAATATTGTTTTGGCTTGCAAAAATAGGAATACCAAGGTATTTGCAAGGAAAATGTTCTTGTTGGAAGCCTAGAAGATTCACAATGTGTATTTCAACATCTCATTTTGCATTGAACACATAAACTTTGGAATTTCCTTCATTTAAACGTTGACCCGAAGCACTAGTGTATTTCTTCAATACAAATTTAAAATGCAAAGCTTCTAACACTATAAATTTTCTGAAAAGTAGAGTATCATCTACAAAGAGATAGTGTGTAACAGATATAATTGTATTTGGAATACAAATACTCTAAATTAAACCTTGTTCATGAGCTTTTGTAATTGACAAACTCAAAGCTTCTACTAATATAATAAACAAGAAGCGTGAAAGAGGATCACCTTGATGAACCCCTTGAGATGAGCCAAAGAAGTCAATTGACGAGCCATTTAACAAAATAGAGAATTTAGCACTTGATAAACAAGCCATAACCACTTGCACCACTTTGGAGAGAAACTAAATTTCAATAATACCTAATTCAAAAAGGACTAGTCAACTCTATCATATCCCTTCTGCATATCAAGATTTATATACATGGATGAAAATTTATTTACAACAATGGAATGTGACACTTCATGAGAAACTATTTATCCTTCATGCCTTTCTCTCCCAGGTACAAAACCACCTTTCTACTCTAAAATAATTGCAGATACAAGAGGATGTAATCAAAGATATATAGCTTTAGTAAAAGTATTATAGATGGCGTTGCAAAGAGAAATAGGACAAAATTCTGAAAAAGTAATTGGAGAAGAAATTTTTGGAATGATTACAATATTAGTAACATTAAACTTCTTCCACATGCCACCAAATTCTTGTGACTCCTTCAAAGCATTTAGAATATCAAACCCAACAAAATCCTAGTACTTTTGATAGAATAATGAAGAAAAACCATCCATCCTAGGATCTTTATTCGACAACATTGAAAACACAACTTCTTTAACTTCGTTTAAATAAAAAGGAGAAAAAAACCTATCATTTTCTTCCTAAGATACTAAACTTGGAATATCCTAAAGAATTGAAGCTCTATCGCTATTCAACTGAACATTGTCAACCATATTAGCGGTCAACAAAGAGGAAAAAACCTTAATACCTTCACTTTGAATATCTTCTTCTTTTGTAAGCAAGACTCCTGACAAACTATCATGAATTGAGAAGATAAAACTCTTTGCTTTGTTAATTTGGGCTGAAATATGGAAGAATTTAGTATTCTTATCCCCATTTTTAAGCCACAATTCCCTTGATTTTTTTGCCTATAGAATTCCTCTCTTAATAACAATTTCTTCTATTCCTCTTGCAGTTTATTTTTCTCTTGAAATAAAATAGCATCAAGACCATTAGAAATTATACTTTTATTTAGATCTACAAGCCTTTTATAAACCAAATCTTTCTGCACAAAAATATTCTTAAACACATTTTGATTCAAAACTTTTAAATGTTGCTTAACATGATCCAAATTTTTACTTAACTGGAACATTCTTGACCCATGCCAGAAAGGTGAACTCAACCACCATTGCGTAATCAAATTTAGAAGCTATGGATGTGTGAACTATTAGAAACCAAGATTAGACATGCAAACTAGAAAATACCATCCACAACAGAAAAATAGAAAAAGAAAGAGCACTTTGCATTAAGATGTGCAAATGAATAATATTCAGGAATTAATAAATTAGAAGAGATGAAATGCATAACCCTAAAGGTAAAACTTGATTTTGAACTAAAATTAGCTCAAAGAAATAAAAATTACTTATTAGTTAAGTAAAATAATTATTACCTAAGAAAACTTAATAAAGTGTAATTAAATAATTAATTACACCAACACCCCCCTTAAGTGCAACTTAGGGAGACTTAAAAAAAAAGCATGCACCTAATACTAGGATGAATAAAATAATTCATGAAATCATGAATGGGTCTCAACAAATAGTCCATGTTAGTTACCCATGTACAAATGCAATGCAAACTAAACCAAAATGGGGTGAAGGAGAAAACCACATGGGAGAAAACTCCTCCCCAAAAATAGGATGCAAAAAAAATTAAGTGATGAAAGATGCAGGACTCCATAAGACCCCCCAAGGACACCATCCATCACGAAGATACATGAAAGAACCCCCCTAGAAGAGGGGAATAAAGAGACCACATAGTCCCCCCGCATAATAAAAAATCTCCAAAAATACTGAAGAAACCACATCTCCTAAAAGAAGTGAGAGGGAAGAAGCCTCATGAATGAAATCTATGAAGGTGAATCACATCAAGAATTTTGAATGCACAAAATAAACACACAGTTGTTGCTTTGTTTTCTAGTCAAGCTGGGAAAACCTAAATTTCAGAATAACAAAAATGAACTCAATGGAGACACACATAAGTGGGCATGCAAAATATTCTTCTTCTATTAACTGACAAGAAATGACAATATATAAAACATAAAACTTAAAACAAGCTAAAGACTACCTATTACAACTTTCTAGGAGTGATCAATAGACTTTCTCAACTAGATCATAGACAATCAGGAGCTACTTAGAGCTCTCTATTCCTATTCTAATGGAATTATTTGTTATTCTTGGAAAACACTAAGCGATCAGGAGCAATCCTGATCCCTACAAACACTTAAAAAAATGTTCTGAGAACATTCCCTGTTGCTAATGCAACTTTTCTTCTTGCTACTAATCTCTTGCTGCTGTAAAAATTGACTAACATTCATCCTGCAAACTGGGAAAACATTCCCTCTATTTGTCTCATTCAAAAACAAAATCCCTCTCAAATTCAAAATTACCTACCAGCATTAATTGGAAATTCAAAAATTCCTACTACATTCAATTCTGAGTAGTCAAGAGTTGTAGGGATGAAGATCCCAAAAATTGGCATTGAAAAATGGCTCCTGATAGATAGATAAGGCAATGATAGGCTCAAGGACAGTAGATTTTTCCAACAATCCGCCTTTGACCTGAGCCAACAAAAAAGGATCAATCATGATTCAAATCTACAATGCCCAATCTACTCCTTAGGCACTCAAAACTTTCCTTGCTCAATGGCTTGTGAATATGTTTGCTAGTTGTTGCTCAAACCTACAAAATTCCATCTTGATTTCACCATTTTGAACTAACTCTCTGATAAAATGATACCTGATTTCAATGTGCTTTCTTCTTCCATGAAACAGAAGATTTTTTTTCAAGGCTATCGATGAAACATTGTCACAAAATATTAATGTCCCATCCTCTTGTTCTTCTCTCAAATTTGCCAAGATTCTTCTCAGCCAAATAGCCTGACATGTTGTTGCATTTTTCGCTATATACTCATCTCCAGATGTTGACTGGGAAAATATAGGTTGCTTCTTGGAAGCCCATGAAATAGAACCCAAACCCAAATGAAACACATAGCCTGATGTGCTCTTCCTATCATCCAAACTTCCTACCCAACCACTATCAGTGTATCGAACCAGCCCATACTCTTTTGTTGTTGTGTACAAAAATCCATATCCTTTGGTTCCATTCACATACTTTAGGATTATTTTACCCGCTTACCAATGGGTGTGTCTTGGAGTCTCCATAAATCTAGAAATAAGAGTCACTCCATGCATTATATCTAGCCTAGTTGTTGTCAAATAGATCAAACTTCCAACCAAACTTTTATACATGGTTGGATCCACATTGCTGCTGCAATATTATTTGCTCAACTTTAGACCTACGACTATTGGTTTTGGGGCAAGCTTTCTTTCAAGCATTCTAAACCTCTTCAAGATTTCATTTGCATATTTTTCTTCAGAGATAAATATACCATCATGCATTTGTTTTACTTCTATGCCTAGAAAATATCTTAAGAGACCTATATCTGTCATCTCAAACTCTTTTTCAATGACCTCTTTAAAATTAGCAATGAAGAAATCATCATCCCCAGTAAACACAAGATCATCTACATACAAAACAAAAATCAAAATATTACCATTTGTTGCCTTGATGTAAAGAGTAGGCTCACCATTGTGTTTACTAAAGCCATTGCTCATCAAATGTGATTCAATCCTATTGTACCATGCTCGTGGAGCTTGCTTCAGCCCATAAAGAGATTTCTTCAGCCTATACACCTTGTGTTCTTCCCCAAGAACTTCATATCCAAATGGTTGCTCCACGTAAACTTCTTCTTTCAACACTCCATTTAGGAAGGAGGACTTCATGTCCATTTGTGTTGGGCTACAATTGCTATGACTGCCCACAATGTATCCATCCTTGCAATAGGGGCATACTAATCTCTCCCAAACTGTTGTTTGTACCCCTTGACCACCAAACGTGCCTTATGCCAATCTATGCTTCCTTCAACATTGCACTTGGTCTTGTAGACCCATTTCACCCCAATAACTTTCTTTTTAGGATGAAAATCAATTAACTCTCATGCGTAATTTATCTCTATTGCATCTATCTCCTCATCCATGGACTCGTACCATTTATCCTCTTTCACAACTTCTTCAAAATAAATCGGATCACTATGAGAAAACAATGCAGAATTCATGTTCTCATGAAATTATTCATCATCCCTTTCATCTTGGTAGATCTCCCTTAGAATCTTGGTCTTATTTGGAATTAGGGAGGTGAGAGTGGGGTGTGAACTTTCACCACTAATGCTTCTCTACTGAATAGGCAAGTTTTGGTGCGATTGGGAGCGATCGGGAGCTATCGAAAGCTCTCTGAGACCCATTCTCTAGTTGTTTGTGGCTGCTTTCCTTTCTATCTATTCTGATTAGGAGTGATTGGGAGCTCATCTAGAATGATCAGGAGCTACTACATGCTCCATTGAAACATCATGTTGCACTTCATTTTCATTTCTTTCAACATCAAGAGTGAGTGGGAGTGATCGTGCCATCCCATGACTGATCTTTTTGAAAACTCCACATCTTTGTTGATAACAATTTTCTTGGTGACTGGGTTATATAGCCTATATGCTTTGGAATCTAAACAATAATCCATGAATATGCACTTCTCACCCTTATCATCCAATTTTTGCCTCTTTTATTTAAGCACATGAGCATATGCTACACAACCAAACACTATTAAGTGCTCAATCGTCCACTTGCATTTTGTACATGCCTCTTGTGAGACTTTGTCATGGATTACCCTTTTTGGACTTCTATTTATCAAATATACAGTTGTTGCTATAGCCTCTCCCCAATATTCAGTTGGGAGTACCTTTTCTTTCATCATGCTCCTTTTCATCTCCATGATGGTCCTATTCTTCCTTTCAGCCACTCCATTTTGCTGTGAAGTATAATTGTTTGTAAGATCCTTCTTGCTACCATTTTTCTTGCAAAAATTCACAAACCAATTGGAGGTATACTCTCCTCCACGATCTAACCTTAGGACTTTGATGAAATTTCCAAATTTCCTTTTCAGCCTATTCCTTAAACAAAAAAAACTTATCAAATGTTTCTTACTTATGCTACAAAAAATAGACTCATGTCTTACGGTTGAAGTCATCAATAAAGGTCATAAAAAATTTGTTATTACCAATAGATGTGATTTGCATAGGGCCTACCAAATATGTGTGCACCAATTGTAATGGTGCTCTTGCCCTTGTAGAGTTTCCCGATTGAAAGGGTTACCTATGTTGCTTTCCCAAAATGCAAGCCTCACATCTAACATTAGGCTCTACTATCCCTCACAAACCATCAACCATTTTGTTCTTGGACAAAAGACTTAAACCAACAAAGCCTAATTGTCCATACCTAAGATGCCATAGCTCGGAGGGGTCTTGAATGGTGCTCTTGAGGGTTTCTTGTTCTATTTTTGTACATTTCCCATTCATGAGAGCTACAACAATAGATTGAGATGAGAAGAACATCTCAATCTTCAACAAAATCATCCATTTCTTCATCATTGCAGCTACTGTAAACACCTTTGTCCTCTCACTTGTCATAAATGATGCACTGGTCCTTCTCTATCAGCACTTTGTATCCATTTTGGATTAGTTGTCCAACATTCATGAGGTTATGCTATAACCTGAGTGCAAAAACCATATTTTGAACCTCCTTCTTCTCACCTTGTTTGGTGTGGATCATGATAGATCCTTTTCCCTTGACTGAAACTATTCCATTTTTCCCCATTCTAATCTCATATTTTAACATTTTTATCAGTGAAATAAAATAAACCTTCGTTAACACTCATGTGGTTGTTGCAACCATTGTCCAAATACATGACTTTGGGGCTGCCTTCTATTGTGCTTATGGCACACATGCCCCATTCAGAACGAGGACCATCTCTTCCCTATTTTGCTTGCCAGGTCCTTTTTTGCTTCACCTCATTTCGCGTGTCCATTTTTGTGCCCTAAAGGTCAACTCACCCTCCAAAGTCACATTTTAAGTCTAACCAAACTTGGTCTCCTTTGAAAATGTTAAATCTTTGGCCTTTTCAGGTTTCCCTTCTCAGGTTTCCCTTTGCGGTTTTCCATTCCAGATTGGCTATTGCAGACAGCTATGACCAGACGCATTCCTGACTTGTCGGGTTTCCCCTCTCAAAATTTTGACTCAGGAATTCTATTTTCAAACAATAGTGGTTAGACGTCTCCCCAACCTCTGGACCCCAGACCTCCTGCCGCCACCCATGAATTTGAACCCACCAAACTCTCTAGTAGTCATACGAAGGTATTAAATTTGGTATTAATGACAGTTTTGGATATAAAATTGGATTTTTCGGCTATAATTTTCATGCGACCAAAGTGATAGAAATTTGGAGAGCTCCCCAACATCTAGCATTTTCAGCCTCTGCATCCGAGCTCTTTTTTCTGATGTTCTCCGCATGGCCAATAGCATCCTTCTTTGAGATTTCGAGGCATGTTTGTCGTCCGCGCACCTCTTCCTCCTTTTTCATGAAATTTTGGACTAAAAAATGGGTTAAAATCTTGTAGATTACTACTCCCACTAAAAACCCACCTTTCAAAATACAGAAAAACCACATAAAATCATCGGAATTCAGTGTCAGAAGTTAACCCCGCCGCTGCTGTTCTTCATAACAGTTGTTGGCATCTTTCAGGCCCAGACCTCCTTGCAGTCGTCTGAAATGCAAAAATTAAACTTCAAAATTGATAGCGGCCAAGCTCGTCCCAGATCTCGACCTCCAGATTTCCCTTCGCAGGTTTTTTTTGTGCCCCTACCATTGTGAACATCCTCCCTCGAGTGTCTTTCGGACTCTCGGATCCCGGCCTTGCGAAGTTCGTTTCAAACTTGCGAAAAATCAAAAATCAGCCAAGGAACAAACTGTCCCTGAGATCCGACCCTCAGAGTTTCATTCCCAGAATTCCCCACTAACTTCGCCATTGTGAATGGTCTGCCTTGAGCGTCCTCCCGGACCTCGGACCCCAGGCACATAAAGTTCGTTCAAATTTCCCAAGCACCCCTCAAACCCCCACCTCCGAAATTCTGTGTCACTTTTTCCATTTTACACGGTCATCCTGGGACATCTTTCTGAGTTCTGGACCTCGATCACCCTTTCGCCTTGCAAAAAATCCAAATGAAGAACCAGTGCCAAAAATATATCCACAAATCCACCCCCGAAATTGCACCTCTAGGATTCCATTCTACCGGTGCCATTTTACACGGCCAAACCTGTCCCTCTTTTCGGCTACCGGGTCCCAACCCCTAAAATTGTCTCTAGGGATTACCCTATAGAATTCCACTACCGAATTGCCTCTTACATTTCTCCAATCTACACGGCTGACCCATAAATGCTTCTCGATGATGGCAATAAAAACTCTTGAATCTGGCGACCGGAGTTTTGTCTTCCTTGCGTCGTTTCTAGTGGCCCTCCTGCAGCTGATACCCGAAATCCTAAATGAAGGCTCAAATGACCTCCAAATCCAAAATGGACTTCGACCCACTTGCTAAAATTGGGTCTTCCTTCACACCAACCCACAATTGAGAAAATCCAACATCGAGAAATACCTTTGGGACTCCCATGCCTCGTTTGCCCTTCCAAATGACATTTTGCCAAGGGAATTCCAGCCCTGGGAACCTGGATTGTCTGTTTTGCCTCCTTATGATGTTTTATCAGATGATAGGCATTTATCAAGTATGAAAGAAAATTGCAGAGCTAACTTTGATATGCAGGGAGTTGTCCTAGGCTATTTTTCCATGTTTAAAGTTACTGGTTCCCATCCATTTGTGTAGGATTTATGGAATCCGATGCAGAAGCTTTTGGTGCCTCCAAGGAAAAGGGGAGAAGGATTTTACCTGCCAAGGTCTCTGTCTACTACAATTGCTCCTGCTACTACTGCCACCACCCCGTATACTTTTCTTGCATTTTCTACTTGTAGGTCATACCGGTGGATTCCTCCTCCACCATGACCTCGTCGGTCTCTTCTTCCTCTATGTCTCCTTCCCTTCCATCTATTTCCACTACTACGATGCCTGTCCTTACCCTCCCGGAATCCTTTGTAAAGTAAATTCAAAACGTGCCATCCGAGATTTTGGGGATGCTTACTAGTCAAGTGGTGCAAGTTGTGATAGCTCAGGCTATGACTAATACTCCATCTCTCCCTCCCCCTACCAAACCACTGAGAATGGAGGTGACAATGTAGATATCAGATGAGCTTGAGCGACGACAACTAGAGACTGCGAAGAGCACAAAAGATGAAGAATTTGAATACCATGAGCACCCTTTGTTGGACTATTAGGAGATCAATGAGGTGGCCTATGAATCTTCCAATGAGGATAGTGAAGAGCTTGACACTTATTTAATCTAGGAAACACATGATCCCAAACTCGAGTCCGAGTGGAGCAAGTAGCTTAAGGAGATTGAAGATAAGGAAGATGAAGATCGACTTGCGGTGGATGAAGAAGTTACTGCTCTAGAGACTGAAGGCAATAGGTCTCCAACTGAAAGGCATGGAGAAACCCTGAAACATGATGAGAAAGCATCCCTCCAAGAAGATGAGCAAGAGGATAAGCCCGAGGAACATGAACACAGCCAAAATGAAGAAGATAAGGGTGTTGAAACGGAGGATCCCTCCAACAAGCAATTATGCACCAAGTCTCCCACTAAGTGTGTAACACTCGAACAGGACTCTGATGAGGAGAAGGAGGATACAAGAACTAAAAAGGGGGCCCTTTTCATCAAATCCACTAAACTTAGGACATAGCACAACAATAATCAAGGTGAATTACCCAGGGAAGAGCCCCAAATACCCGATTGGCTGGAAAAATAGTTGAAGCAAAAGACTCCCACCTTAAAAGATCAGAAGGCAAGGCTGGAAGCCATTCTGGCCAAAGCACAAATAAGCACCAAGAAAGAGAAAAGGCCAAAGATCAGATCCAAGGTAACCATGGATGCCTCCGGATCTAGGGCGATACAAATAGCAACAATGGTAGTGGGAGGACAAGGAATAAATTATAACATCTCCACCATCGACTTGGGAATGGCCACGAGGTAGAAAAAGGTCGACCACCTCCAAGAATCAGTCACCACAGTGGTATAACTTATCTAGCAGGATAAGGTTTTGAAGGAGGAGCTTAGCACAAGTGGCCGATCTAACGACCTATATTCAACAATGGTCATCCCCGGATGAGCATCCCACTACATCATCAACCTTGCCTTATTTTTTATCTCAAGAGAATATCAAAAAATTTTAAAAGAGAAGGAACTTGGATAAGACTATGGAAAACTGGTTCTAGCAGGTCTTAGACATAGGAAACACAAATATCAACTTGGTTGTCCAGACAACAAATAAGTTCTTGGAAGTAGAGAGGATTTTTGAGGGTACGAGGAAGGTTTGCGAGGGGTTCCCAAGGAAGTACAAAGTAGCCTACCCAAAAATTGAGGCCATACTCACATTGCCAAGTGAGGTTTGGGAGAATGACCTTGCCCTCAAGGATGATGACCATTGGTTAAGGGATGTATGGAAGCAGGAATTTGACCATCGAAGGGGAAATCTAGAGAAGATTCTGGAATAGGTAGTTCAGGATATCAAATGGGCCAAGGAGGCTAGAGAGGAGTGCACTCCGTACCTCAAGCTAATGACCGGATACGAGCTTCCTGCTTTCGAAATTAATCCAAAAATCATAAAGCCACACTTCTTAAAGGACATGGAAGATGGGATGTCATCTATAATCACCACGGACTTCATGAGTTTTTCTACCTGAGCCTTCGCACAATTACAACTTTTCAGAGATAATGCTGCCAATTATGACGACAACTAGAAGAAGCTTGTTGACAACTCCCAGGAAGGGGGCTACCTGATTTTGCGGTTTGACATCATGGAGTTGGACAAATTCTAGCCCCTGATCTTGAGCTTCATGGTGTATGCAACTTTGAAGAAGCGCAAAGGCAACCCTGTCATCAATGAATAATTCCTCAAAGAGTAGCTACAACAAAGGGTAAATAGCTAAAGGACAAAATTGCTATAGTGTTGTCACTAAATGACAAAATTGGGAAAAGATAAGAAATATTTTTTAAATGAAATATATTTAGGGGTAGGTGAAACACTAGTGTAAAGTGAATCTTGGCCACTTATTTTGCTTTTTGAAAACTTTATATAGGGCTCTCCTCTCATTTTGAGAGATTTGAGTTGTTGTAAAGGCATGCTGCAAAATTATAATAGAAAATATAGTCATATCTTGGTGTATTTCTGGGTTTCTTCACATGTTTCATGATTCTTCTCTCTTAGTTAAAAATTTACTTCAAATTACTTTGTTGTTCTGGTAACCTTTAGTTAGTTTTAGTGGATTTAGTATGTTGTCTCTAGTTATGGAGTTTTATGTTGTGTGTATGTTTTCCTTGTCCATACTTTTGGTCATTTGTTCTTGGTAGGTGACTATGTAAATTTAGTCTAGACTTTAATTTCATAGATGCTACTTAAACTTTGTCTTTGTTCACATTTAAGATATCATATATTTCATGATATTGTGAGAATTATGATTAAGTGAAACCCTATTTAAGGAAACTATCCACAACAAGAACCTCCATCATCACTGTTTATTGGTAGTTGTAGGTCAAGGAACCATCCTTCTTCTCTGCCTCTTTTCCTTTTTTTTAAGAAATAACCTATGATAAGGTTCATTGTACATTGTAAAGCCAAATCTGACCAAACAATGGAGTCCGGGACTATTGTCTGAGCCTGTAGGAAGGTGCAGTAATTACATATCCTAAGAACTCCATTCATTGACCCAATTCTCCAACAACTTTAAATAACATAAGGTCACCTTGTAAGGACTACACCGAACAAGGGGGAATTTCAGGAATTATAGCCCCTTGTCCGAGCTAGGAGATCTCAACGAGGGGCACCATCCATCACCAGTTCGCTAGACCAGCCTACTGCTCTTTCACCTTCATTATCTTCCCCTTCATTGGCAATACCACCTTCAACTCATCTAATCCACATAGCCTTCCAGGTTGCCACTCCATCTAGGCTGAATACTGTCTTTCAACCAAACATAGTCACCAGCCGTGTTGCTGCCTTGTTAGCTGCTACTGCTCATTCACTATCACAAGCCAATCTAGTGCAGCCACCTCCACCACCCCCTCCAATGGTGTGGTTGGGCAATAGCCCATATCCTTTGGCCTTCAACCTCTACCATGATATGCAAAAAATCTTGATAATTTATGCACGAAGTTCAACTCCTGGGATCCATAGAGGATAGTTGAGGAACATGTCAAGATCTTCAAAATTTCCCTAAAGAATATGCAGATCATATATGAAGATGTGGCCTGCAGGCTCTTTCCCTACTCCTTAAGGGAGGAGGCCTTCTACTAGTATGTCAATTTTCTGACCAGAACCATCAACACCTGGGATCTTCTTAAGAATGCATTTCTGCAAAAGTTCAAGACTTCGATCAGATCTTCATGTCAGTTCAAAGGGAGATCAATGAGCCAATCAATTTGTTCAATGACCATTTCCATAGAGCATACTCTCGGATGCAAGCCTAGTAGATTTTCAATGATGTTGTCATCCTACCAGTTTACTACACACTGTTGGACAGCCTAACTTCATCCCTGGTGAAAAGAATAAGACCACCACCTATTAGGTTGGTTGATGCATATGCTGAAGCTATTATCTCCAGCATAGATTTGATGTAGAACATATCAAGTCCGTTGCCTTCTCTTGGGTAAACTACACATCCAACACAGATATAGGGGCTCGCATAGGCCTTGCAACATTAGACACCCTTGTTAAATCAAGTACCACAACTACGTCTGGTTCAACATCCTGGACAACCAATAAATCACTCATATCCAATACCTCCCTACCTTCTGCCCTACAAACAACAGTCGCATTCTCAACAATCTTAGGTGCCTACATACCTTCAGGTGGCATAATTCCCTCTCGCTCATCAGAATCAGCTGGTTGCATAGCTTGTGTTCCTTCAAAACACTGCGCTGCAACCAAATAACATCGGAAAGGATAGGATTGACAAGCTCATGAAGATGATCAAGAAAATGTCAATCAAAATGATGCACTTGAGGAATAAAAATAACCAGCTACAGGCATCACAAAAGAGCATACAGGCCAACCTCAATAGGGAAAACTGAGATCGGCATGAAAATCGGGACAAAATTATTACCAGAATAATAATTTGGGCCAAAAATTTGAAAGAAGTCCCTTCCAAAGACAAAACCAAACTTGGAATACAAGACCCAATAATGGTGCCATTCCCACGCCTCTTGATCAGCCTAGCAACAACAAGAATCTCGCAAGCGGGGTTTACTTGGCAAAGGCTGCTCTATCTGGTTGGTGTCGCATACACAAAATGAGTCACCATTCCAAATTGGATTATCCGAAATTCCAAAGTGCTGCTAAGATTTTGTAGGTTGATGTTCAGAATGCAGTGGACAAGTCGGGGTGCAATGACATTGTCCCGTCTGACCCGTACGATTCCTCAGTATAGGTGCTGCACCAAGCTCCTTTGCCAAGGGTGGAATGCAACACACTAGAACTGGAGGGTGTCGATTCGAATAGAAATGACAAGGTAGAAGAGGTAAGTCTCGAAAGTCCTTTAGTTCAGCTCTTTGATTTAATAGATAATGGTCCTAAAGATGACAAAGAAGAGCCTAGGGAAGATGAAGTCCAAATGTTTCACCAATGGACTACCTCGTACAACCTCAAAAATAGACAAGCTAGTGGTCATGTCGGAGGTTCTTTTACAACCTCCACCCCGCTGAATAATTTCAACACCCCTCTAGATCCGAATGCAAATAATAACCTGGGTTTTCCCCATACACCCATGTGGTACTTCAACAAAAATAAACAACAAAACAACAGTCAAATCCAAGTCGCTAGTTCCTCCCAAAATATTTCCTATGATCAAGAAGTTGAGCAGATGGGGGAGTATCAGAAGAATTCAAAATGGTGAAGCTAAGTGTATTTGCATTCAAAATTCTAAAGGTGCCTGCCGTCAAGAATTTCTTTTTCAAAATGATAAATGGGACTTTGTCACAAGGGTCACCTCAAAAAACTTTGGTAAAAAAGGTATCCTTTGGCGATCAATAAAGTGATCCGGTTGTTAATCAAATCTTCTATAGTAAGGCTGACCCACTAGTGGGTCAGCAAGCAAACAAGCAGCCTGACACATTGGCTAATCAGGCACAAACCCAAAGCAAGGGCAGTGAGAAAGACAAAGGCCAAGTTACTCAGGTGGACATATTCAGAGGGTTGTTTCAAGGGAAATTTGAAACTCCTCCCTTTCTGACCACCATCCATGTGTTCAGGAAGAACCTCCACAATTTCTTGCTAGATTCAGGTGCATCGGCTAATGTTATGCCCCTGAGCATGTGCAAGACACTTGGAATAACGACAACTCCCTCTCAGTGAAAAGTAACACAACTTGACAAAACAGAGATCGGCATAGTGGGGGAAATTAATAGAATACCCATGCATGTTGTTGTTAATCCTTGGATCGAACAGACTATTGACATTAATGTAGCTGATATCCCAGATATGTATGGTATAATCCTAGGAAGGGATTTCATGAGGGCATTGAATGGATACACCGCAACTAATTACTCACACATGTGGCTACCGTGGAAAGGAATGCCAAATCAGATCCGAATTGACAGAGAACCGCAGATGAGATTCATGATCACTTGGTACAACAACATGAATGAGGTATTGTATGCTGAAACAAGTATAGGAAATTATTCCCCAGTGTCATATCAAAATAAATAGGAATACCCTAAAGACCAAGGGGTGAGCAAGGTCTTCCTCGTACTATGCAGCCCACCTACTAATTTAGCCAATGTTTCTCAAAGCACCGAAGTGCTCATCAAATCCGATGGTGAAGAGCTAGGAGAGAATGACACTCATAGATTGCTCGACAGTTTCTAGGATTTCATGGAAAAATGTGTTCAGGACCAATTTATCCTAGGAACCTGAATGAACTTGCAAGAACTCTTGCTCCCTAACTGGTGCAGGGTACACAATGCTACGCACTCAGAATTTGACTACTACTTGTGTCAAGTAGCAATTAAACATGTTAAAAAGCAAGCTACTCCTAAGGAGAAAATAGGATCAACACTGCGTAAACAAACCTATTCCATCCCTATACCTCCTAATGAAGTTGCTGAAATGAAGGCCCCACTGAAGGTGGAAATCAAAGCCACCTATGCTATGTCCAAGGATTCTCCTAGATTCTGGACATTGAGCTTTGACGGATCTAAATCCAAGCACGTAGCTGGGGCAAGTTTCAAATTGATTAGTCCCAAAAGTAAGTCATAGTTTTTTGCTCATAGGCTTTAATTTTATTGTACTAATAATGTAGCAGAGTATGAAGCCTTGGTCTTGGGCCTCTTAATGGCATTAAGGAAGGGCGTCAAGATGCTCCAAGTATATGTAGATTTAGAGTTAGTTGCAAAACAAGTCAGGAAGTTGTATTCCCACTATGATCAAAGAATCACTAACTACTGGCACTGCGTATGGGATTTACTAGAAGGGCTAGATGCATTCAACATTCAATTGATCCCATGCACATAGAATCATACTGCCAATGCTCTGGCACAGGCGGTAAGAACGTTATAGCCATTGTCCCTATCAGGCCTCAGAAGATTCATGGTGGAGCTCACCTTCATCCCATAAGTACCAAAAAATGTAGCTAATTTCTAGGTATTCAATGATGACAAACATATCCTAGATTTTATCACCATTTCGGATGTGTTTACTACACAAACAATCGACGAGGTCAAACCTCAAGAGGCGGATTTGGATATAGAAGGGATTATCAACCTGAATACCAACACCATCCCTAGAGGAATGGTTTAATTAGAGCGAATCTTTGAGCTTGATCATATCAAAGATCAAGATCAACAAGCTAAGAAAGATACCATCAGCAGCCAATGTGATACTTACAACCTAGGAACGACTGGAAATGCCAAGAACGTGTTCATTGGTAAGGTGTATTCCCATGAAGAAAGAAGGGGGATAATTGAGGTGCTACAGAAGTATCACGACATCATCGCCTGGAGCTATGAGGATCTGAAGACTTATGATACATCAATAATCACCCACAACATCTCTCTCTGACTAGATACGAAGCCCTTTCAGCAGCAGCAGTGACCTAGCAACACATTGTTGGAACCAATAATATACAAGGAAGTAAAAAAGTTGTTGTCGGAAAGGATTATTTTTCTGGTTAGACACTCCACATGGGTGGCTAACCTAGTTCCTATCACAAAGAAAAATGGGGAAATCAGACTGTGTGTCAACTTTCACAATCTGAACCGAGCCTCGAAAAAGGACAATTATTTTGTACCATCATTAGATGAAGTGTTATAGATAGTAAATGGCTCTCAGATGATGTCCTTCCTAGATGGATACTTAGGGTATAATTAGGTCATGGTACAGTATGAATATCAACACAAGACAACATTCACCACCAAATGGGGAACTTTTTCTTACAAACGAATATCGTTCGGATTGATCAATGTTGGCGTCACCTTCCAATGCGCCATGGACATCGCCTTAAAAGACCTGATCGACAAGTGCATCATTATCTATATAGATGATTTAATAGTATTTTCAAAACAATGAGGTAGTCACATCACTGATCTATGGAAGGTCTTTGAAAGGTGTCGTGCATTCGAGGTTTCCCTTAACCCGAGGAAGTGCATTTTTGTGGTCACTGAGGGGAAGCTCCTTGGACATGTCTTCTTATAGAATGGGGAATTTCTATTGAACCCAAGCATGTCCAGTCCATCATGAAAATCTAGTTGCCAGACAGCAAAAAGGAATTGAACTTTTTTTTTAGAAAGATCAACTTTGTCCGCAAGTTCATTACAGGCTTTGCGAAAATAGTCAAACCGCTCAATGCCATGCTAAAACAAGATGCCAAAGTCAAATGGACCCTAGAAGAAAAGTAGGATTTTGGGAAAATAAAGAAGGCAATTGTTGATACCCCTATGTTGGTCAGCCCCAACTACTTGAAGCCCTTCTACATATACTCCTTTGCTTCGGATCATTCTTGTGCCAGTATCTTAACACAAAAGGATATCGAGGGGAGAAAAAAACCGATCACCTTCATGAGCGCCCCCCTAAAGGATGCTAAAATACACTATCATAACATTGAGAAACAAGCTTATGCACTTGTTAAGGAATTCAATAATTTCAGGCATTATATCTTGCACAACAAGGTGTTTATTATAGTTCCCAACCTTGCAGTGAAAATGTTACATATGCAGAATGAGTTAGGGGAGAGAAGGGAAAAGTGGATGACATTACTGCAGGAGTATGACATGGAAATCTAGCCGATGAAGCTGGTAAAAGGATAGAAACTCACCTAAAAAATGGAAGAGGTAGTTATTGATGTTGTACCTAAACTCATGATACAACAGTATTAACTAGAGGATGTCTCCCCAAGGGAGTGGTACGACGACATAGTGTACTACCTGTTGAATCATAAATGTTCACCTCATCTACAAGGAGTCCAAAGGTGATCCCTTAGGCTGAAAAAAAGAAGTTATATGTTATAGGGCACCATATTGTACAAAAAGAATCATGAAGGTATCTATTTGAGATGTCTTGGTAAACAAGAAGTTGATCGTGTTCTTAAGGAATTCCATGACAAGTTTAGGACTGGTCATGGTTCGGGTCTATCAACTGCACACCAAATATTGAGAGTTGGGTATTATTGGCCCACCGTAATCAAGGATGCCCACGGTCATGTATGCACCTGCCATGTGTGCCAAACTGCCACTGCTCGGGAAAGGAATGTTGCTATCTCATTGCAACTTGTTTTGAAGGTAAGACCTTTCATGCAATGGGGTCTCAACTTCATTGGTCTGGTAAGCCCTCCATCATCTGTTGGACATAGGTACATTCTAACCGCTTCTGATTACTACACTAGATGGACAGAGGCAATAACTTGTAGGCAATACAACTGAAGTTGTAACTAATTTCTTAGAAAGTTTTATCATAAATCGCTTCGGCTACCCATATGCTCTTGTATGCGATAACATCCCCACGTTTGCTTCATTGAAATTCATGAGTTGGGCCTTTGACTATGGTATAGCGCTCAAATTTTCATCTAATTATTACCCTTAAGGCAATGGCCTTGTTGAGTCCACCAACAATAACTTGATCACGGTGATCAAGAAGCTGTTAGATAGGAATTCCAAGGATTGGAAAACCCAACTTTATTTTGCCTTGTGGGCGGATCGCACCCATCACAAGGCTGCCCTTAGGGATTCCCCATACCATCTCGTCTATGGCTTAGAGCTCGTCTTCCCCATACACTTGAAAATCCCTACCCTCTAGTTTCTCAATGATTTTTATGAAGGGGGAGACCGTAGAGAAGCTCACCTCACTGAGCTATTTCACCTTGAAGAGGTACGAGATCGTGCAATAGAAAATTTCACCAAACATTAGGGCGTACTCAAAAGATGGTTCGACTGCCAAGCCAAGGTTAAGGCCTTCCGCATTTCTGATCTGGTCCTCTACTAGGATAAGGCCCATGAAAACAAAGGGGGACATAACAAATTCAACAAGCTTTGGCTTGGCCCCTTTCAGATTGTTGAAATCGTGGGAGACAATGCTTTCCACCTAAAGACTTTGACTAGTGAAGACGTCCCGTTGCGTGTTAGCGGGCTGCACCTTCAACATTACTTCCAGGCCTGAGCTCTTTTAGATTTGTCTATGTAAATACCTATACACAAGTTACAATAGGTTTCCTACTTTGACCTTTGGTTTTGTTTGTTGTCCTGGCTATTCTATCTTGACCTTGGGAGAGCTCTCCTGTCCTATTGTGGTGGTCATGCTTGGCCCAACAAGTGGTTTTCCCTACTACCTGCTCTTGTGTTGTTCTCTAGATAAGCCCTCATTCCCTATTACTAACCTCTAGAAGCCCCTAAGCATCACTTTTCAAATTTCAAACTTTGAACTAACTTAGGATGGCTATCCATTTGAATCCCCTGCATTTATCATGGAACACACAGAAATACATTTTAACATTTCCAAAGAATGGTATGGTGATTATTGGGAGGAAGGGATCAGTAAAATATCTAAATTCTGCTCCACTAACCACTTTGATTCCCAAGCCCATAGTGAGCTTCATTGCTTACACGGTTGAATAGAAAGGAAAAAGGAAAGTGCTAAAAAGAAACATCAAATAAAAAGAATAAACAAAGCGAAAATAACAACCGTATGGGTGTGTGAATATCTCTACCGGGGCTATGGATGTCTGGCTGGTAGTAGAGCTATGTTTGTGGGGTGACAACAAAAGCTCTGTCGGGGCTATGGACGCCTGACTGGCTGCGGAGCAATGTCCAAGTTAATTTTGGGGTCAAGCAAACTACGTAGCTTATCTATCTCGATCAATGGTTGCTTGTGCTATCTCCAAGGAAGGTAAATGAACTCACCATGCACACACCTCCATGATAATTTTGTAGTATGATTCAACCTCGCCTTCCCTAACCTATTCTTAGTTTAGCTTTGAAAATCAGCTTTGGTGTGTGAAACCAGAGATCATGGGTTCAGAATGAATATTTATCTTTAGAACATCGGGAGCATTCTCCCAACGAAGTCACCATTTGTTGTACTTATGGAATACAAGCCCTATTCAGAACGCGGACCCTCTCTTCCCTATTTTTCTTGTTGGGTCCATTTTTTATGTCCTAAAGGTCAACTCACCCTCCAAAGTCACATTTTAAGTCTGACCAAACTTGTCCCCCTTTGAAAATGTTAAATCTTTGGCCTTTTTGGGTTTCCCTTCCCAAGTTTCCCTTTTCGAGTTTCCCCTTCTGAGTTTCCCTTTGCGGTTTTCCGTTCTAGATTGGCTATTGTAGACAGCCATGGCTGGATGCCTTCCTGACCTACCGGGTCTGACCTGCCAGATTTCCCCTCTCATAATTTTGTCTCCGAAATTCCATTTTCAAATGGCAGTGGTTGGACGTCTCCCCGACCTCCAAACCCTGGACCTCTCACCGTCGCCCATGAATTTGAATGCACCAAACTCTTTGGCCACTGTTCAAAAGTATTAATTGCGGTATTAATGATAGTTTTGGCTGTAAAATTGGATTTTCCCAATGTCATTTTCATGTGACCGAAGTGATAGAAATTTGGAGAGGTCCCCAACATCCAGCATTTTCAGCCCCTGCATCTGAGCTCTTTTTTCTGACATTCTCTACATGGATAGCAACATACTTCTTTAGGATTTCAAGGTATGTCCGCCATCCACACACCTCATCCTCCTTTTCATGAAATTCCAAGCTAAAACGAAGTAAAAAATGTAAAAATGGGTTCAAATCTGGTAGATTAGTACTCCCACTAAAAAACCCACCTTTTAAAATCCAAAAAAACCACATAAAATCATCAAAATTTAGCATCGGAACATAACCCCACCATTGATGTTCTTCGGAATAGTCCCTGGCACTTCCGGGCCTGGACCTGCCCGTGGCTGTCCAAAATGCAAAACTTAAACTTCAAAATTGACAATGGCCAAGCTCATCCCGGATCCCGCCCTCTAGATTTCCCTTTGCTGGTTTTCGTTGTGCCCCCACCATCGTAAATAGCCTCCCTCGAGTGTCTTTCCAACCCTTAGATCCCGGCCTTGCGAAGTTCATTTCAAACTTGCAAAAAATTGAAAATTGACCAAGGAAAAAACTGTCCCTAGGATTTGACCCTCAGAGTTCTGTTCCTGGAATTCCCCGCTAACTTCACCATTGTGAACGTTTTGCCTTGAGCATCCTCCTGGACCTCGGACCCCGGGCACATAAAGTCCATTCAAATTTCCAAGGGAGAAACCAAAATCCAAGCACCCCTTAGACCCTGACCTCTAGAATTCCATCCTCAAAATTCTGTGTCACTTTTTTCATTTTACATGGCCATCCCGGGATGACTTTCCTAGTCCCGAACGCTGGTCCCCCTTTCGCCTTGCAAAAAATTGGATCGAAGAACTAGTGCCCAAAATATATCTGGAATTCCACCCTCAAAATTCTGCCTCTGAGATTTTGTTCCGTTGGTGCCGTTTTACACAGCCAAACCTGTCTGTCTTTCCAGCTATCGAGTCTCGACCCATGGTCCGCCGCCTGGCTTTCCTAACTCCTAAAATTGTCTTCGGGGATTCCCCTCTAGAATTCCACTCCAATATTTCCTCTTACATTTCACCATCCCACACGAGTGACTCGTAACTACTTCCTGATGATGGAAATCCGAGCTCTAGAATCCGATGACCGGAGTTCTGTCTTCCCTATGCTATTTCTAGCAGCCTTCCTGTAGTTGATACTCGAACTCCTAAATGAAGGCTCAAATGACTTCCAAATCCAAAATGGACATTGACCCACTTGCTCAAATTGGGTCTTCATTCACGCCAACCCTCAATTGAGAAAATCCAACATCAAGAAACACCTTTGGGAGTCCCATGCCTCATTTGCCCTTCCAAATGGCATTCTGCCAAGGGAATTTTGACCCTGGGAACCCGGATTGCCTATTTTGCCTCCTTATGATGTTTTATTAGATGATAGGCATTTATCAAGTATGAACAAAAATTACAGAGCTAACTTTGATATGCAAGGTGTTGTCTGAGGCCATTTTCCCATATTTAAAGTTATTGATTCACGTCCCTTTGTGCAGGATTTATAGAATCTAACGCAGAAGCTTCGGGTGCCTCCAAGGAAAAGGGGAGAAGGATCTAACCCACCAAGGTCTCCATCTACTGTAATTTTTTTTGCTACTACTGCCACCACCTCGCATACTTCCCTTGCAATTTTCGCTTCCTCCCCATCTGCAGTAGACATCTCTGTCCAGCTTGCTTCTACCTCTCCAATCATGGAGGTCACATCAATGGATTCATCCTCTACCATGACCTTGCTGATCTCTTCTTCCTCTATGTCTCCTTCCCTTCCATCCATTTTCGCTACTATGATGCTTGTCCTCAGCCTCCTAGAATCTTTTGTAAAGTACATGCAAAACATGCCATCCAAGCTTTCGAGGATGGTTACTAGTCCAGTGGTGCAAGCTGCGATTGCTCAAGCTATGGCCAATACTCTAGCTATCCCTCCCCCTACCGAACCACCAAGAATGGAGGCGACAATGTAGATATTAGATGAGCTTGAGCAACCACAGTTAGAGTTTGTGAAGAGACCAGAAAACATAATTTGAATACCATGAGCACCTTTTGTTCAAGCATCAGGAGATCGATGAGGTGGCCTACAAATCTTCTAGTGAGGACAGCAAAGAGCTTGACATTGAGTTAATCTAGGAAAGACATGATCTCGAACTTGAGGCCGGGTGGAGCAAGCAACTTAAGGAGATTGAAGATAAGGAAGCTGAAGATCGACTTGTGGTGGATGAAGAAGTTACTACTCCAGAGACTAAAAGCAACAGGTCTCTAACTGAAAGGCATGGCCAAACCTTAGAACATGATGAGAAAGCATCCCTCCATGAACATGAGCAAGAAGATAAACTTGAGGAACATGAACATAGCCAAAATGAAGAAGAAAAGGGTGTTGAAAGGGAGGATCCCTCGAATGAGCAATTGCACACCAAGTCTCCCACTAAGTGTGTAACACTCGAACATGACTCCAATGAGGAGAAGGAGGATTCAAGAGCTTAAAATGGGGCCCTCATCATCAGAGCCACTGAACTCAGGACAGAGGAGAACAAGAATCAAGGCGAATTACCCAAGGAAGAGCCCAAAATATCGAATTGGCTAGAAAAATAGTTGAAGAAAAAGACTCCCACCTTAAAATATCCTAAGGCAAGGTTGGAAGCCATTCTGGCCAGAGCACAAATAAGCACCAAGAAATAGAAAAGGCCAAAGATCAGATCGAAGGTAACCATGGATGCCTCCGGATCTAGGGTGGTACAAATAGCAACACTGGTGGTGGGAGAACAAGGAATAACTTATAATGTCTCCAACATTGAATTGGGAATGGCCATGAGGGAGAAAAAAGTTGACCACCTCTAGGAATCGGTCGTCATAGTGGTACACCTTATCGAATAGGATAAGGTGTCAAAGGAGGAGCTCAAGGCACAAGTGGCTGATCTAACAACCTATATTCAAGAATGGTCATCCTCAGATGAGTAGCCCACTACGTCATCAGCCCTACCTCGGTTGTTATCTCAAGAGGAGATCAAAAAATTAGAAAAGAGAATGAACTTGGATAAGACTACAGAAAACTGGTTCTGGCAAGTCTTAGACATAGGAAACACAAGTATCAACTTGGTTGTCCATATAGCAAATAAGTTCTTGGAAGTACAAAGGATTCTTGAAGGTACAAGGCAGGGCTACAAGGGGTTCCCAAGGAATTACAGAGCAACCTACCCAAAAATTGAGGCCATACTCGCATTGCCAAGTGAGGTTTGGGAGAAAGACCTTGCCCTCAAGGATGATGACCATTGGTTAGTGGATGTATGGAAGTGGGAGTTTGACCATTGAAGGGGAAAGATGGAGCAAATTATGGAATGGGTAGTTCCGGATATCGAATGGGCCAAGGAGGCTAGAGAGGAGTGCGCTCGGTACCTCAAGCTAATGACGGGGTACAAGTTGCCTACTATCGAAATTAATCCAGAAATCATAAAGCCACACTTCTTAAAGAACATGGAAGATGGGATGTCGGCTGAAATCACGACGGACTTTGTGATTTTTTCTTCCCGAGCCTTCGTATAGTTAGAAATTTTTAGAGAGAATGATGATGACTGGAAGAAGCTCGTCAACAACTCCCAGGAATGGAGCTACTAGATTTTGCAGTCTGACATCATGGAGTTGGAAAAATTCTAGCCACTGATCTTGAACTTCATGGACTATGCAGCTTTGAAGAAGCACGAAGGTAACCCTTTCATCGATGAATAATTCCTCAAAGAGTACCTACAACAAAGGGAAAATAGCTAAAGGAGAAAATTACTACAGTGTTGTCACTAGATGACAAAATAGGGAAAAGATAAGAAATATTTTTTAAATGAAATATATTTGGGGGTAGGTGAAACCTTAGTGTAAATTGAATCTTGGCCACACAATAGAATCAAATCTTGACCAGTTATTTTTCTTTGTGAAATCTATATATAGGGCTCTCCTCCTCTCATTTTGAGAGTTGAGTTGTTGTAAAGGCATGCTGCAGAAATTATAATAGAAAATATAGTCATTTATTGGTGTATTTCTAGGTTTCTCCACATGTTTCATGATTCTTCTCACTTAGTTAAAACTTTACTTCAAAGTACTTTGTTGTTCTGGTAACCTTTAGTTAGTTTTAGTGGATTTAGTATGTTTTCTCTAGTTATGGAGTTTTTTATTGTGTGTATGCTTTCCTTTTCCATTCTTTTGATCATTTGTTGTTGGTAGGTGACTGTGTAAAGTTAGTCAGGACTTTAATTTCATAGTTTCTCCTTAAACTGTCTTTTTTTAACATTTACATGGCAAATGAATGATGAATATTTGCAGTCCTTAGAAGATAGGATAGATATCATGATATGCTGAGAATTTTGATTAAGTGAAACCCTATTTAAGGAAATTGTCCACAATAGGAACCTCCATCATCATTGTTCATCAGTAGTTGTAGGTCCAGGAACCATCCTTCTTCTCTACCTCTTTTCCTCTTTTTTTTAGAAATAACCTGTGCTAATGTTCATTGCACATTGTAAAGCCAAATCCAATGAAACAATGGAGTTTGCGACTGCTATCTGAGCTTGCAACAAGGTGTAGTAATTTAATATCCGAAGAACTCCATTCATCGACCTAATTCTCGAACAGCTTTAAATAACATAAGGCTGCCTTTTGATTCTAGCAAATCACATCAAACAACTAAGATATTCCAAGCATTGTCAAGATCTAACATCTAAGAGACCTTGGGATAGTGTTTTGCAATCTGATTGTAGAAGATTGTCTTTCAAGAGAGGTGATGCACCTATGCATTACCTATGTTGAGAAGTGCATAAAAAAACCATCAACACCTTCTTCACCAATTCTGCACACGATGAAGGCTCTGGATTGATTTCCTTCGGCCACATTTGAATTAGCCACATTTGCATTTTGTTTTTTCTAATTACCATGCTTTTTTCAGTACTCACTAGCATAATACCCAAACTTATGATAGTAGTAGCATTTAATGTTGCTCTTGTTATTTCTCCCACTAGAAATATTGTTCTTCATGCCTCTTCGAGAGTTGTTCTGAGAGTTGCTTTCTCCCTCTTGGCTATTTTCTCATCCTCAGCTTTCTCCTCTAGTATTTCCTTGTCTGGATCTGCCTCTACCACGTCGGGAGCCATTTCTACCTCTCCCCCTACCTCTTGCATTTGAATGGGCTTTAAAATATTTCTCTTGGGAAGACATAGCAGACCTATTTAGGCATTTGTCATGGGTTTGAAAAGAACCCATCAACTCATCCATCATCAAAGTAGAGAGGTCTTTTGCCTCTTCAATAGCAATGATGAGTGCATCATACCTCGTGGGTAGAAACCTGAGGATTTTTTCAACAATATTTTGCTCCTCCATCATTTCTCCATTCATTCTCAGCTAATTTAACAAGCTTGATAACCTTGTGTGAAACTCTGAGATGGTCTCACTTTCTTTCATCTCTATAATCTCAAACTCTCTTTGAAGTATCTAGAGCTTATGGATTCAACTTTTTCAATCCCTTTATATCCGGTTTGGAGGATTTTCCAAGCTTCCTTTGCATACTCAACTGCTTCTATCATAGGAAAAATGGCCTCTATCAAGGTTGCTTCTATCAAACTCAATTCCTTAGCATCCTTCTTCCTCTCCTCCTTCAACTGGGTCTTCTGGTTATTTGTGAGAGCTACAAATGCAGTTGGGTTAGTGATATCCATGAACCCATTTATCAAAAATTCCCACAAATCATTGGGCACCATAATGGTCTTCATCTTCTTAGCCCATACATCATAGTTCTATCCATTAAAGGATGGTGGTTGCTACCAACTCTTCCCTTCATCTCCAACCATGGCTCCTACAGGAAAAAACTTGAATACCTAGAAAAAACAAATGCCCTAACTCACAAGGAAATGGGGCATATGGCTTTGATACCATGTCAAGAATTCGAATGCACAAAATAAACACATATTTTCTACTCTATTTTCTAGACAAGCTAGAAAATCCAAATTGCAGAATAACAAAAATGAACTCAATGGAGACACACAAAACTGGGCATGCAAAATTTTCTTCTTTTATTAATTGACTGGAAATGACAATACATAAAACATAAAACTTCAAACAAACTAAAGACTACCTATTACAACTTTCTGGGAGTGATCAATAGACTTTCTCAACCAGATCATAGACGACCACGAGCTACTCAGAGATCTCTATTCCTATTCATCTGGAACTATTTTTTGTTCTTGGAAAACAATGAGTGATCAAGAGAAATCCTACTCACTAAAAAATGTTCCGAGAACATTCCCTATTGTTGTTGCAACTTTTCTTCTTGCTGCTAATCTCTTGCTGCTGCAAAAACTGACTAACATTCAACCTGTAGAGTGGGAAAACATTCCCTCTATTTGTCTCACTCAAAACAAAAATCCCTCTCAAATATGAAATTACCTACCAACATTAATTAAGAATTCAAAAATTCCTACTAAATTTAATTCTAAGTAGTTAGGAGCGATGAAGATCCCAAAAACTACCATTGAAAAATGGCTCCTAAAAAGTAGGTAAGACAACGGTAGGCTCAAGGATAATAAATGTTTCCAAAAAATCAGGTAAATCCCAAGATGTCTCCACAAAATTAGGTGTGACCTCAACCAATGAAGAATTCAAAGTAGGTGAAGACTCAAGAGAAACCTCCAAAGATGAATGATCAACGAGGTCTTGATGCACTGAAATAGAAGAAACCAAATCTAAGCCATAGAAGCATCAACAACTGCAATAGTAGGTGGAGGAGATGGAATGGATGGCTCAAGAATTGGATCCAAAGTGAGAACACCAATGTTCAAGAAGCCAAATGTCTCCTTTGAATGATGATTCACACTAGAAGTGTGATGAATAGTCATGGGAATAAAAGCACCATCAAAAGAAAAATCAGTGAAGGAATACAACCAAGATGAGTGATCCAACACCCTAGTAGCAATAACCTCTCTACTCTCCAAGTCTTTGATGATAAATGAATCAAGTTTGAACTCCACAGATCTCGCATTTCCTCCATGTGTGATCTGATATATGGAAAGAACATTGTTCATCAAATGTGGAATACACAAGACAACCTGAAAAGTGTTGTCCCCAAAACTAATAGACCCCTTCCCTGTAACACTCATGTATGTATTGTTTCCCATCAAAACATGAGACATAGTGCAAGGCTCAAAGGAAGTGAACATAGACTATGAAGATTCCATATAATGAGATGCTCCTAAATCTAGAAGCCATCTCCTTGATCCATGAACTGAATAAGCACAAACATGTCCCTGCATATTTGATGAATTATGAAAACTAGTTGTACCTCTATCAGAATATTGTGAAGAATAAGAATGAGGGGAAGATGATAATGTAGACATTCTAGAAGGAAAATCAAGTTGATGTTTGTGACTTCATCTCATCAATTTCCTTCTTATAGAAACTATGTTCTGCATGTACTTCCCTCTTGCAATATGCATATGTAGCCTTCTCCTTCTTAGATGATTTCCCCTTGGAAGAAGAGGATGAATTTGAGGACTCCTTTTGCTGTTCATGAGATTTGGAATCCTTGTGTTTTTGTTTCTTTCCCTTTCCACTGGAAGCCTTCTGATCTGTGTGCCCTTGAGATGCAATAAGTTCCTGTGATGTAGAAGGTTTCAACTTTCCCATGCTAGCCAGCTTAGCTTTCTCTCGAGTGAGAGATGAAGCAAAGTCATCAAGAGATGGCATAGTGAATATGGTATTAAAAGAATCCCAATTGGCATAGAAGGTAGATACAAAAATTGAATAATCTAGTCCAAGATTAGAAATAATGGACAATATCAACTGAGAGTCCTACTTCTAAATACCACATTGTGTCAACTACAATCTAAGAGACTTGAGTTTTGTTAAGAAATCTTGGATGTTGTCAAAATCCCTAGGATTTAAGCCAATAAACTCGTTCTACAATTGAAATCCTCTCATAGTATCCTGCTTCTCAAACAAAGACTCCAAAGTAGTCCAAATATGATGGGGTGTAGTGCAAGACTCAACATTAAAGAGATGATCGAGAGAAATAGACAAAAATAATGTACCAAAAGCCTCATCACATCTATTAAACCACTTTCTCTTTTCAATAACACCTGTAGGTTCAAATTTTGTACCCATGATCACTTTGTACAACCCTTTGTGAATTAAATGAATCTCCATTTGTTTTTTCAACCAAATTAGTTGATTGGAGTAAGGGATGAAATATTATGTGAATCCATGATGAAAAACAATAGTATATACTCTTAATGCAAAAAAAATTATCACAAAATGAACATATACTGAAATTACAATTTTGGTATAATCCCAAATGAAATTATTAGTACCACTGCAAAGTACATGCAAAAACATGCACTTTCAAACAAATAATCACCTCGATCCGAGGTCATATGCAAGAGTTATGAACTTTTCAAAGTCCCAAAATGAGAACTACGTAGAGTGACATGTGAGAATCTAAGATTTTTGAAAAATCCATACACTAAAATAAAAAAATGTCTACACTAGTAGGTAGAGCATGAAAAATTATCTAAAATATAAAAAAATTTCTTGCAAATCAGAGGTTGGGATCCTAAGTTAAAGCCTTTGGAAGTTGAACTGCAATTTTCAAAATGCCAATGGAAAGGGGGTCTATTGTAGCTTTCTAATGTCTTTTCTGCAAAAAAAAAAAAGTTGCATGCAAAAACTAACAGATACCCAGATGGTTTTTGATGCTGCGAAAAAAACTCAAATGGAGGATTTTCTTTAAAATATACAAAAATTGTGGATCTAGTGTAAAACAAACACCTTTAGCAACAAAAAATGACCCCAACAACCAAAAAAATAGCATGCAAAGACTGAATCAGCTATCTAAGACCTAGAAAGGAATGTTGTAACTTTTTCTAGTTTTTTGAATCCAATGGGGATGCCCGATCTGATCCAAAATGCTCTAGAAATAAGCTCAAGCCATGAAACACTTGAGGAGCCCTGAATGTGCTCTGCAATGAATTTCTGCAAAAACTAAGAAGGGGCTATAAATCAAGGCTCTGATACCATGTTAGAAACCAAGATCAAACATGCAAACTAGAAAATACCTTCCACAAGAGAAAAACAAAAAAAGCAAGAGAAATTTTCATTAAGATGTGCAAATAAATAATATTCAAGAATTAAGAAATTACAAGAGATGAATTGCTTTATAAAAAAAATTAATGCATAACCCTAAAGGTAAAACCTAATTTTGAACTAAAATTAGCTCAATGAAATAAAGCTTACTTATTAATTAAGTAAACTAATTATCACCTTAGTAAACTTGATAAAGTGTAATCAAATAATTAATTACACCAACATGAACCACATAGCCTCAAATTTAATTGAGGATTGAAACTTTGGTTTAATTTTCTTTTAAACCAAATCAAAAGAAATGACAAAATGGTTTGAAGCAATAAATGGAAAAATTACAGATGTTAAATTAGATTGACTTAAGATCCAATTTGGAGATGTTAGAAACTTGTCTAACCTTTCCTCCTATTTGTCCAAGTAAACTTTCCATTAGATGGAATTATATCAACCAAAGCATTATCTTGAATAAAAGCAACAAAATCTTCCATATCTTTTTTTGGAGGACAAATACCACCTTTTTTTTTGACAAACTTGCTATTGCATTGAGATCTCTTGCTAAAACAAATTTGTATTGGCCCATAATGTCCAATTTCTATTTTAAATTCTCCGACAATTTTTTTTTCAATTGTACTGTTTGGAGGATAAACATTTATCAACCAAAAAGATAGATCAAAATGCTTATTAAGAATTTATTGCCAATTTTGTTCACAAGAAACCATGATAATTCTAGCAGAACTAGCATTTCAAAGAGTAATCAAATCACCTAAAGATCCATGATCTAGAGAATGGAAAGACTTCCATTTAGACCATTTGTTACTAATATTCTCAAAGGACTTAGCTGATTTTTTTGTTTCTTGAAGGACAATTACATCTGCCCCACAAGCATCTAGTTGATGCTTGACTTGGGCCCTTTTGTCAGGGATATTTATGCCTCTGACATTCCAAGAAATTAGCCTCATTGGAACTTAGGAGAGAAACATGCTCTCCTTGGTATTTTTTGCTTCAAAGATGAACTCATTTTTTCATCTAATGTTAATTGAACACCTGCCTTGATTTCCTCTTTCAGATTGGTAGCTAAATATTTATGCCCCCTCTTTGTAGGAGATTTTTTACATGAAATAGATAGTGGGGATTGAGAGATTGAAAAGGAACCTAACCCATCTGATAAATCCCCACCATCAAAAACCTCTGAAGAGATATCATCTATCAATTGATTAGCAACTAAGAAAAAAGTTTCATCAACAATTTTTTCACTCCCCATCATAAGGCAGACTAGAAGTATGAGCAACAGTGCCTTCAACTCCCTATTAATTATTAATTATGGTTAATGCATTTTCGCTTCTTGTTTGTAGAGCACCATTTTTGTGTATCTTGATCTCCTTTGGTGATAAATTATTTTCTTTCAGGTGTTCATTGGGATTTGTGATGTTGGATTATCAATTTCTACACTTTTTCCCAACCCTATTTTGTGGGATATAAAGTATCGGGAGAAAAATATTAAATGTTTGCCTACGTTAAATTATATATGTTTTTTATTGATAAATGTACAAATAGGCCAGGTAATGCATAATTTAGGACATTATATGTATAATTAGGTCCAATCACTTAGGGGGGAGAAAAACATAGTGAGAAATTTTCAAGGGTGACAATTTATGATGTTACGTTTAGACCCCACTTTAGTAAGAGTATGAACTTACACTCAAACTCACACTAAACTAGAAAATATGTAAAGAGGGATCCAATTGTTTGAAAGTTTATGAGATAGATGATAATAAATCTAGGGGGAGCGTACAAGCCCCCAAGGATTAAGATCCCATGGTAAATCAACATAAGAACAAAGGAACACACATGTATGCAATGCAATAATACAACACAAAACATACACAATGCCAATGCAAAATGTAAAAGAAGAGTATGACAACCATGGACTAGCAAGCTGCATTATTTTAGGATCCATACCCTAGACGTTCATGACTCATGAGCTAAGAAAGTTTGATATTTTTTAGGTGAATCAAGAACCAAAGGCACAATGGGATAATGAAGTCTGATATTCACTAGGTGAGCCTTTAAAAAAATGTAGCAAAATGAGATACACACAAGGACTAGTGAGGATCAATTTTCACTAGGTGTATACCCATGTCAACCATACCAAGATTTATATTCCCAATAACTATAATAAGGTGCTATAGGAATGATCAAAATTGCTATGACAGTGCCTCAATAATTCCAACATGTGTGAACAAAGTGAAGCACATAATGGAATGTATGCCCCCACCTTAAATTTATTTCTAAACACCATTTTGTGAGAAATTTCTTTAAGGTAGAAAAGTGATAAATGACATGTCATAAGGTGATGAGAGTTTATTTTGAAAGCCCTATTCCAACGATATGTTTCCAAATAACTCATGATAAGGGGTTGCCTCCAATGAAATTTCACAATCAACAAAATATGATCACATAAGGTATCCCTGAACCCGGGGACAACATACATCTTTGCTACAATAATATAAATAAGATCAAAATTGGCATCATTCCCCTAGATACTCATGGAACTATGAACACAATGGAAAAATGATACACAAAGAGAACAAACAAAAATTTTGTTCATCATGGAAAATACCTAAATTTCTCAACACCTTGCATCATCCCCGAAAGGAAAACATAAAACAAATAAAAACGGAACAATGTTCACAACATAAAGAAGAATGAAAATAAAAATAGATGAATGTCAAGACAGATTCATTCCCTTTGTATCCTTGTTCCAATAGAGAAATAAGGATCATCCAAAGAAAACTCACAAACACAAAGACACACCAATTATCACAACATGGGGATTCACATAGTGTTCAAGAAAACACAAATGACACATAAATAAAACACAAAAGGTACTATACATGCAAGATGATCTAAAGAAAATATTTTTCATCCCAATTTTTCTCATCATATACAGAAGGAAGACAACTAGCCAAAGGGACTACAACAAAGTGTCGTACAAGGAGTATCACCAAGTTCAATATTTTATGAGTCACTCTCATCAAGAGGATCATCACAATTAACCCCATCTAAATTCATAGACTTTGAGAACAACAAAGATAACTCATTACGCACTTGTTCATCAATATTAGCATCTTCATCCTCATCATCCATATTTATCACAATGGGTGGTTGAATAAATTTTTTAGTTGTATGTGACTGGTTCATTCTTTGTTTTGGTTGAGATATTTGTGGTTCATTTTCATGTTTTGGTGAAGGTGGTAATTCATCATGATTTTTTGGATAGTTGTTTTATTATCAATAAATTTTTTATTCTTTTCACCCAACTAATGAGCAATAAAATGATGTCTATACCTATACAATTAGAATTTCTATTCCCTCTTGTATATTATTCAATATGTGAAGGTGTAAGAGTGGGTTTATTGACCATCAGTATCTATTCATCCCTTAGGGGAGGAAGTGAAGGGACCATCGGAGGTTGGAAAATAACTATCTTGTTAGGCATATATATTTGTTTATCTTTCAAAGGCACAGAGGTCATCATGCAATTATCTCCTAGTCTTTTATATGATATAGGTGTAGGAACTACATCATAATTACCTTGTGTAGTTGGGATGGCATTTTCTTTTGAACATGGGTTCTTCCACGACCTGTGGGCTGGGAGGAACAACCATAGATCATTTATTATTAGGTGGGATTTTGGTAAGGGATAATTCTATTATGCACTTTACCTTAAATTTTTTACATGACCTAAAAAATAAAATCATTCATTCTCAAGTGGGATTTTGGTAAGGGATAATTCTATTATCCACTTTACCTTAAATTTTTAGCATGACCTAAAAAATAATTCCTCATGAGGCTTAATTGGTTCCTTAGTTGAGGGAAAAAATAATGAAATGAAGAGTTTCCACAAAAATAATTCCTCATGAGGCTTAATTGGTTCCTTAGTTGAGGGAAAAAATAATCAAATGAAGAGTTTCCACAGGAAGCCAAAGGTTTAAACCCACTATGATGAACTATAAATATTTGATTCTCAAATGGGAACTTTATGCACTTGTGGATAACTGACAAGAAAAAATTTATGGAGCATAGACATGGATATCTTAACTTCAAATAAAATTGGTTTGATGTTGAGATAATGGTGAAGGATACATCTAGCTATTTTGGTCCATCTTTAAGTGGAAGAGTTATCGAACCTATCATAGGGTGAGTAAAACTTTCATGAATTTTTAACCATTCTTTTCATTGTTCATAATAATCTTGATAAAGTTCGTGCACAAACATGGATTTCTCAGTGATCACATTCTCTAGGCACACATAATCAATGAGTATCCCTAGTCTAGTCTTGTCATTGATATGTCTGACGATATAGAGAGGACCATCTAGCGCATGTACATAGATGCATCAATATGCATGAAAGAAATCTCAAGTAACAAAGTGGTTTGGACCTCATGAGGTTGAACATATATTAGAGTAACCATATTATATAGACCACCACCATCATCATTCTTATCATGAAAATATTTCACAAAGTTGGATGTGTGATTTGGAGTTGGATTTGTGAAAATTTGTAATTTTTTTGATTGGGTGGGGCAACAAACTTGTTTCTTTTATCATTAACATAAACCAATTGGATGTGATTAGAATTTATAAGGTCTTTCACTTTATGTTTAAGATGCATAAATCATTTTGTATCATGTCCATGTGCATGATAATATTGACAAAATTCTTTTGGGTTTAAATTTGGAGTTTGTTGTATCCACGGGTCTAATCAAAGGAAATTAGATTAAGTTATTACTCAATAGTTGTAACATGATCAAATGAAGGGAGTCAGGCAGTTGGGTAAATTTTCTATCTCTTGGCCTAAATTGATAAGGAGTTGAACTTATTGTTGTGACTTATGGCTCAATTTTTTAGCTATTTGAGGTGTGTTTATCTTGATAAAGTTCTTTTTTTATTCTTGAATGGTTGATAATTGTTTTGAGGTATGGATTCAGATTTCTCAGTAGAATTCAATGAAGATATTCCTTCATATTGACTAACCGATATTGGATAATCACGAAGATTCATACACAAGTGTGTAAAGGATGGATACTTCATCAACAATATCTTATCTCTAATTCCAAGTTGCAAATGTCTTATGAAAACCCTTTGAACATTTGTATCAGGAAGATTATAGTTTATTTGTGAGTAAATTAATTGATATCACCTTATGAAGTCTATTACCTTTTCATTTTCTCCTTGTTTACATTGTACTAAATCATTTAATGTAATTTGAGGACCAATATTTGCTTGAAAATGTTGGAGGAATGCATAAATAAGTTCATTGAATGAATTTATTGAGTTATTTGGAAATGAGCAAAACCATTCCAAGGCCATGTCTTTCAATGATCTAGGAAAGAGTTTAGCTAGGATCTTATTTTAAAAAATGAATTCAATACACAATGTAGTATAAGACAATACATGACCATTAGGATTTTCTTTACCATTGTATCCCTCAAATCAAGGTATTTTTGTTTTTTGAGGCATGGGTGTTTTCAATATTTTAATTAACAATGGGATCCTTTTAAGATATTGTGGTGGTTTTCCATTTTTTGTTTGATTTAGTGTGGAGAATTTTTAAAGTGATGTCGCATTTTGCAAAACTTGGTTTATGACGGAATCATTGTTTGACATGTTTTGAGAGTTTGGTGAATATGGTGGGGTTGTGTAGGTACATGGTGGACTACTATGTTGAAATTTCATGAGAGGTGATGAAAATTGAGGTATCACATGTGATACCACAAAATTATAAGGATTACCACTAGAAAGCCCTGAGCTTGGATTTATGTCATTGGTGTGTTGTATTGTTGAAGGTATATTTGGAAATGTAAATGTAAGAATAGAGGGTATAGTTTTGGGGAGGGAGATTTTTCTTCCTCCTTGGCCTTGAGTATATCCTAATTCTTGAGCACAACTAGCTACCATAAGGATTTTAGCATCGAATATATAGCTAGACTACACAAAACCTCTAATCCTTGGGCATCATTGATCAATTTCCTAAGCTTATCCATGATAGGCATCATTTTTTTGACCAAAGATTCAATACTTAAGTAGTCTTGAAGCCCCTCTAAATCTTTGTCCAATAGTTTCAGTTTATCTTTAGGAACATGGGAAACAAGAGTATCAACATCTTTAAAAATGTTTGATTGTAAAGTTATCATCGGTATGGTAGGATTAGGGATGGATTCCAAAATTGGTTGGGTATTCACAATACGTTATATGAAAGAGTTGGAGGACTCGAGATCCACAAAAAATGTAACAAAAAATGAGGATGTCATAAGTCTAAAACTACGTCTCATAGGGGTATTAGCAATAGGGAACCAAGTCATAAAGCTCATATGAGTTTCAAAATACTAGGTGTGCCCACTATGAACACTGGATTTCCAACCAATCATAGTAAAACATAAAAAACTAAAAATTAGAAAGAAAAAATAGATAGAAAACACAGAGACAAAGGTTTGATATGAATTTGAACCAAAATTAGTTGGAAAAGGTTTCCCAAGGTGCCTATGTCTAGCATATTTTTTTGCAAATTTCAAAGTTTGAGTGTCTGCAATACTATTTATTTTTTCTATTCTATGTCTATGCAAGTATGATAATAAATATTTTTTCTATAATTTGATTCATTTATGTTTATGCAATGCAAAATGTAAGTGTGTAACAATTTGAAAAAAAATTAAGTAATAAAGGACAATGCCAAATGCAATTTCTAGATCTAAAATGCAACAATTGACCGATTCTAATATGCCAAAATCTGAAAATGATGATGTTGATTTCTTTTTGAAACCAAACAATACAATATTTTACCTTTTGAGCTATATGGAAGATACCTAAATGAATGCAATGAACCCTTTCAAACATTATTTCAGATCTAAGATTCAACCTGATGCAAATTTTCAAATGAAATTAAGATATAGAATTGACCTATGAAGACTAAAATTAATCTTATTACAACCTATGATGCAATATGATATGCAATTTTTATTTTTTTTAATGTTTTTAATGATGCAAAACCAAATTCCTAAATAAACAATATAAAAAAATGCAATGATAATCATATATCCAGGATGATATGCTTAAAATTGTAGAAGGTATATAATGTTAATGTGTCAAGTTCACCAAAAATGATAAAAAAAAATGAAAACCTAAGACTTCACCTAGGATTTCAAGGGTGTTTTTAGCTACTTTATCATTTGATATTAGGGGCTTGAGGATAAAATTGACTTGAAACCTAATAGGTGAGTCAATCAACTCCTTTTGTATTTGAATTGGAATGGGTTTTGGAGTGGAATGTGATGATATTATTATCTAATAATGAAAATGGACTATTTTGATGCAAAAGCAACAAATCTAGAAAGTTACAGACAAATTTGATGTTTGGAAATAGACTAAGTAGACTAGTGTACACTTGTCATATAAATTTTGAGTTGAATTTGTAGGATTAAGTCACCCAAGGTGCTAGTGTCTAAGTGATCAATTTGAAATTTATCTTTATAGTCCTCAAGAGTCTGATCAGAGCCTTCTTCCTTCTAGATGTCACTATCAGATCTTCATTGGTTGTTGATTCAAGTTGTGGGGTTTTAATAACACAATGATAAAATGTTCTTCAATCTTCCTCCAAACTTCTTCTGATCTAAAAATTGTGCATTAAAAGAGGGAGGAAGGGTTTTTCCATATAGGGGCTTGCCTTAGTCAAACCCCATGTTGGTGTTTCCACCTCCACAATGGCAAAAATTTATGAAAGAGAGCTTATCCTTTTGAGGGATAGAGTTTAAATGATAAAATAATGATGAATCAACAATGGATTACAACTCAGCACTCAAATATGATTTCCTTTAAGCATTAAAGTCATGCACATCTCCTCAAGGATTGATTGTATTTTTTCTTGTTTTTTCTTGAAAGACCTACAAAGGTTAGTCCTCACAAACAAAATGATAACACAAACATGAAAAAACTCACATAAAACTTGACATGATACTTTGATCTTGAAATGGTATGATAAATCTACTCTTGACTAGTCTTGACTTGGTTGATAATGCTCTTGATTATAATTCTTTCTATATTTTCTCCCTTATTCTCTTCACTTAGTTTTCAAATGGTGAAATTACTAGGTATTATAGGAATTTAATCTAATTTCCCGTAAATTAAATCTCTATAGCTAACATTTGACATTTGAAATGTAAATAAAAAATTGTTGTCCTCAACATATTAAAATTTGGAGACAAAATAGGGGGACCAATTCTCCCATGGTGGCTTTGTCCCAACCCTATTTTGCAGGATGTAAAGTCTTAGGAGTAAAATATTAAATATTTTTATAGGTTTTTGTAGAGAAGGGGGATTCGCTACTCACGAGTCTCTTTATTCTCAAGAGAGTCCCAAGGAATGAACTTCCCTAAACTACCTCATATGAAAAATGCGAGAGTTCTAGAATGAGAATGAGCATATCACAAAGGTTTTATGGACAAGTTGATGGGCTCTTGGCCAAAGGAATACAACACAAAACACAGACAACAATGTGATGTGTTCAAGTCCTAGAGTAACATTGGCATCTTGTATGGACCAAAAACTAAGAATATCATAGAAAATATCAAAGCGTTTACTAACAATTTGACTACTAAGAACTTCTAGGATGGAAGAAAATAACAAAAAGTAATAGAAATGAAATAATGTAAAGTAAAGTAAATGTAAATGATAAAACTAAGGAAGAGAAAGTTCTCATATTAGATCAAGTGATGAAGCCTCAAACAAGTAGATATCTTCAATACCTACACACATAAGATCGAGGGAAAAAAATTGGGGTTTTTTAGGGGCTTGTCATAGTCAAACCCTCATTTTGTTGTTCTCACAAATAGCCAAATACATAGAGAGAAATAATAAGTAGAAATTAAATGAACAAAAGAGTGATAAAATAAAACCTCGCTCAAGGAGGAGAACCTGTATCATGAAATAGAGATGCAATAGATAGGGGATGTGAGAAATCCCAAGATGCTCAAAGATATAAGATAAGAAAGATATCACCTACTAGGCTTGAGGAAGCCAAGGAGAGAGGAAAATCTATGAGAGCCAAGATAGTTACAAAGAGCATTGTAAGAATGTGAGAGTGTTGTTGTAACAAGCTATAGAGAGCTATGCAACAAGAGATCAAAAGAAAAAGACAAGAGAGAATGTCCAAGAGAGAAGCTAGAAGAACAAATGAATTGAGACAATAGAATGTAAAGAGAGATGAGGAGTTAAAAGAAGCTTCTCGAGCCGTTACAAGGCATCCTAGGCCATTACCACCAAAAAAAGTAGCTAACAAGTGGCAAGGAACTTAGAAAAGAATGATTGAACATCAAAATGTCACAAGACACATGCATGGTGTGAAACATTCACATGGCATGCTAGTGTCTAGAAACATCACGCTACAAAAAGATGAGAATAGGAAAATCACAAAGCTTGACACAAAGCTGATGTGTAAGGGTAGTTATTGAAAAGAGGTCCTAAATATTGTGAGAGGGAAAAAGGCTAATGCAAGGGATAAAATGAGCCTACACAATTTCTAAAAGAGTAGAGACTAAAGTGGATACAAAAATGTATGTGAAATTTTAAGGGGTGTAATTTTACGACATTATATTTTCCCCCACTTTGGCGGGCATCTGAATCTACACTAATATGCATGCTAAAGGAAATCTACTAAACATATATGTTATCATGATGCAAAAAGGATATTGTAGAGGAAAAAGATAGCTCTTCAAACCAAGGAAGCATGCCCCTAGGATGAATACCGACAAAAACATGCATTAGACAAGAAATATCTACATGAGACAATGTTGAACATAAAAATCTATTACATAATGGAGTTAGAACATATAAAACACACACAAGAACATAAAAAACTAAAGGATTTGCATTAGTAAAGTGAAAGAGACCTCAATGTAAAAGGTTGTCTCAATGTTATGCATCATCCCCAAATTAATAAATAACACATAGAAGAATTCTTAGACAAAGAGAAGAATGTAAGGATCAATTGCTTTAGGAGAAGAATACACCCAAAAGTCAGGGAAGAAACCAATGTCAAAGAAAAAAAAAGGTATATACTTAAGATGAAGAAGAAGAAATTATTCAATCTGATATACACAACTCGGAAGAGAAGAGAGAGATGGATCCATGGGTACTTAGTCCTATGGAGATTTTAATAAATGTTCCATAGGCCCTTGGACCTATGGAAAGTGAAAAAAAGTTCCACAAGCCCTTCGACCTACGAAAGGTGAACAAAATATTTGTAGGCCCTTAGACCTAGATAATTGAACAAAAAGATCCCACAAGATGAAATTTCTTTATAGGTCCGCGGACTTGCAAAGGAGGTGCCTCGAGTGCTTGATCCTGAGGGAAGCCCAATGCAAAAGGCTCTACAGAATCTGATTGATCCTTACAAGTTCTCGGTCCTACAAGGAAAACTTGATGCAAAGAAGCTCTATAGGACCTTGTTCCTATAGAGCAAGACTAATCAAATAAGTCTTTGGCTAATACAAGTTGTTTAATGCCCCGCCTCATAACTCTAGAGGAAGTTTCAACAACTACGAAAGAGTATAATTTTTTTTAACAAAAAAAAACGACTAGACCCGATCACACACTGAGACTAGGGTAAAGGCTTGACACAAGAATCCTAGCTACTATCTCCCAATCAACATTTTTATTGAGCAATGGACATGCTCAAAACTATGAACTAGATCGAGTCGATGTCCTGTACTTGCAAACTTGTAAGCAAGGAATATATAGAGCATGTATATATACATCATAATAGAACACACCGTGAAGAGGGAATTGCAGAATATCAGTGTGCTTGCAAGCGAGTGATGCAATTTTCATCCCCTTCACCAATACACTATCACAAAACTAAAAATTATAACATATATAATCTACTCATGTGTAAATAACAATGTTATTCCAAATAATAATTATGCTAATCAAAGGCATGTCAAAATGATAACATCAAAATAGAGTAACATCACATCATAACATAAAATCCACATCGCCATAAAGTTAGCAAACAAAAATATCAAAGCATAATTGTCTAAACATAAGAGAAAAATAGAGGGGTGGTACAAGTTGCATTGTGGGACAATCACATAAAAACAAGTCTAGTCAGGCTTTCCCCAAACTAGATGCCAAGATACAAATCAAGTCTAGTCAAGCTTCCCCCAAGCTATATGCCAATGAATTCATTTGATAGAAAATACTTCAAAGGGGGTTCCTTCGATAGGGAACCCTTCAAGACTCTAAGGGACCCATCTAGAGGAACACTCCAATCGAAAGGAATGAGATAAGAGAGGGGGTCCTTAAGATGGACACACATGTCTCTAGAATAAGTTATCACTACCCCCAACATATAGGGGAGAACCATGTAAGATAATATTGTGTTGCTACCACAAAAAGGGTATGGTTACATACAACAGTATATTACCATGAATGGAAATGAGAAAGTAAAGCTACAACTACCACATAATGGGAAACAACACAATAAAAGGGAGGTGTAAGAATCTCATGAGAAAATGTTTAGAATGAACAAGAGAGAGGTAGACATCGATATAACTTGTCATGAAAATAAGAGGAAGGTGCATCAAAAAGATTTCAAAACACAAATCCATTCATTGCCAAGGTCATAGATCAATAGACTTTAATAACTTTAATTCAATAATAATCTAACAAGATAATCCTTAAATCTGATTCCTTCAAATGACTTTCATCACTCAAGAAAATTTTATGTTCAACACAATCACCACATATAGATAGATTATAACTTATCAGCCTTATCACACAAAACAAATTAATTCTAATACCATATTGCGGGAAAACCTTTATTTTTAATTAACTGTAAAGTAACTAGTAACAATGTATCTCAATGATCACTACAAAATTCAAAGTATCTAGTAACAATATATCTCAATGATCACTACAAAATTCAAAGTATCTAGTAACAATGTATCTCAATGATCACTACAAAATTCTATCTCCTAGCATTAGGTAAGCCAATTCTATTCTCAATTAGCCGACCTTTACAATATGATACCCACAAGGTATTTATAGATATACAAAAATTTGAACTCCACTTCTATGAAAAGAAGAGGAGGATGGTTCTAGAATCACAAAGTTGTATTTTATCATTCAAGGCCTTACCTTCACTAGTGGAATGGTCGGGCGCTTTGATGGTATGGACAGAAAGAATTCTTTCTTTATCATGTTTGTGACATTTCTTATGTTTAGGAAGAGGAAGAGTAATCAAGTGGGATTTTATAATCCTTAACAAAATACACTCTTGCTTAGATAAAGAATGAGGACCAAGAAGTAACTCTTTCTCTTGTGCAAAAAATCTTGACTACTCAAAAGAAGAAGACATAAAGATAGTAGATAATAGAGGATGAAGAGAATGAGGTTGAGTGGAAATAATGTTGAAATTGAACCATGATTTCTATTTATATTGTTCATTCGATCAACCAAGCCCCAAATTATGATTACGAGATGCACATTCTATAGGGACTTGAATTCCTTATTCATTACACTCACCTCTATGCCCATAGCCATATTTAGAGACAAGTTTAAATTTGTGGCCATAAAGTGTTTGCAAAGTCTTGGAATGAGGTGGGTCCACAAATAGAGCACCATTCCACCAATGAGTGGCATATGTGTCTATGAGAGAACAACCATCCTTCTTATTAGAATCACAAACATCAACCTCCTCAATAGAATCTTGATCATCCTTGTTATCAGGAGAAGAGTTGGGTTCCTAGACAGGATCACAAATTTCCTTCTCAATGGGAGTCTAATAAATCTCCTTGACAAAGGTTTTCAAGGTTAACGGAAGTTTAAAATGAACGTGATTCAATTTGTATTCTCCAATGAAGAATTCAAATAATTCTAAGGATCCCCAATCATCACCAATAAATGCATTCAATTCAAAAGAAGTAGAGGGGGAAGGCTTAGGAATTTTTTCTTTAGGTTGTTCCTCCTTAGGGATATTCGCTTAGCCGATAATATTTACAAATGGTATCACCGAGGAACACGTCATCACATAAAATTTAAGTAACATAATATAATTCATAAGAGTGGAAACCACCAAAGCCCAGCTAGTGGCTGCCAACTCACAAAGGTGAACAGCCTCAGGGTCAGCTTTGACTATCAACACTTGATTGTTTGCTATGAATTTTAGAGAATGATGTAGAGTAGAAGTTACAACACCCATAGCATGAATCTAAGGTCTTCCCAGGAGGATATTGTAAGGTAAGGATCCAAGCATCAAATAAACCAAGGTGGTTAAGGTAACAAGGCCCAACCACAAAGGAAATATTATCATACCTAGGGTTTGTTGGCCAACATTATCAAATCCATGAATATATAGAGAAGAAGCAGCTAAGGAAGAGGAAGAAACTTTAATTTTAGATAATATATCTATACCAAAAATGTTGAAGGTTGAATCAGTGTCAATGAGGGTAGGTCTAATATTGATAGTATTAACATTAACTATGATCATTAAAGGGTCCATTTTTTTTTTCACATCCAAGGGTGGAAGTTCTTGCGGATAGAACATGATATTTGGAAAATCCACATGAATATGAGCCATCAAAGCATTAACATCCATCATCCTAGCCGAAGAAGGAAAGAGATGTTTTTCAAGGCTTCTTGAAGCATACCCTAATAAACCAGAGTAGACTAAATCAAGTCCCACAATGAGATCTTAGCCGAAGTAAAATGGAGATTCTCAACAGGATCGTAATCACCAAGTGCTTTAGTTGTAGGTTTAGGTTTTGTTGAAAAGGTAGTAAAGAAATGGGTTGATTAACATTTTGTTTATTATTTCTAGTATTATAGGTATGTGCTACCGTTCTCTAAGAGGGATCCATAAAAAGATCAGGAGAATCACTATCAAATGGAACACCATTAATAGACCAAATCCTTTAGGAGAAGGACTAGTTGGGGTCAGATAAATGATTGGTCTCTTAGGAATTTTAGGGGCGGTAGAAGTAGATGATATTTATGGATTCCTTACAACTTATAGAGGAATCATTTGGTGAAATATGCCCAACATCTATCCCTAGAGGATCCAATGTGAGAGGAACTTCATCATTCACTAATGTATCATCTCTAGAAGAGAGGATTGGAATGAAGAGAAGGTGGATTAACGTTAAAAAAAGAATCAATGATTTCATCCTCTTGTGCCAAAATATCCTTCGAAGTAATTTCAAGAGAGGGATCAACAAAGAATAATAAGAAAGGAGAAAAGGGTGAATGCAAGAAGACGATTCCACGAAACGTGGAAGTTTTTTTCTTGGACAAAAACAGGGTCATGTTTAGGTTTGAGGTCTCGAGCCAAAAATGGGATCTTGTTAATCTCATTTTTTAATGGGCCATTTTAAAACGGGTTGCTAAAAAATGGGATCCTATTTTAAAATGACCTATTTCATAAAAAAAAATTAAAAAAATTATACTTTAAATAAACAAGATCCTTTTTTTATTTTAAAATAATTTGGTTAGGTTTTTGCTTTGTTTTTCAGTTGAAGAAAAGGCTTGGGGACCCAAACCTAGGCCCTAGGACTAGTTTCACTTGCAATTTGAAGGTCCTAGCAATGTCACAAGAAAATAGTGACCTTGGGCATATGTTTGAAGACCTTTTTTGCAAAAAAAATGGATGAAATTAAAACCCATTATAGATGAGACAGTGTAGATTCCAAATATATAATTTTTCTTACAATTGGATTATTTTTTCTATTTTTCAATTAATTTCTAATGAAACAGGTCCATAAACTTGAATTATTAGGGTTTTTTAGTATTTTAATAACTTTTTATTAACATAAAATTTTGAAAAAAAATGCACGAAAGCATATTTCAAGCAATTCTTTTCAATTTAAAAAAAATAAAAAAATGATAAGTTTAGGTCATCTTATGCATGATTTACACGACGATTTTTCATAACACCAAATATGGCCAATAAAAGATTAACAAAAAAAATATTCAATAAAAAATTACAAAAAAATAAGGAAAACGTGCTTCAGTGACTTATAAATATTTTCCAAAAAGGATTTAGAAAAATATGATTATTTAGATCAAAATATGGATGCCATACACGTGTATGGTATGCTTAAAAAAAAGGTGACTTTTAAACAGTGGTTTTTTGAAACACCTATTGAAAATCAATTTGTATATCTGAATATTGAAATAAATTACATATTTGGAAACTAGACTTCGAGTACTACATTGTATGATCAATGAATTTTTTCAAGATTCCATATCTAAGTGCTTCAAATTTTAAGGTCAAATGTGTCAAATTCTGAAAATCAGAGAAAACACTTCCACTAAATGGCCAAAAAGTGGACTCAACTTCTTTCAAGCACCCAAAAGAACTCTTTCACACACTTGTAAGAGGACTTCTTGAAGTTTCTTAACAAAGTTGGAAAGAGATAGAAGGAAGAGAGATAGAAAGCACATTTTGAAATAGAAATATAGATATGTTGGGGGAAGGCCAGCGTATCACCATGAAAGTATGAAATGGGGTTCGAGGCATCACCCCAAATTTTGTTTGGAGAAGGTGTTTTCACATCAGGTTCACCAAAATGTAGAGAAGGGGGATTCGTTGCTCACAAGTCTCTTTATTCTCAAGAGATTCCCAGGGAACGGACTACCCTAAACTACCTCATATTGAAAATGTGAGTTCCAAAATCAAAATGAGTAGATCACAGAGGTTTTTTGGACAAGCTGATGGGCTCTCGACCAAAGGATGACAACGTAGAATAAGGATGATAGTGTGGCACACTGAAGTCCTAGAGGCGCGTTGACGTCTTGTATGGACCAAAAATTGAGAATATCATAGAAAACAACAAAGCGACTACTAACAATTTGACTACCAAGAACTTCTAGAATATGAGAAAATAACATAAATTAATAGAACTGAAATAAAATAAAATAAACTAAATGTAAATGATAAAACTAAGAGAAAGTGCTAACAGTAGACCAATTGATAAAGCCTCTAGCAATTAGATATCTTCAAAACCTACACACATAAGACCGAGGGAAAAATGTTGGGGCTACTTAGGGGCTTTCCATAGTCAATCCCCTATTTTGATGTTCTCACCTCCATGAACATCCAGATAGATAGAGAGAAATAATAAGCAGAAATGAAATGAACACAAAAGTGATAAAAGAAAACCCTGCTCAAGGAGGAGAACCTGTATCATGAAATGGAGATGCATAGATAGGGGGTGTGAGAAATCCCAAGATGCTCAAAGATATAAGATAAGAAAGATATCACCTGCTAGGCTTGAGGAAGCCAAGGAGAGAGAAAAAGTTCTGAGAGCCAAGAGAGTTGAAAAGAGCATTGTAAGAACGTGAGAGTGTTGTTGTAGCGAGTTGTGTAAAAAAGAGATCAAAAGAGAAAGAAAAGAGAGAATTTCCAAGAGAGAATCCAACAAGCTAGAAGACCAAATGAATTAAGAAGATAGCATCTAAAGAGAGAAGAGGAGGGAAAAGAAGTTTACTAAGCTATTACAAGGCGTCCCAGGCCATTACCACCAAAAAAATTAGTTGACAAGTGGCAAGGTACTCAGAAACAACTGTTTCAACATTGAAATATCATAGGATGCTAGCATAGTGCATGGATGTCTGTGTGGTGCTAGTTTCTAGACACATCACACTACAAAAGGATGAAAATGGGAAAATAACAAAGCTTGGCACAATGCTGACTTGCAAGGGTAGCTATTGAAAAGGGGTCCTACGAATCTTGAGAGGGAAAAAGGTTGATGTCGGGGCTAAAATGAGCCTACACAAGTTCTAAAGCAGTGGACACTAAAGTGGATACAAAAATGTATGTGAAATTGCAAGGGGTGCAATTTTACAACATTACAGTTTTATATATGTGTTTTATTGATAAATGTCCAAATGGGCCATGAATTGAGGAAATTGCATGTGCTATTAGGTTGGACAATCAAAGAGGGAGAAAAACGTAATGTAAAATTATCAAGGGTGATAATTTATGATGCTACAAATCCAAAGCCAATGATCAATCATAATTAATATGGAAATTTTTCCACAAAAATTACTTACTAGTGAAAACATCTCCTTCACATTCCCCCCTACCTTGTCCCTTTTTTGCAAAAATGAGATTATTAAGCATGACTTGTAGTTCTTCCCCTAAATCAAAACCTATGATACACCCTCTTATTCACACTCACTATGTCCCCAAATACTTGATCATGGAGAACTACACTTATTAGGTTTTCCTCCCTCCAAAATGTCATAAGTCAAACTTGTAGATAAGTTATCCTTAACTTCTAGATATTTCACTACCTAGTTTTCTTATCTCACACTTTTTTGCCCCTTCAATTTGAAACTCAAATGTTTTGTTTGATCTTATCCCTCCATATCACCACCGTGCATGTTATTATTTAGAATAAAGTTTAGTCAACAAGATCAAATTTCTAGTCCACAACTATTTTGCAATGAACCTAGCTAGTCCATTAAAGGAAAACACCATTTTTTAAAATCTCAAATCTCACAAAGTTTGTTTCTTTAAACTATAAAAAGTAAAAGAATAGCTCAATCATTAAGATAGAAATAATGTCTTTATAATTTAATTCCATTGACCAATTTTACTTCCTATTAAATAGAATAAATATAATATATATAATTTTAAAAGTAAAAACATGTTTACATTTCAAGTAATACTTCTTTACAATACACAATTTTAATTATAGTCAACGTCATATATAGATTTGAAGTATAATGTATCAATAATTTAGTACAATATAGAGTGGAATAATAGATATTATCTCTAATAAACCAAGTCTTTGGCGTTTAACTGCAAGAGGGAGAACATCACACAAGTTCTTTACCTCCAACCACAAACTAGTGGTCCCCTACACAACTTCCATTTGGAAATGGCCCTACCCTTCATGAGAGTAGTAGATTCAAGGAGCTCCTATAACTTCATGTCATTTGAGAAATTTCTAGTGTTGTGTGCTAGTAAAAAGAGTCTATCATACAACTCTAAATACCTTCTAGTTAAGTATGATACATCTAAATGATTTGTAGTTTTAGATAGTGTGCACTGATAATGCAAGAAGTGATTTTCATTACTTTGGCCAAAAATTTAAATAGAAAATCAACATGCTTCATTAATAATTACATGTGGAATATGTTCACATACCTCTTTCTCTCACCATTTCTTGAAAATATATAATTCGTTTCATTGAAAAAAAAAAGGTAACAATAACATTTCATCTAGAAAAAGCTTATTCATAAATAGGTTTAATGAATTTCATTTTAGTTTATTCATTCAAGTTCCCTATATTTGTCTAACAATTGCAATCACATGCATTAACACACACACACACCCATTTTTGTATATGAGTCTATGCCTATCCTCTCTTTCCAATATGAAAATAAATAATTTAACATCATAGGTAGTTGCACCTATACATGTGCATACATTTTTTATACACCTATACTTGTGTTGGTCCATTATTTTAATCTCATACAACATAAGTACCATACATTTAACATATAAATATTAATTTAGTTTCATAAAATGTCTTTCATTCTTTCAATCTTTATCATCAAAACAAACCTCTAATCCTAGGTTTATTTTTATTTAAGACCATTATATCACTTCTAGATAATATATTGTTACACCATAGCCACATATTTTATTTTTCATATGCAACTAGAATTATATCATTTAAACAAAATAGAGTGTCATTTCCATAATATAATACTATTGTCGTCAATAGTTAAATTTAATATTTTCTTCATTTTATTTCTATCAAATATGTATGAAAAATATATTATCTCCACAAAGATGTATATTAATTTCAAATTGCGATGAACTCAATAAACAAAATTGATGAGTTTGAACTAATTATAGAGTATAAAACTAGCCAAACACATTATAATTTCCACTCATTAACATTAGAATATTAAAATAGTCCTCTCTCTTCAAGTCCACACTAAAACTATACACAATACCACCACTAATAATAACATAGGGATTCAAATATTATTCCAACTTGGTCAAGTCACCTCTCAAGGTTGAGTCTCTATAACAAGAAAGGTATAAAAAGATAAAAGGATAAATCTTAGAAGGAATCACAAAATAAAAAGGATTTAAAGAAAATACAAAGTTCATAGATCAATTTGGTCTTACATATGGGTATACATATCCTTAAAGGTAATTATAAGCATATGATTTTTGATAGAGTAATTACCCAAACCTTATTGATCTTTATATAGAGTATACATCATATTATTATTAATAATAATAATGATGCAATACTTGATAGAGCAATATCATAAACCTATTTGATCTTATGGAGTAGATAATACATTAAAAATGATAATAATAAGAATGTAATGATCGACATAGAAATATCATAGACCTATTTGGTCTTAATAACACATTAACAATGATAATAATAAACATGTAATGCTTGACAAAGCAATATGATAGACCTATTCATTCTTATACAGTGGATAACACATTAACCATGATAATAGTAAGCATGCAATGCTCGATAGAGCAATATCATAGAATTATTTGGTCTTATACAATATATTAAATATTAATAGCAATATAAGTATGTAATATTCAATAGAAAAATATCATAGACTTATTCAGTCTTATACAATAGATAACACATTAATAGTGATAATAATAAGCATGCAATTCTCAACTGAAAAATACTACAGATCCATAGACCAACATGGTATAAACACTACTGGTTTTCTAAATAATACCCACTATGGCCATGTAAGTTAATATTCAAAACATGATGTTTCAAAACAATAGCATGTTGAGTAAGAAAATTCAAAATTTACAATCTTATGAGAAAATAACCAAAAACTATTAACTATACTCAAGAATATTTTCATGATTTTATTCATTCGAAGTATTACCATTTCTACTATCTAATTAAATGAATAGATGGGAATCAAACCACACCATTTACACTATAAAACACCCACCAATGATGCAAGGTTCTTTTCCTCTTTCTTCCTTCTCTCATTTGCTATCCCCATATCATAAACTTCCCCCTTCTTTTAATTTTTCCAAACCCTCAAATTCCTCCCATCTTCAATGCATACCGCTATTCTCCATACTACTCTACTTGTGGAAGTAAATTCTATTAATTCCACTCATCCTCTCCACTTCGTGGAGTTGGTTGACTAGAGCTTTTAATTAACTCTAGAGTTATCATGAAATACAATGATTTCCATGATCATGCATATATATAGGTATATATTAATATATTATTATATATGGTAAAATTATCATCAAAGTTTGAGATAATTAAATACTTAGTTCATAACATTTTAAAAATGTACATATTTATATATGTATATAATGTAATACCCCTCCGTTTTGCTTCTCATTCTCTTTGCTTTATGCTATGTTTGGTTGCAGTCACTTTGATACTAGATACATTTTGTTATGATGTTTTGATCGCTACTATTGAGTGACAACTATTATTGTGGGATGTGGTTATCTGATTATTGTTTCACATGCATTATGGATTAATGATGTTGTAAGTTAGCATGAGATGTTATTATGAGATTATTGGAATTATGATGGAAGTGTCAGTTTTGATGAGTGTATGGGTGAAGAGGACGGGTTCGCATCACTCGCTTGCGAGTGCCCTGCGAATTCGTAATTTCTTCTTCACGGTGTGTATTAAATGCTAGATTTATTGTATGATGTTGTTTACTTGGTTTCAGGATTGCAGGTACATGACATCAACTTCCCCTGGTTTCATAGGTTCAAGTGTGTTGATCCAACGGTTAAGTTGAATGGGAGATAGTAGCTAGGTAACATGTGTCAAGTCTACGCCCTAGCCTTAGTGTGTCATCAATCTTGGTTGTTGAGTCATAGTTTACCTTATTTTAATATTATTTGATTCTGAAAGGTGCACATTTATTTAATCAATTTTTAGAATTATTGCATGAAATCATGTTGATGGTTATTTAATTAAAATTATATTTTGTTGATTGAAAGTATTATTTAAATTAATTGATTAAATTTAATTATTTAATTAATTAAATTTAATCCAAAGGATGAATTTAGCTATTAAATAATTAGATTAATTAATTAAATGTGATGCAAGAAAATGAAAAGAAATAAAAGAATTAAAATTAGTTTTGGAATTTAATTTCAACTTGTGGGAATTAAATTAGAAATTGTAATTAAATGTTTATTGGGAAATTAGTTGCAACTTTGGAAATTAATTTATTATTTGAAATTGCATTGAAAGTGGGTTTTCGAAAATGGAAATTGAAAATGAAATTAATATCTAATTTGCATGTAATGTGAATTAGGGTTGTATTAGGTATTTTTGATTTATAAGGAATGCATGTTTTAATTTTGGAAAAGGAGAGAAGTTTTGAAAAAAAATCATTTTTACATCAGAGAAGAAATTTTGGAAAAATTTGCACCAAGAAGGGTTTGAAGAGAGTTTTGATTGTAGAATTGATTGGAGGAAAGATTGTTTGCATTTGTTGGGTTTTGGATTGGATTCGTTGGATGATTGAAGAAAATTCGGGAGATCTTTGGAGGAGGCTTGCATTTGAAATCCATCTTTTCCTGTAGCTTCTTGAACCAGGTTTTCTTCTGTGTTTTTTTTATTGTTCTTGGTTACTTTTAAAATAGTAGTGATTAAAAATTTGTTTGATAAATCTGTTTAGAAAATGAATGTTTGATTAAAAGAAAGAAAATAAATAAATGTAAAGATTCTGTTTTTCCTAGGAAATTTCTTTAGGGAATTTGTGAAAACCTGTTGAATTTAATTTATTTGAGGAAATTGTAGTTCTGTTGCTAAATCAAACTTATAGATTGAACAATACAGTTGGATCTGTTTTAGAAAATTTAAACCTTTGTACAAAATCAAACTTATTTTTAAAATCTTTGTGGAAATCAGCTGGGAGAAACCTTAGGGTTTTAGAAACTTTGAGTTTTAATTTTTATCCTTTTTAACTTTATTGTTCAAGAATTCAAACAATGGTTTAAGGTAATTAATTTTTGAGTTTTTATGAAATTTAAGATTTTATGAAGAAGCTTTACAATTTTGCCTGTAAGTGTTTATTTTCACAAAATTTCTTCAATTTATTCATCATGATAAACTCATTTATATATATATATATATATATATATATAAATATAAATGTTTGTATTATTCAAAATGTTAATTTAAAATCCGAAATCGCCACTGTACGGTCATCGAAATACGAAGTAAGACTGACGAAAATTCTTAATAAAAAATCCCGTTTTTTGTTCATTCACTGTTTTGAGCGAAGTTTTTATTTGGTTGTTAATGGAGGATGGGGAGGAGCTACCTCCCCACCGCCGCCCCATATGGGAGTGGCTGTGCGAAGGGAGACCTCCCACCGCAACCCCTTTTTCCTTAACCGTTGCCACCACCCAATACATTTGGGAAGAGGGTCGGCGGGGTTTATTCCACCACCCCTTCTCCCCAAATGCATTGGGGTTACCATATTGCTTCCTACGTATGAACCCACCTACAAATTGGGGGTATTTGGATTTTCTTTTATTTATTTTTTATTTTTATTTATTTTATTATTATATCCTTTTTATATATTTGGTATATGTTTACAATGACCTAAATTTGAATAAGATAGGAAGGATATATATGATATATATATTTACAGTTATGGCATATATATATACTTAAATTCAGACTAATTATATGTATATATATTTTGGAGTTATTAATATAGATTTATTGTATTTTGAGAATTACAATATGGGTATTTTGTTAAGGGGTGGTAGATATATTTAATATATATATATATACAAGGAATAAATGTATTTATTTATTAGTGTATATTTGGTGTATATATATTTATATATAATATGGAGCATTGATATATATATTTAAGTGTAAAATTAATATTTTATTTTATTTCAAGTTTATGCATGCAATTTCTAATGGAGGTTTTAAAAGAGTTGATTTGCATGCATGGAGGAATGAAATAGAGAAATTTAAATGAATTTTAGAAATTAGAAGAGTTAGTTGTGTATCTAAAAGAAATATTTTATTGGATCTGATTAGTATGCATAATTCAGTTTAATAGGAAAAAGGTATTTTATATTAAATGATTCAATTTTGGAAAACGAAAGGAATCAAGTTAATAGAGAACTGATGTTAGTTTTAGAAGTAAACATTGAATTTGATTTAAATTGTTTAAATTAGTATTTCTTATATTTGTAGATTGAAGACACTTGTTTAATTATTTCAATTAAGTTGAAAGAGAAAATTTTTATATTATTGTGAATAGGGATTTTAAAAGATAAAATTAGAATGCATGGTATAGGTTTTGAATAGAAAATTGAAAAGATTATTAGCAATAGTTTTACGTTGTATTAAAATTAAATTAAAGAATTATTTAGTTTGATGAGGCAATTAATTATGTTTTATTTATTTCCATAGAGAAATTTAATCGTTGTAAATGGAATATTAAAGAATATATGTAATTAAATTTATTAATATATATATTTGGTGTCTATATAATATGGAGCAATAATATATATATATTAAGTGTAAATTCATTATCGTATTTTATTTTAATAAGATGCATGCAATATATTATTGAATAGAGATTTAAAAATGGATTGATTAGTGTATATGGGAAAGTGGTTAGAGAAACAATATTTTATTATATTAAAGTGATTGCATATTCTAAATAGAAAATTGAATAAGATTTGGTTAGGAAATGGAAAGAGTTTACTTGCATGGATTTGCGTCGATTTAAAAGTAAATTAAGGAGTTGTTTATATTGATGAGGCAAATAGCTATTTTAATTTACTTTATTTCTATTAGAGCAATTAATTTATTGTGAATGAAATATGAAAGAGATATGGATATAGAATATCCAAAAATAGTAATTTTCTCGTGATTGTCTTAAATGTTCTAGTTTCTCTGTATATCGTAAGGGGATGTAAGTTTAAATTGTTTAAGATTTCCTATAATGGAAATAGAAATATGGGTATATGATTATTTGAGTTAACCCTGTAAGTGTGTCTTTGACCTTGTTAATGTTACCTAATGATTGAAGATGGATTTAGGAAATCCAAATATTAGATTTGAGTAATGACTTGAATGCTTTTGTTGCTATGTCATCAAGTTGCATTGTGGGTTTTGGAATTTAGTGTTAGTCCTAAATTATAAGTCTTCCAGAAGAACTTAGAGGATAAGGGTTGTTGAATCTTTAGGCCATCCAGTTGTTTTCCCTTGGGTAGTGCATGGTGTCTTTTCAGTTTTACCCGGTTTCCATGAACGGGGATGTTTTGTGCCTCCTGTGAAAGGAGTGGTCTATGTGTTATGTTGCCTCCAAGATGTTTGGAGTGAGTTCTTTTATTTGTTTCCTCCTCGAGTTTGAGTGGTTTGATGCCTAGGTTGCATGTACTTGTGATTCTCTTGGTGATTAGTTTGGTATGGTGTGTTGTCCATTAGAAGGGTGGCTTTTGTTAGGGGTCGGAGCCCAAAGTGGTAAACCGGGTAACCTTCAGAAGTGAGTTAATCAAGTGATAATTAAATTAATATACTTAGATGATTAGGATGCCTTCCACATTAATCAAGATAATTTAAGCCTCACTTATAGACACAAGGGCTCGTTTAGACTTGGGATGAGTGAGAAGGCCTGGAATGGCTTAGTCATTTATCTTGTCAGTACGAGAGGTATTTGATGCCGCATGAGTGAGTATGAGGGTCAGGATTTGGTTGAGGACACCAGGATCACCGGATCCTATGAAGGATGCCCAAAGGAGATCTCATGACTACTATGCGATGACACTCTATCTAGGACAACTGTTGTTAATTGTTTTATGTGTATGGTTTTGTGAACATACTTGATCTATTTTATGTCTGGAAGCAATGTGACCTATGTCAGTGATGTTTCAGTTGTACTTGATTTGTACTTGTTTAGTTCATTTGTTTGGTTATAACAGTATGAGTCAGTATGAGTCTGCGTTTGGTTAGTGGATTGTAGATCTTTGTCCATGTTACCTTGTTACTATCTCCTAGCATGGGGGGTGGGCCTTCGGGTACCAATTGGTTCGGTGGAACATGCACCAAAACCGTTGGGTCCCCATCTATTTTCAGTACTTGGTGGCAAGACATCCAGATGGACAGCTCGTGGTTCTTGTTGTAATTTCTTGCATTGTAATATTTATTTTTGTATATCTTATTTTATCCCTCTTATGTTTAGGAGGTGGAATTATGTAATTGTAACACTTATGTATTATTGCCTCATTCTGGGAATGAGTGATGTAACTATTGGATTAAGTTAATGATTATGAGATTGTATCTTGGTTGATTATCTTATTATTTTATGTGGTATTCTTATGTTGTATGATGTTTATTTCATAAAGTTCATAATGTTATGGTTATATGTAATATGTATGTGTGGGTTTAAGTAATCCTAACCTTGTAGCCTTAGAGGTTGTTGTTAATTAGTAAGTGCATGTGTATGTTAAATGCACTTTATAAAAAAAATTGGTTCGCTTAAGACGTTAATTGCAACTTCCTTTAAGGTTACTTGGCGGGGCATTACATATAATATGCTCTTATTTATACAACTATATAAATATATATATATTGAGAAGATATTTTTCATTTAATAAAGAAAAACCCTTTTTTTCAAATAAAAATTATAATTATTTGATTAAATTAATGTTATGTGAAAATAAAATTTATTAGACAAAGATCGTGTAAAAAAAAATTTAAACAACATTTACCATAATGCATTTCAAAATACAATAAAAATTAAACATGATTTAGTATGTGTGTGCAAAGTTCTCAAATTTATGATGGTCTCTATTTTCATTCTAGATCTATTGCTCCCTCTCTGATGATTCTCTCCCTCTTAATCCTAGAGGGGGAATTATCTCTTGCATCAACCTCCTCAAAATAATGGAATAGTTATTCCATCATCATATGCATATACATTTGAATGTGTCAATAGAACATAAATAATTTCATTTATGTCACAATATAATTCAATTAAACATGAATGTCTACTAAAATAATATCAAACCGATATATATCTATTTCATCATTATAATCTAATTTTCATAAATCAATTTTTTAGCATCATTATCAAAATATAGATAAAATATAACACAATCTAGAGCATTCCAAAAATGGGATGTAACATCTCCTCCCCCTTAAAGATCATTGTCCCTGACAATTTATTTTGACTTAAGAAAACAATAATAAGGTTTTTCTTTCTATGAAAATGTTTAATTCAATAGATGTGGAAATTTTTAATGAAATTATTCATATTATTCCAAGGTGGCATTGTCCTTAGAATTATCCCACTAGACCTTGCATTCAATAATCTCTTTTTTATGCAAGCAAAGCTTATGAACTCCAAGAACTTGTATAAGATCGATTGTGACCAATCTTGGATCCTAAATCTAAAGAGTATTTCAATTAAGAATATGGCTCAAACCAAAAACACACATTTTCAAATAAGATACATGGAACACATCATGCATATGGGAAAGAACTAGTAGAATAGATATTCTATAAGAAACCAAATTGATAATTTCTAAAAATTTAAAAAGATCCACATATATAGGACCTAATTTAGAAAACATGCTAAATTTGATCACTCTTTTTCCCATGTTGACTCTTAAGAGTAATTTTGTCCTTAATAAGAATAGCCATGGTGTACGCTTGATATTAGAATAACTTTCCTACCTATCATTTGCATCAACCAGTCTCTTTCTTATTATTTTAATATGCTCTTCCATTTTTTATAGCAATTTTGGACCAAGGCGAACATTATCTTCCAATTTACCCAACTGATAGGATTTTGACAATTTATACCATATAATGCTTTGAAAGAAGTCATATTAATTAAAAAATGATATAAATTATTATAGGAAAACTCAATTAGTGGTAGGTAATGCTCCCACTTATATTTATGATCCATGTTGTACATCCTCAAAAAGCCCTCCAACACTTGATTAACTCTTTCTTTTTGGTAGTCCATCTTTGAATGGTAGGCTAAAATTATGTTTAACTAAGTTCCTAGTGCTAAAAATAAGGTTTTCCAAAACCTCAAATTCATCCATGCATCTCTATTTGAGATTATCTTCGTGGGAACTCCATGCAATATAAAGATTTAGTACACAAATTTTCTTGCTATCATAGGTGCTCCATCTATAAGATTTATTGGTATAAAATGAGACACCTTACTAAGTTTGTCTATTGCCACTAGAATTATATAGTGTCTATTTCTTTACATAGGTTGACCCTGCACAAAATCCATACTAATCACTTATCATTTCCATTCAAGTATTACATGGGGATATAATAGTCCTATCATATGTTGATGTTCAACATTAACTTGTTGACATTCAAGACATCTAGACACGAATCTTGTTACTTATTGTTTCAAACCTTTCCATAAATAAAGCAACTTAACATCCACCAAAAAAATTATCACTCATATTTATCTCAAATATGGAACACCATGTGCTTCTCTTAACAAGAAATATCTTAGTTTGATTCTTATCAGGAACATACATTCTACCATTAAATCTCAAAAGTCCATCAAACTCAAAAAGGTACCCTTCATATCTATTATCCTGGAGGATTTCTAACAAGACTTCATTTACTTTCTCATAATATTAGCTCTAGAAAATTTCCTTATTACCTAATCTAAAAATTAGAGTGAATCGAAAGCATTGCTACAATGTGCCTCCTATGACTTAGTGTATTGAAAATTCATTTTTCTTTTCCTTTTATATAAATTATCTCAAATTCGGAATCTGATATCAACTCTAATTAGCATCTTTGGTGAGAATTGAGATTTAGTTGGGTGAAAACATATTTAAGTACATGATTATCCAATTTGAGCTCGAATTTATTTCTTAACAAATAATGTCTCCACACTTGGAGAGCATGTATAATTGCTAATAACTCCTAATCATGTGAAGCATAGTTCTACTCACAAGGTCACAAGTTTCTAGACTCAATAGTCCACTACTTGGCCTTCCTACAAGTATGCCACCTAAACCTTCACTTGAAGCATTCATGATGACTACAAAGTGACCTTCTCGATTGGTTACTTTGAGTACATGTGCAATAGTCAATTTATTCTTAAGAATATGAAATACCTCTTCACATTTTTTTGACCATTCAAATAATTTCCCTTTTCTTGAGAGAGAAGTGATGGGGTTGGAAATATTTGAAAATTTCAAAATGAATTTTCTATAGTACTAACCAATCCCATAAATCTGTGTACTTCATGCACATTCTCAGGTGTAGGCTATTCCAATATAGCCTTAATGTTTGAAGGGTCCACTACAATACGATTTGTATAGATAATATGACCCAAATATTGTATTGAAATTTTTTAAATAAGGTACATTTTGATAGCTTTCCATACAATTTATGTTTCCTTAAATACTGCAAGATACTTCTTAAGTGTTTCTTATGCTCTTCTTCATTCTTGGAAGATATCAAAATACTATCTAAGAACACTAACACTAACTTATCAATACAATATTTGAAGATGTTATTCATTAATCTCATGAAAGATCCTATGGAATTTTTAGTCCAAAGGAAAAAATATGAATTCATAGTACCCATAACTTGTTCTAAAGGAAGTAATATGAATATATTCACCCTTTAACCTCAAATAATGGTACCTTGATCTTAGATTAATCTTTGTAAATATAATAACACCAAACATTTTATCAAAGAGATCATCGATGCGAGGTATTTTTTAAGCATACAATAATATATACATAAGAACAATGTTTTATATTTGTTTTTGACAAAAATCACTAGAAAACCATGGTGATACATAGGGTCTAATCAACCCTTGTCTTAATAACTCCTACAGTTGAGATTTTAACTCTATCAATTTTATTGTGATCATTTGATAGGGTGGTTTGGACATTGATTCTAAGTCATTTATTATGTATATTGCAAAACCAATGGCTCTTTTAGGAGGTATCCTAGGTAATTATTTAGGAAAAAATCTTGGAATTCATAAACAAATGGGTAGTCTTAAATAGTTTTTTTAAAACTGCAGGAATCGATCAGTTAGCTACCCCCCTATAAATTGTAGTGCACTTGGTAAAAAAAATTCATGTGATCGGTGGTGTTGGCATGTCACACCCTTTGGTGCCACAAGTTTGGGGGGAAACTAGACCTCATGACCTCTTTCTTGCAACAGGATGCTTTGGCCAATCAAGTTAGGCCCCCCGCCTCAAGTGGTCTTAGATAGTTGGTTCCTTAGATTTTTTTAAATTCCCTTGTCAACTTCGTATAATCTTTGAGAATCATAGATGTACAAGTCATCATGATAAGTTAACTCCATAAACTCTTCTATTTTCTCCATTTTAACTAAAAACATTTGACAACCTTTTCTTCTATCTCTTCTCAATTGCATAGTTGAGATCTACTTGATCTTAACCTTATGTTGAATCCCTTGAATTAAGGGTATATTTCCATAATCATCCAAGAATTTAATTGTTTTATCAAAACAATCTACTTTGGCTCAATGTTTCCATAACCAATTCATTCCTAGAATGAAATCATAGGATCCTAAAGGTGCTACATATTGATTGAATTTCATTGAGAAAGTGAGAAATTTTACTTTGGCTTCAAAAAGACATTTCTCTACCCGGGATCTTGACTAGTTTATAATTGACCAAGGGTTGACTATAGCTCTTACAATAATTTTATTTTAAAAAATATGTTCTATAAAATTTTAAGTTTCACGAACGTCTATTAGAATTGAAATAGGTGTGTACCAAAAATAATATTTGTTATCTCAATAGGAGAAACCTAATATTTTTCTTGATAGTTATCATTGCCTGAATCCTTTACATAAATTTTTTTTTGGGGAAGGTAACTATTGACCTTATTATGGGTTTCTTTGACTCATGTTTGGGAATTTATTCGCATAATGACCTCCTTCAGAGTTAAAACATCCATAAGGAGGTCATTTCTTCTCTACATGATGATCAATCCTAAAATAATATTTTCTTAAAATCCTTGTTCCTCTTTCCATTCTAGAAATTATTTCTATTATTCCTATACTCCTTTCAATTTTGGTTTGAATTAGAGCATTGATTCCATCCCTTCTTTTTGAATGAAGGTGATGACTTGGTCCATCAAAACTCCTTTTTAGACTTGTCTTGGTATGTTGAGATAGGCTTCAACTTTTGTTCTTTCTTTATAGCTTTCTCATATACTTGATCCATGGTTGTTGGACCATGAAAATTAACCTCACCTCCAATTTGAGCATTTGGGACCATTATAAATTTCCTTATCCAAAATATATCATCAAGATCTAATATTGAGGTACATAATTTAGTATGGGTGGGTGCACAAAGATGGGAGTTCAAAAAGTGGCCACCCCACTTTTGGGCCCCATAAAATCCATAACACGAGCACATTATAATGCACTCATGTTATGCTTCAATGAGTAATAATGCAAGCGTGTTATAATATGCTCACATTATTATTTTAATGATATATAAAAAGAAAAAAGATATTTTTGTTTCTCATTCTTTGTTGTTCTTCTTTTTTCCGATGGCCTGCAAACCCTACAGAACATGCTTCTATTCTAGGAAGCTCATAAGAACACTAATTCTTCATTGATTCTTCATCAAGATGTTTCCACGACGTTGGGGAGGACGAAGGAGTAAGTTATTTCCATTTTTTAGTGTGAATTTTATATTAAATAAGTAGATTGAATATGTTTTTGTATGAAATTTTATTTAATTTTTAGGAACTGTTAATGCACCCCAAAGTCCTAAAAATCCTAATTCACCTCATGATCAAACCCCTACTTAAGAACAACCTCAACAGATACCTCCTACAATTCCTCATCATGCTCCATGAACACAATAAAATATAATGGGGCAAATTGAAAATAACAAAAAATATCAATTGAGGAGTTAATTATAAGGTTGAGAGACCCTACAAAAAGAAACTCACATAGGATTTCCCTCACTCAATCACTTCAATCCATAATATCTCATATACATTTTGTTAATAAGAAAATAAATAGTTGGTTTGACAAGAGATAAGAGCTAAGAAATTTTTACATCAGATTATCATATAAACAAGTTAAATATTAAACAAATTTGAAATTTGACTTGTGTGCACTATTCATAGACCCAAGAAGGAATCAACCCTTACACAGTGTGTATGCAAAATTTTCCCTATCCATTGGTGCAAGCACCAAGGGATAAAGAAATATTTTTGATAGATGGTGAATTGTTTTTTACCATCCTCCATGCAAAAACAATGAGGCACCACAATATTTTTTCAGGAAAGTCTATTATGAGTTTGTTTTCAATAAAATCCCAAACTATTTTGACATGTTGGAGTTCTAGGGTAGAGGTGGGGGCTTCACACAAGACAGATTAGGGGCACATCTTGGTGTACAACAACCAAGACCACTTTCTAGAACATATTATGAGAACAAGACTATCCTTTTAACTGTGAAGGAGAGTGTTGATGTGGATACCTTGCAGTCAATTAGCACCCTCACTCAGAGCTTCATACAACATACTAGGCCTCTAGCATAGGGTGAGGCAAGCGAGACTTCTAGGTGTCCAATTAAACCTCATTTATGTCAGACTTGTGGGTCACTCTATGTTTAGGATCCTGAGGATAGTTAGGATGTATGTACCCAAGGTACATCTGCAATTGATCAAATGGTGATGACAGATGTCCTCCTGAGTGATACATTTTTCTTTGATAGTTAGGTAAATATCAACAAGTTCATTTAATTTAATCTATTAAGTTTAATTTTTGAAATGCAAGATTAACTAAATTATTTGAATAATTATAAAGAAATTTTAGGGTCATAATGTTCACATTACTTCCAGAAGTCCTCCCCCTCCCCTTTACATGACGACGTCTACTAGAAATTAGGTATGTAACTAGCAAAGGATTATAAATATTACATTTGAATAGTTGAAATTTATATGAATGATATTCTTATATGTCAATTTGGATGTTGAACAGGTTAATCTTGGACCTTCGATAGAAAAACTTGGAAGTGGAGGTGGTCATCAAAGTTTCACTCAAGTCATATAGAGAATTTCTAATTTTAAAATTAAAAAAAATATATTTCATAAATGACTAATATTTAATTACTTGAAGGTTGTAGATAGTTTATAAGTATGCTTTTTACTTTTTAATTAATATGATTTCAAGTTGCTATGAAATCTTCATAATATATGAATTTCATTTGATCATGTTGTTGACATTCAAAAATATAGGCTAGTGGTGTCAATTAATTTACCACCTTCTATAGACCTCTTTATTTTATTAACTCTTGGGACTTCCATCTACCAAACCTAATTGTTCTATGTGATTATGTTATTTACAACTCTTCATAAAAACTCGTAATCAATTATCTAGGCAAAAAATGAATACCTAGGGCTAATTTGTATGATATTGATCATTCATTCAATCCAATCCTATATGAAATTGATCTAACTTGTGTCTAACCAAGTCCATGTCTATGTGTGTGAATTTATAGTCAGACTCATGATCTTGATCCAGTTAAATACAAAATTAAAACCAAACAATTAGTTAACTAGGTCCATCATACACTATGGTCGCAAGCCAGTTTTGTACAAATATTTGCACTTTGGTGTTATGTAGGTGTATAAAAGAGCACTCATTTCACTCATTTTGATAATGCTATAATAAGGCAATCAATACTTGAACATTCATTTGCATCTACATTCAATACTAAAATCAAGCAACAAAACTAATAATACTCATGCTACCACATGTGAATCATGTAAAAATGAAATTAATATTCATTTGTGTATTAACGCTTTCTATCTATGAGGATATTTGAAATACCAATGGATTCATAGATAGGAAAAAATATTTTGATAAATAATAACTATCTAGTAATCTAGTTGTTAATGAATTCATACACATAATTTAGAGATCTTGAAAGATCAACTACATCATTATAAAATAGGTTCTTTGTTACAATTTAGGTCTATGATTGCAAGGTCAATCTATCACTAGTGAAAAAATATATGTTTTGATTTAGATCCACATAAATGACTCTATAGAACATCTATTGATTTTGAGACACGTCAACTTCATTATCTTCATTAATTAACATTCATCCATTTTAATAATGCTAAGTCTCCTATATCCATTAACTTTTATTTTTAACATGACTCTCCATTCCTCGATATATTTTAATTTGATACATTTATTTACCTCATTAGCCCAATGAAATTTATTTATCCTTAACAAAAATATATTATATTATATAGTGTTAAATATATAATTATTATATGGCTAAGTATTTCATAAAACTCTTTCTTTACCCTCAACCACCATTAAATAGTGAAGATACATTGTGAAGTTTTCATTCAATCAAAACATGGTGCATAGTATTTCTCGTTTATGATCACACAGTTTTATACCCAAAAAAATACACTACTTCTCACAATAAGTATTATATAATCATATATTGCTCATAAATCTTAAGTTGTGATAGTGAAATGGTATTCATATAAAAATCTATTAGGTTCAAAATATTTTAGTGTTTCTATTTCTCTAGGAAAAATCGTCATATACAAAACCAAATCATATTCTCAACTAAGTATTCACTATGCAAATGTAAAATATAAACTCTAATCTATCCATGATACAATAAATCCTAATAGATCCCCTTGTTATGTCATATTCACTATAGTTATAATTGGGATCCATAACTAGACTAAAACTAACACAATAGTCCATTAACCACCTATTAAACTATGAAGCAATATATAGTTCAATAAGTACTCAAAATTTTGTTAACTATGAAATAAACTATAATCCATGACCTGCATCATCCTCAATATGGTTACACTCGATTATTCAATTCAATAGGGGATGCATCGAATTGTTCACCTTATTGGAAACGGTCTCACTATTGTAAATAAAGGATATGGTGAAGCATAGTTATTTATGATATCATAAAAAATATTCATAGGGACCCACACACTATCAATAATTAAACTCATAAATAAGGATGCACACATTATCAACAACTACGACCTCACAACACTTGTTAGTATGAACACAAATTTATTGAAACCATTTTTACCAAAAACTAACTTGATCACTATAAACAGTTCAAACATCAATATTTATTTCTAAAATGTAGCCATTGAGAAGGCATATTTCACAATTCCAAATATGAATAATTCACATAATCCATCAAAATATGGTAAAATAGTGGATTCCCTTAACATCTTCTATATCTTTTATGCTTCATCAAAAAAATATGGCTATTAAATACTTTTGTGATCACTATCATGCTTACACTTGGATTTATAGAAGCCATCGAAGGCAACCTTTACGAGTGATATCAAATGTTCTTATGATCACTATCATGCTTGCACATATCTTTGGATGGAGTCTATATTCCATGCAAAGTAATTGTTAATGGTTAGGTTGGATCTTTATCACTATTCGATGGTTTAAACCCTTTAAATATTTATGTAAAAAGTCAATATCAAGTAATATAGAGAAATTTCACTCTTGTAGCTTTCCTAATGGAATAATGTTGTTTCATTTTTAAATGATACAAGTAGACACTCCTCTTAATATTGATAGGATAGTGGATCATGGTGTTGTTACAGCACTAGCAAGTTTGATTACAAACAGATTAGTAAATTTTACATTGTATTCGTTGTTTTATCTGTCTATTATTGAAAAATCAAATGATATTTTTTTGTAGTTTAATTGCTATCTAGATGGTTGTAAAGGTCTTTACAAAGCTAGATCATGAGTGTGTAATTGTTGTGGATGAGCAGAGTGATTATTTGTATGTGGTAAGTGATCATTTTGTTATCTTTCATTTTATAATGTAATTTTTATATATTAATTTCTATACTTTTTATTGTAATATGTGGGCCTATAGGAATCTCTAAATAGGAGGTTGAGTTTACGAATTCGAAGGGGAACACCATCATACACATCTCCATCCCTCGACAATCAAAGGTTGCTCGTGATTTTTTGTCTTCACCTAGAGGTAAATGACTATGCATTAGGGTCCTTTAGTGTATGCCTATATGGCATATATGAACATATATTTTGTATTACATATATGTGGTCCATTGTATGTCCATATGAAATTCTTGTAATCCTATATGGTTTTTATGTATATATTTTATACTTATATCAACATATATTGATGCATGCTAAGATGCTTATCTCCCAAGAATGTAATGAAAATACAAGGAAAAATAGCCAACTAAGCATTATATTTTTAGATTTCAAGTTTTGGATAATAATATGTTGCCTCCATTATACAATGAAAAGCTTCAATGGGGGTAAACCCACAAAAGTGGTTTACAATTCGAATGAGGAAGGAAAACCTGCAAAAAATGACCCCATGCCAAAAAAAATCATTTTTGGGGTTCAAACAAACTCATTGGTTCAAACAAACCAAAAGAGGGTTCACTCGAACCTAGGTTCAAGCAAACCCATTTAATGCATTCTACCAAAAAAACAAATGAAAACCCCCTTTTGAAAGGGGCTTTGCTCGAACCCCCCTGGTTCCAGCAAAACCCTCTTTTCCATGATTCCTACTCTCTGTCAGAAATAAATCAAAAATTTTGCACTTCAAAGCTCGGTTGGAAGATGAAAATGGTGAAGACTTCATAGACTCAACTGGAATCAAGTAGTCCTCAAAACGAGCTATCCAATGACTATAATTTTAATATGATTTGGTTTTATTATGTATTTTTATTTTTTAGTTTTATTAAACATAGGTTTTTCACCGAAAATCAAGCTCTTTGTTCTGCACATGTGGAAAAATAGTAGATTATCAAAATAAAATTTTGAAAAATATGTTCAGGCTGGGTATTGATGTCCTTGATCCATTAAAAAAAAAAATTGAATTTCAATACATGCAGAAAAAGTTATGTTGTATGTAGTGTGCCTATTTTTGAATTGTAATCGGTTTAACTTTGAAACTTGATTAAGGACAAAATATTTAATAAAAAACTATCAAACCAAATGAACTGGTTAAATATCATAGTTAAAAATCTAAATTAAAAAAATATAGAATTTTATCCTTCATACAAAAAAATTTATGTTATATACGGTGAGAATCACTCCTTAAAAATGTTGTTTACTAATAAAAACTAGTTTTTGAAGGAGATGGAAAAAAGTGCAATCTGATTCCAAAAATTTTGAAAAAAATATATTTTGAATCTATAAACAAAACATCAAAAATCACTAGTTTGCATCATCTTCAATTTCCTCATGGTTTAGCCGCTATAGGAGCCCGAAAGTGAAGATCTAGTTAAAAAAATTCAATTCGGTGTCCAGTTTTCCCAAAAATCATAAACGAGTATTATGGGATCACCCATGGATATTTGTAGATGGTTTATTGCAAATATTTAAAATCCAACAGTATTCCATGCTTCATAACTTATTTTTAGATTTATGTATAATTATTTGTAAGAATTATCACACTTTATTGAATAATATGCTTTTATATCCATTCAACCCTAATATTTTGTTGTATTGATAAAATGAAGACAATGAGGATGTGATGATTTTAAATCATGATGTACCTTTACCTCTTTTAGTTTCCCACTAATATTTATTGTTTGGCCTTTTTTATTAATTTTTTTAGGTGATCTTCACACTCATTTAACCTATATTTGATTTCATAACTCTCTTCCTTAGGTAGGCAGTATTTTTGGTTTTCCCTTTTTCCTTTTCTATTTACATCTTCTATTGAGAAAATGTGTCTCAACCTTGCAATTACATAAGGTATTTTTGATGCATAAGGTATTGTTCAGCTGACAACGATGGGGAGGCATGTGAGGGGGATACCCCCCATGAGGGGTTTAGGGGGATCATCCCCCGATTAGGATTCAAGGGCAGCGCCCCTGAAAGGAAATTATATTTATATTTTACTATTGTAAATATGGACCACTCAAAATTATGTCTCATATTCCATGACCAATATTTTATTAGCTTGACTTGCCTTAGAAGGAAACCCTATTTTATGAGGGCATTGTATAATGGTTGTGTATTATGATGTGTAACACCCCACCACAAGATCCTAGAGGACAACACACTAACTACACATTAAAATGGTGATTTTGTTTTTAAGTAAAAGCATATTAATGACTACAGATGAACAATAACTTGTATTCTAATCTAAGTCCTCTAAGGTCAATGACTATGCTACGAGAATCCCATAAACCATACTCAAAAGAATTAAAATTCATAGCATTAACTATTCCAACTAACAATACATGAATTATCCATATCATGCCACTTATAATGTATTATAAAAGCCATCTAGTTAACTAACATCTACAATAGTCATGATCATATTATACATTGCAAAAGAGAGTCTCACATTCATTTTCAAGAGAATATAACAAGATTGGTAAACATATCTAAATTTACATAAGTTAAATTATGCCATCTCAAACCGTATTTGGGTATCATGACGCACTAAGAAATTCCTCAAGATAAGATATCTTGAGTAGTGACTTCTCAAGACACCTAAACCTTAAGAAGTCACTCTTCAAGATATCAAATCTTGAGTACTTCTTGATTCCAATGATGCCCTCAAGATTCACTGGAAACATTACTCATAATAATTAAAACATATATCTCTAAATTCTAATTTTAGAAGTAACATCATTAACCATAACAGGTCATCCATAGCTACCATTCAAATCAATTTCATTAGATTTATTAATTACAATAGAAATTTCCACAAATAGTACAATTTTACATCATTATATTGTGAATAGAAATATCTCCTCGAATGAATGTGAGGAGAGTACATTAGAATTATAATACATAATACAAGATATTAACAATACAATACAAATACATGAAATGTAATCCACAAGAACTGGGATAAGTACAAAAGTCTTCAAATCTAGGAGTAGTCACCATAAACACGAACCAAGTGAGGGAACCCAATGGAGTACAATGCACATTCCACCCGACCATGTGGAACCCTAAGGTCTACCCCCCATTCTAGGAGATAGCAAAGGATCCAACCATCAAAATGAAAAAAAGGTGACAATCAACTAACATAGCAAGACTATAAGGGATTCCAACATGCAAAGGACAACATAACACAACACCATGGTAACATTGCTTCTAGAGGTACTCATAAACATAAAATGGAAATACAAGTTAAGGGGATGCAAGGTTATAGTAGGGGAGAGTGTCATCGCATGGTCTTAGCATGGGTTGTCCTGAAAATCTTTCTCTAGACATTGACCCCATCTATGGTTGTCCTAGCAGTCTCACATTCGATGTCGACCCCAAAGGGTGACACTTGTGGTACCAATCATCCTTTCATGGAGACAAGGAAATTAATCTTTTCAGCGAGTCCTTCTCAGCCCATCCTTAGCCTAAATGAGTGCTAAAGGCATGGGTGAGGCATCTAATTATCTTAGTTAAAGTGAAGTTCTACCCAACCCCTTAGTTAATTAATTAGGTTATCACTTGATTAGAAAACTACCATATGGGTTGTCATAGATGCAAATTTGTGCATTGGGCCCCACTGAGAGCCACTCCCCCTTCTACAGCAATAAACCCAACAAAAAACAATAGGGATACCAATATTCACAAATCCCATAACCATCTGAACATACACGAAGGTGAGGCATGAACCGTCCTGCATAAGAATCAACCATGAAGCAAGTAAACAATACATGGCTAGTTTCCCCACAATAACGCAAAACAATTATTATGTCAACCAAACTCTAAAATCAGCACAAAAATTAAGCCACTAACATAATATATCCAACCCTCTCGAATACTTCCAATGACTACCTCCCACAACAACCTACACAATTTTGTAATAGCCCACAAACACACCAAAACCATAATCATAAGAAACATGGGGTACACGAATAGCTTATAGGAAATTATTTACTATTCAACTAGTTCATATTTGCAAAAGAACTTAGGCTTTATTCTTTCCACTAACTTCATATTTGCAATCAATTTATTCTTTCCACTAAATTCATATTTGCAATCAATTTATTTTAGTATTTTAGGAGCAATGAACCACGCATTTCAAAGCAATTATTCTCGATGGAATGGTAATTTTTCAAAATTATATTCCCGTTCTGGTAATCCTCCGGCTCTCTTTGACCCTATGTTGTCAGGTATTAGTCACTCTAGGAATGTTTCGTCAATGGCTCCTTGTGGATTTTTCATAGGCCGCAATCTTGAGCCTCTGGCAGTCATTTTCCATCAACAAAATCTTGTTTCTTGTCTTCAAAAACCCTTGTTAGGGCGAAGCAAAGTCCTTTTGACATTTTCCATTCAGATTCTTACTCTGAATATTGTGACAAGCAATCTGACCCAGGTAGTTTACACTCTTATTCTCAATCTGAAGGAGAAGCTCATTCCTAGGCATATTTGGTAGTTGATCGGAAGCCTCCTATCTCTTTTCCCAACAACATTCTAATTCCCCATTGAGCTTCCTTCAATCCAAATTTTTTAAATCGATAAAGGTCAGAATTTCAGAATGAAGCTTTCTGTTCTATGGCAGATAGGTTGGCTTAATTTCCCAAAAAAATTTCCCAAAGTCATGTGGATTTTTACTGGGTTTTGCATCTCCAACTTAAGAATTCTCAACGTAACAACAATTTTTCAGCTCAATCACCTGTTACGTTCCCCAAAAATTTACCCTAAAATCCTCAAACTAGCAATCATACCCAACAAGCTCAAAACATGATTCCTAACAAGGTAAGTTCGAACTCTTCAAAGAAAATTGGTTTTAATGCCCCTGTTTCAAATAATTTCATTCAAAATGTGAATCAAAGGACAAATGGGGGTCAAAAAGGCAAGCAATGGATTCATAAAGAAAACTCCTTCCCCCATTCTTTGAATCCTTCTGATTCAGTTGATGCAATTAAAATTTCATTTCTTACAGATTTTTTAGATGCTCAAATACATGATCTTAAAAATCATGCACTTATCTGCAGATTTTGAAACTATTTACCTAATATAGATTATTTGAAATATCTAGTTTTCTCTGATTGGGATGGAGAAAATAAAGTGTTCTACATAGATCATGGTTTTGGCCTCATTGTTTTGTTTTCTTCTAGAAAACAAAGGGATCTAATCCTTGGTGAAAAGGCATGGGTTTTTTAGGTTAATGGTTTATTTATTCAGGCTTCGGTTCCAAATTTTGACCCCCAAAATGTAACAATGCAATGTATTCCTTTCTGGATCCAACTGCCTTCTCTTCCCTTAGAGTATAGCGAGCCTCCTCTTATGGAAATAATTGCTAATAATCTTGGAGATTTTTCCTCTCTTGATATGGATTTTTTAAAAATCTAGGAAAGCCAGTCAGATTATGTGTTCTATTAGACGTTTGGAAACCTTTATCTACTTCAATTTCAATTCATTCAAAAAATGGAACCTTCAATTTGTCATTACTCATTTAAAATTCTCAAAATGTTTGTCTTTCTTATCACCTTTTGGGTCACTCTTCAGTTCAGTGTTCACATAACATAGTTACTCAAGGTAACTCACCATTATCTGATCACAGCTTGCTAGAAGTTTTCACTCCAGAAGTCATCCCATCTGCAAACCAAAATCCATCAAATCTTCAGGGTATTATATTTCAAAAGGGTTTGGCATGTATTGATCAAGAGGCAAGAAAGAGTAAATTAATTGTGCATAATCACTCTACCACTTCAAAATTGTCCTCTCAACACTCTTTGAATTTTCTTATGAAACAGTTAATTGGAGACTACATTATGGTAGGGACCTCAAAATTGTTATAAATTTTCCCAAGTGTTGGCAATCCATTTCAGAATTTTGGCCCTGGGAAAGATCATTATTCTTATATACTCTTAATTTCACATTATGTAGTAAGAAACAATTAGATGGAATTGTTTTCGAGTTGTCTGGGAAAATTCACATTTTCCAAACACCAATAGGTAGAATTTTTCTCCAATAGTTTATGATTTGGTATTGTAGTCTCACTCTACAATTTGCAAGCAAAATCTATTTTTAAATGATCTAGAATCCATGAATGATCAATATAGCATACAGTTATGGGCGGATAGTTTAACTAAAATGGTAGGCTCAAAACTCTTTGATGAAACTGTAGAAGAAGTAATTAAAGATGAAGGAAAAGAACTACAAGATAAAGTGGTAGCAATGAGGAGTGGTCTTGAAGATATTGTTCCTAAGGAATTAATGGACTATGGTTTTGACTTTTTGAAACAACTTTCTATTAGTCAAACTCCTATTTCTTGTACCCTAGTTAAATCTCCTGCTAAGAGAGGGAGAAAATATAATGCAGAGAAAATGTAATACCCCTCCATTTTGATTCTTGTTCAAGTTGCTTTATGCTATGTTTCATTGCAATTACTTTGATACTGGATACATTTTGTTATGATGTTTTGATCGTTACTATTGAGTGACAACTAATTTTTGTGGGATGTAGTTATCTGATTTTGTTTCACATGCATTATGGATTAATGATGTTGTAGAGTTAACATGAGATGTTATTATGAGATTACTGGATTATTATGGAAGTGTCAGTTTCAATGAGTGTATTGGTGAAGAGGAAAGTTTCGCATCACTCGCTTGCAAACGCCTTGCAAATCATAATTCCTTCTTCACGGTGTGTATTATATGCTGGATATATTGTATGACGTGTTTACTTGGTTGCAAGATTGCAGGTACATGACATCGACTCCACCTGGTTTCACAGGTTTGAGCATGTCGATCCAACGGTTAAGTTGAACAGGAGATAGTAGCTAGGTAACATGTGTCAAATTTACACCCTAGCCTTAGTGTGTTGTTAGTTGTGTGTGTTGAGTCATTGTATGTCTTGCTTTAATGTTATTTATTTCTAAAGGATTCTTGATTTGAAAATAGATATTTAGAATAATTGCATTTAAATCATGTTGATGGTTATTTAATTTAAATAATGCAATTTGGATAAAAGTTTATATTTAAATTAATTAATTATATTTAGTTTATTTAATTAATTAAATTTGATCCAAGGGGTTGAATTTAGTTATTAAATAATTAAATTAATTAATTAAACGTGATGCAAGAGAATGAAAGGAAGTAAAAGAATTAAAATTAAATTTGGAATTTAATTTCAACGTGTGAGAATTAAATTAGAAATTGTAATTAAATGTTTATTTGGGAAATTGGTTGCAACTTTGGAAATTAATTTATTATTTGAAATTGCATTTTAAATTGAAAGTGAGTTTTTAAAATTGAAATTGAAATTGAAATATCTAATTTGCATGTAATGTGAATTAGGGTTGTAAATATTGAAATTGAAATTAAAATTGAAATTGAAATTGAAATATCTAATTTGCATGTAATGTGAATTAGGGTTGTATTAGGTATTTTTGATTTATAAAGAATACATGTTTTAATTTTAGGGCATAAAAATCTTTTAGAAAAAAAAATACATTTTTACACTAGGGAAGAAATTTTGGAAAATTTGCACAAGGGTTTGAAGAAAGTTTGATTGTAGAATTGATTGAAGGAAAGATTGTTTGCATTTGTTGGGTTTTGAATTGGATTCATTGGTAGATTGAAGAAAATTTAGGAAATCCTTGGAAGAGACTTGCATCAGAAATTCATCTCTTCTTGTAGCTTCTTGTACCAGGTTTTCCTCTTTGTGTTTTATTGTTCTTGATTGTTTTTCTTTAAAATAGTAATGATTAAAGATTTGTTTGTTAAATTTGTTTTAGAAAATAAATTTGATATTAGAAGAAAAGAATTAAACAAATTTATAGCCTTTGCTTGTGAAAATTCTTGAGTGAAAATTGTGAAAACCTTAACTGAATTTAAATTATTTGGGGAAATCGATTTTGTTGTTATTGAAATCAAACATAGAGATTGAACAATGCATTTAGAATGTTTTTAGAAAATGAAACCTTCTGTTTATTATTAAAAAACGGATTTTAAAATCTGCAGTATAGTTATATTTTTCATGGTAAAATGGTCTAGTTGCGTCGCCTATAACTTCACTTTCACAAACTGGGTTGTCAGGAAATTTAAAGGATTTTTGCATTTTGAAAATTTCTTACCCCTGTCCAAAAATCGCAAATATCTAGATCGTAGTTTTTGAGTTATGCTTGAAACATGAGACTGTTGTTAAGTTATTTTCCCATGGCTGCTCTAAAAATAAAATAATAATAAATTGATATTTATAAATATTAATATTTTATGTATTGTTATTATAATATTAGTAATATTTTATATTATAATTTATAATATTAAAGTATTATATTTATTTATATTATTTTAAATAAAATTTGTATATTAGATTAGTGGAATTAAAATTATAAACATATGGAGAAATTATTGTTTATTTTAAAATGGCATGTTAAAGTTTAATTGAAGGAGTTAAATATTTGATTTAAAGAATGCATAATTTAAAATTTAATTGTGGAATTTAAATTCATGTGTAAAAGGTCCAATTATTAATTTGATTTAATTGAAAAAATATATATATATTTTGGAAAATTGATGATAAGGGATATTTTATTTTGAATTAAACAATTTGATATTCTGTAAAGAATAGAAGATATGTTAATGATTAAATATATTTAAATATATTAATTTATATTTAGTATATATATATTGAAGGTATATATCCATTTGAGAGAATAAATAATATTTTATCTTATTTTATTCTGTTGTTTGTAAATTGGGTATTATTAGTGTTCTAAAAGAAATGATTAGTATGTGTAGAAAATGTATAGAGAAAGATATTTTTTTTAATAAAAGTAATTATTTGATTTAAAAGGAAATATTTATTTTGTTAATATGATTGAAGAAAATATATTGAGATGTATATATATATCCATGAGTATTTTCAATCAGTATTTACTTTGTTTTATTTAAGTATGTGTAATTTAGCTTTGCATGAAGAATTTAAAAGATAAGTTTTGAATGTATGGTCAAAATTGACAAGGAAAAAGATATTTAAATATATTGAAGAATTATAAAAATATTTATGTTTAAATGTTTGTTTTAATTAATGAGATCTAAATAGAAACAATATGAATGCGTGGTCAAATAGATAAGCCAAAAGATATTTTTATACATTGATGAAATTGCATGTTTTTAAATGAATAGTTGAAGAGACATAGACTCTGGATAGAAAATTAAAAAGATTGTTTGCAATAGTGTTAAGTTGCATTAGAAGTAAATTTATGAACTAACTATATTGAAAAAGATAAATAGTTATTATGTTTTATTTAGTTCTATAGAGTAATCTAGTCATTGTGAATGAAATACTAAAGAATATATGTAATTAAATTTATTAATATATATATTTGGTGTCTATATAATATGGAGCATATATATATATATAATATATATATATATATATATATTAAGTGTAAAATTCATTATCGTATTTTATTTTAATGAGATGCATGCAATATATTATTGAATAGAGATTTAAAAATGGATTGATTAGTGTATATGAAAAATGGATAAAGAGACAATATGTTATTATATTAAAGTGATTGAATGTTTTAAATAGAAAATTGAATGAGATGTAAGATTTGGTTAGAAAATGGAAAGAGTTACTTGCATGGATTTGTGTCGATTTAAAAGTAAATTAAGAAGTTGTTTTATTGATGAGACAATCAATTATGTTATTTATTAATTTCTATTTAGATTAATTGAATCATTGTGATTGGATTATGAAAAAGATATGGATTTAGTATATCCAAAAGTAGTATCTTCCTCATGATTATCTTAAAGGATTTAATTCTCTGTATTCAGTAAAGGGAAGTAAGTTTAATTGTTTTAGATTTTCAGTAATGAAAAGGGAAATAGGGGTTATGATTATTTTAGATGATCTAGTTATCGTGTCTTTGACTTTGTCAACACTACCTATTGAATGATTATGGATTTAGGAAATCCAAATATTAGATTTGATTAATGACTTGAATGCTTTGGTTGCTATGTCATCAAGTTGCATTGTTGGTTTTGGGATTTAGTGTCAGTCCTAAATTATAAGTCTTCCAGAAGAACTTAGAGGATAAGGGTTGTTGAATCTTTATGCCATCCAGTTGTTTTCCCTTGGGTAGTGCATGGTGTCTTTTTAGTTTTACCCGATTTTCACGAATGGGGATGTTTGCACCTCCTTGGTTTAGGAGCGGATTATGAGATCCGTGTCTCCTTGTATGGAGTGACCTTGTTATGTGGTTTCATCTTATTTCCTCCTGTGAAAGGAGTGGACTATGTGTTGTTTCCTCTAAGATGTTTGGAGTGAGATCTTTTGTACCTCCTGTGAAAGGAGTGGACTATGTGATTATTGCCTCCAAGATGTTTGGAGTGAGTTCACATTATTTGTATCCTCCTTATGTTGGAGTGGTTATGATGCCTAGTTTGTATGCACTTGTGTTTCCCTTGGTGATTGGTTGTGAGTGCGTTGTCCATTAGAAGAGTGGCTTTTGTTAGGGGCCGGAGCCCAAAGTGGTAAATCGGGTAACCTTCAAAAGTGAGTTAATCAAGTGATAATTAAATTAATGTACTTAGATGATTATGATGCATTCACATTAATCAAGATAATTTAATCCTCACTCATAGACACAAGGGTTCGTTTAGACTTGGGATGAGTGAGAAGGCCTGGAATGGCAAGATCAACTATCTTGTCCTTGCGAGAGGTAGTTGATTCCGAATGAGTGAGTATGAATGTCGGGATTCGGTTGAGGCCACCAGGATTACTTGTGCCAGAGGCTATGAAGAATTCCCAGAGGAGATCTCATGACAAACCTTGCGATGACACTTTATCTAGGACAACTGTTGTTAATTGTTTTATGTGTATGGTTCTCTTAAATTACTTGATTAATATTATGTCTGGAAGCAATGTGACCTATGTCAGTGATGTTTGATTTGTACTTGTGTTATATTTGAGTTGAACTAGATTTGTACTTATTGATGGCATTTATTTGGTTATGTCAGTTTGAGTCAGTATGAGTCTGTCTTTGGTTAGAGGTAGTAGATCTTTGTCCATGTTACTTTGTTACTATCTCCTAGCATGGGGGGGTGGGCCTTCGGGTACCAAATTGGTTGGGTGGAACATGCACCAAAACCATTGGATCCCCATCTATCTTCAGTACTTGGTGGCGAGACATCCAGATAGATAGCTCGCAATTCATGTTGTAATTACTTGCATTGTAATATTTTAACTTGTATAAGTTATTTTATCCCTCTTATGTTTATGAGGTGGAATTTTGTAATTGTAACCTTATGTACTATTGCCTCATTCTGAGAATGAGTGATGTAACTATTGGATTAAGTTAATGTTTATGAGATTGTATCTTGGTTGATTATCTTATTATGTTATGTGGTATTCTTATGATGTATGATGTTTATTTCATACAGTTCATATTGCTATGGTTATATGTAATATGTATGTGTGAGTTAAAGTAATCCTAACCTTGTAGCCTTAGAGGTTGTTGTTAATTAGTAAGTGAATGTGTATGTTAAATGCACTTTATAAAAAAAATTGGTTCGCTTATGATGTTAATTACAACTTCCTTTAGGGTTACTTGGTGGGGCATTACATTTAGCATGTATTGATCAAGAGGCAAGAAAGAGTAAATTAATTGTGCATAATCACTCTACCACTTCAAAATTGTCCTCTCAACACTCTTTGAATTTTCTTATGAAACAGTTAATTGGGAGACTACATTATGGTAGGGACCTCAAAATTGTTATAAATTTTCCCAAGTGTTGGCAATCCATTTCAGAATTTTGGCCCTGGGAAAGATCATTATTCTTATATACTCTTAATTTCACATTATGTAGTAAGAAACAATTAGATGGAATTGTTTTCGAGTTGTCTGGGAAAATTCACATTTTCCAAACACCAATAGGTAGAATTTTTCTCCAATAGTTTATGATTTGGTATTGTAGTCTCACTCTACAATTTGCAAGCAAAATCTATTTTTAAATGATCTAGAATCCATGAATGATCAATATAGCATAGAGTTATGGGTGGATAGTTTAACTAAAATGGTAGGCTCAAAACTCTTTGATGAAACTGTAGAAGAAGTAATTAAAGATGAAGGAAAAGAACTACAAGATAAAGTGGTAGCAATGAGGAGTGGTCTTGAAGATATTGTTCCTAAGGAGTTAATGGGGTATGGTTTTGACTTTTTGAAACAACTTTCTATTAGTCAAACTCCTATTTCTTGTACCCTAGTTAAATCTCCTGCTAAGAGAGGGAGAAAATATAATGCAGTGAAATTGCAGGAAGAAATTGAATCAGGCATGCAGCTAACCTTAGCTGGTAACATAAAGAAAATATTGAGGGGAGAGGATGCTCTCCTCAATAATTATGAAGATCATCTCATGAAATGTTAGGGGCTTAAATGGACCTAACAAAAGATCCCATGGTAAACAACAAATCTATTCTTCAAGGGCTGATATAGTTCTTTTACAAGAAACAAAGCTATCTAAAGAAAGTTATGAGTGTATAGGTGCTAAGTGGTCTAATTGGAATTCTTATCATTCATTGGCTCAGGGTGCTTCAGGAGGTCTTTTAACTTTATGGAATTCTCAAATAGTTCAGATGGAAACCATTTCTACCACCACACATTGGAAACTAGTGAGAGTTATCCATTTTGATCTAACTTTCTTATTGATAAATGTTTATTCACCGAATTCATCTGCAGGCAAGCTAAAAATCTTGAAATAAATCGAGCTGATCTTTCAGCAATCTAGAGTAGATAAAATAATCATAGTAGGATATTTCAAAGCTATATTGTCTCAACATGAAAAGAAATGAGGTATTATCTTACCTCGTAATTGAATTGAATATTTTACTATGTTCGTTCAAGATAATGCTTTATTACATGTGAAATCAGAAAAAGGCATGTACACATGGACAAATAAGAGGTGGGAATTTTTGCAAATTTTAGTAAGATTAGATAGATTTATAGTCTCTTCAAATTGGGTAGCTGATAAATTTACATATATGTCACAAATTCTCTCCTGGCCTAGTTCTGATCATTTTTCTATCTTATTAAATATTAAAGCCTCCTCATCTCCTACAAGATGGTCTACTTCATTTAAATTTGAGTCAATATGGTTTAGACACAGTGATTTCTTGCCACTTTTGAGAACATGGTGGCTGCAAGCACCATATGTGACAGGTTCCATAGTTTTTAGATTTTGCAAAAAATTGCAGTTTTTGAAAGTCAAAATAAAACAATGGAACACACATGTATTCAAGAATATTTTTCATCCAAAATATCTAGTGTCGAAGCAATTGACCAAAGTAAATGATGAGATCATAAGTCATGGATTAAATTCACAATCATATCACCTCCAAAAAGCTTTACAGGTAGATTGGGAAGAGTTAGTGTTATGAGAAGAGTTATATTGGTGTCAAAAGTCATGGGAATTGTGGCTTAAAGAGGGTGATAAAAATACAAAGTATTTTCATATGTCAACTTAGATTAAAAAAGCTAAGAATACAGTGTTCCGCATCCAAGAAAACTCTTTGGGTAAATGGATAAAGAGTGAAAGTTAAATTCAAAAGGAAGGCAATAACCTCTTCTCAAATCTATTATCTTCTCCCAATTGACAAGCATATCTAAATAAAGCCGACACTGATGAATTCTTGCAATCAATTCCAGCATTAGTCATTGAACAAGATAATGCTCATCTTAATAAACCTTTAACTTTGGAGGAAGTAAAAGTTTTTGTTTTCTCTCTTAAAGCTGACAAGGCACCAGGCCTAAATGGATTTACAACACTTTTTTTCAAAAAAGTTGGGATTTCATAGGAGGTGAACTACACAAAGCTCTGCAAGAGTCTCGAACTTCCTCTTCAATGTTAAAGAAATTTAATGTGACTCACATTTCTTTAATTCCAAAAGTAAAAAATCCTAAATCTTTTACTGATTTTTGACCTATATCTTTGTGTAACACAATTTATAAGATTTTTACTAAAGCAATATATCTTCGTTTGGTTCCTCTTATCCCAAAGATAATATCAGAAGGACAAGGAGGTTTTGTCCTAGGAAGAGAAACATAAGAGGGTGTAATGGTGGCTCATGAGGTTTTACATTCTATAATAGAGAATAAAATACCTTCTTTCATCATCAAGCTTGACATGATGAAAGCTTATGATAAATTAAATTAGGTTTTTTTGATGCAAGTGTTGAAAATGTTTGGCTTTTCAGAAAATTGGTGTAAATGGGTATTATCTTGTTTAAAAGGAGCAAAATTTTGAGTTTTAATTAATGGTACATCTTCAATTTTTTTTAGTTCCACTCAAGGAGATCCTTAATCACCTTTTCTATTTATAATATTAGCAGAAGCTCTTAGCAGAACAGTGAAAAAATTTCATTCTCAAGGAAAGTGGAAAGGTATTGCAAATCCTCATTCTCACCTGTCAGTAAGACAATCTTTGTTCATTGATGATACACTATTATTCCATGCAGCTAAGATTCAAGAAGCCATGTAGATGAAATATGTTTTAGACAAGTATTCAAAAGTGTCAAGACATATTATAAATTCCGATAAATCAAAGATATATGCATTTCATGTCAAGTTAGTCCTTCAAAAGAAAATTCTTAAGATCCTTGGGTTCAAATAAGAAAATTTACCATGTAATTATCTTGCTATTCCCTTCTTTTTTGGAGCAAACAAAATTTCTTACTGGTCTCCCATTATTTAAAGAAATCATAAATGAATAGCCTCCTGGAAGGGTAGATGGTTGTCCTTATCAGGGATAATTATTTTGATAAAATTGGTAATTACTGCCATTCCTAATTATTTTATGCCTATGTTAAAGGCCCCAAAATCAGTAGTATTGTTAATACAAAAGACAATCAGGGATTTTTTATGGAAAGGAAATATTGATGATAAAAAGAAGATCTTTCTTATTTCACTTCAAAATTTGTGTGTTGAGAAATCAAAAGGGGGTGCTGGTGTTCATGAGATAACAAATAGAAATCAAGCTTTAGGGGGAAAATTAGTGTGGAAAATGTATGTTAAATCACAATCAGAATGGTGTTAGATTATGAAATCTAAATACCTAGATAACACAGAACCAAAGAGAATATTTACAGTCTCAAACCCTCCTCAAGCATCAGCAATGTTGAACTTTTTAATTTCATGTAGAAAATTAATATTGTCATATCTCACTTGGGAAATTCATGATGGGTCAAAGGAAAACTTCTGGGAAGATTCATGGGGAGGTCACCCACCTATACAATCATCATACAATTTGTGTGAATTCAAAGTGCTTCTTAAAACAAGTTGGGGGCTTAAAGTCAGTGATTATTTTCACAGCATAAAGGATAGCACTAGGAAGGTCAAGTGGAAATATTTTTCACAATTGGATTGTCTAATGGTTCAGAAGCAAAAGGTAAAAGATATTCTAGAGCAATGAATAATATTTTTCTCATGAAGCAATGATAAACTGTTATGGGCCCCATCAAAGTCTAGAAATTATGTAGTAAATTATGGATACAAGGCAATATCAAGTCAAGGAGATGTAGTTTCTCCTCAAAGAGCATTGTCATTTTTTTGGGACTCTTCAGTATTACCAAAGGCTGGTTGGTTCTCCTGGTTGGCTATTAATTAAAGGATCCTAACAAGTGACATATTAGAAAAACTTGGAATAGCAACTCAATTTAAATGTGTTTTGTGTGAAAATGAAAATGAAGAATTAAACCATTTATTTATTCATTTCCCTTTTGCCTTCCAATGTTGGGCTTTTATTAAAGAGAAGTTGAATTGTTCTGCACCTCTACCATATAATCTATGGGATCTATTTGCAAGCTGGCCAGTATTGTATAAGTCAGTGTTATTGGCTTGTATTTGGAGGGTAATTCCTTTTTTTTTTCTATGGTCCATTTGGTGGGAGCAAAATCAAAGAATATTTAGGAATGAAAAAATGTAGATAGAGTAAGTCATCCAAAAATTGAGCTCTCAATAGCAGAAATAGCTAATGCACATTTTTTAAAAACAAAAAATGTAAGCTCCTTGTTTACGGATTGGGATTCAACTACAATGAAAAATTGGATCAAACTAGTTCTCCCATTCAAGAGAAGTTTGCATAAAAATCCATTACCTAGAGTGGATAGAAATAAAATACATTGGTCTCTCCCTTTGGAAGGCCTTTATAAGCTGAATTTTTATGGAGCACCATGAGGAAATCCAGTTTTGTCAGGTACGGGAATTGCAATAAGAGATCATAGAGGCTATCTAATGTCAGCAAAGTTGGTAAAATTACCAAGTGGTACAAACAATCTAGCAGAAGCACAAACTTTATTCCATGGCTTACAACTAGCACTAGATTTACAAATTAACAATTTGATAATAGAGGGAGACTCTTTAATCACTATAAATTCCTGCAAAGAAAGGAAAATTGTGTGTTAGAAAATCAGATATGTGTTGGAGCAGGTTTGGTTATTGTTGGACAAGTTCACAATAGTACAAATAAAATACACATACAAAGAGGGCGACTTAGTGGCAAATAAACTAGAAAGTCTTGGTTGTGATCAATTACAAAATGAGATACTTTATGGTATAAAAATAGAAGAATTGGACTAGGCTTTACAAATGTTAGTTGAAACATAAATTTTCCTTTAAATCATAAGTTGTGTAAGAATTTTCATTTCATAAGCTAATATTTTATGGCACATGGCTAAACAAATATTAGATGTTACAAAATCAACGAGGAAAAAGAAACACATCAACATGTCTTTAAGAAAAGCAACCTTCAAGAGTAAACATGCATCATTCAGATTGCATCACCTGTTAGTACATATCCATGTGTTAAACTTGATAGGAAGGAGGATTAATATGTCATCATGCCTAAGTGTTGATATTCTCACAAAACGAAAGCTATTTTAACATGCTCCAATCCTTGGGGAAGCCACTTCACATGAATAGACTTATTCGGGATTAGAATTACACATTAAAACTTCATCAACTCCAAGACATCCGTATCCAAGGTATATTTTTCTCTGACAATTGTCTATCTTTTGTAGGTATATTTTGATTCTCGAGTTCCCAAAGGATGATATGGCATGTGCTATGTATAAAATTACATAGGAGGTCTATCAGAAAGCAATAATATTGAGAGATAAGATTTTCTCTCAAGCATTTTTATGGTAGATTACATGGTGGATCTCAATAGGGTTCAAACTCAGTTAAAAACAAAAGATCAGTTTCATGGCTATAAGAAGTAATCAAAAACAATATTTTGTGTCAATAAGAATTCGCAGTTGTGACTCTTCGTTGGTGGGTTCTCTATAAAGGTTAGAAGATATCTAACAAGAAGGGTTAATGTGTGCAAACCTACAGATTTCTAACAATAATTAGCAGATTGTGTGTGCAAGACAAACATTGTCAGGTATGTCTCATATCACAGTAAAATGCTCTTATACATAGTTTTTCATGAGCTGCCCTAAAAAAGGTGAAGGAACAGTTGTAGATTTGCATGCTGAAATTATCTTTATCAAAGGATATATCTGTGCTACTATATACTTGTGTCTCCCATTTAGTAGATATCCCTTTGTTTGTATTTATTTTCCTTCTTTTCTCAGTATGAAGTGTTTTCTCAGTACAAAGTTCTAATTACCTGGCTTCTAGTCTCTGATTATAGTTAACCATATATGCACACATCTTTTGGTTATGTTAAATTTAGTATAGGGACCTGATATCTCATGAGACATGTATAAGTGTGGTGAAACACATTGGGAAAAGAAATGGGATTCATTACAAGAAATCACCGTGCACCTTTTGAAGTGAAAGCATGGGAAATACCATTCTCTAAGGGGTTGGGTAAAGAGAAACTGTCTTACATTTTCAATATTGAATGCATCCCAGTTTTTGAAAGTGTGAAAGACATAATTGGAGAGGACATTTTGCAACCTTCAGCACAAAGGATAATTTTTCCCTCCAGTTTAGTATCTATCTTTGTTAGTAATGTGATAGACTTGAATCAAATTTTTCAAGATATGCAGAAGATATCAGGCATTGTTATAAAAGAAGTTTTCTTGCAAGATAATGCATTACTACCAAGCATTCAAAAATATGATTTATGGTTTGGTGAATCTTACATTGGAGTATTATTTCCAAGACACTTTTTGCATCATAAAATAAGCTTCCAAAATATATATACAGGTATGATACTTTCACTAGAACACAACACCTCAAGCTACTTATATAGGGAATTGAACATATACCAAATTGAATTGGGCAATAAAATGGTAAGAAGATTCAAACAAAAATACCATGCTATTTATTTCCTACTCATTCATCACTGCCATCAAGTATCATTGTTCAAAATCCCAAATCAGATTCAACAGGGTGATATTAAATCTGAAGAATCAAATGCAGCTACGAGGAACACCAGAACTAAACAAATAGCACAATCAAGTTTCTTGATTCAAGGTTCACTGAATGCCTAGTCATCTATGAGAGAGAACCGACCCCTAGTACCAGATATAAATATCATAGTAGACTCAAAGATTCCACCTTCCGACCAGTTCATGTGCAGAGGTGGAGAGGAGGCCAGTTGCTCAATCCAGAAAATCTGAGCAGATGAAAAAGATAGTATATAATTTTGGTGCCAGATGATAAATTTTTTTGCTACAAGGTAGTACAAATATGAATACTTATAGCTAAGAATGGACTTATTTATTTAAGTTTTTAGACTACTCTAGTGTGTATCTGTAACCTATTATAGTGTAGTTGACATTTTTTATATGTTGGCAAGTTGTTATCACAAAAAACTATATATTATGAATTATGTAATCCTTATCTTAATATAATATAAAGTCAGCTGATATGCCTTTTACTTAAAAAAAAAAAATTTAAGTCATTTTAAAGTTTTTTTATACTATCAATCACCCCTCCTAAAACTCAACATTATTAAATTCCATTCACAATAAATCTTTTAATAAGAAAGAAAAATGTCCTCTTCTATTATTCACAAATACAAATACTCCCCATTACTAAATACAAATTTTAACCATCAAATAGATATACATATATATAATTATATACCTATATATAAGTATTTATATACAAATATTTCCACATCTATCATGATTGATTATATAAACATAAAATAATGTAAATTATGTTAATAAATAATGTGAAATATGACAAACAAAAATTTCACATGATGGATATATATATATATATATATATATATATCGGTATATTAGTATCAATAGGTAAATGTGTATGGTCACATCAAATACTCTGTAAAGAGGTATCAACACATGATGTATGCATGATTTTTTTTTTCAGAAACTCAAGTTAATCTATATGATATTGCTTATAGCACCCCTCTATTTTTCTCTTTTGATCAAGCAGTGTTCTAGTTCGTTATGCTTTGTTTTTATTAGTATTTTGACTATGATACTTGGTTACTATTTGATCTAATTGTAGAGTGATGTGGATGTTACATTATGATGTGATCATACTTTATTGAGATGTTATTATTATGGCATGCTTTATATTAGCATAGCGGATATTTGAATTAATGTTGTTTTATGCTTTTGATTAGATTATTGATGTTAGATTCATCATTTTTGTAATATTGTATTGGTGAAGGGGACAAAATTGTACCTCACTTGCGAGCACCCTGTGATTCCACAATTCCCTTTTCACGGTGTGCTTTATTATGATATATATATGCATGTTCGATATATGCTTTGTTTGTAGGTTTACAGGTACAGGACATCAACTCCACTTGGTTTCGCAGGTTTGAGCATGTCCATTGCCCAATGGTATTTTTGATTTGGAGATAGTAGTTAGGTTTCCCATGTCAAGCCATCACCCTGGTCATAGTGTGTTGTTGGTTTTAAGTTGGGTTTTTTTGTTTTAATGTTGTTCAATTTTGCCTTGATATTATTTATATTGCAAAGTTGTCAAAGGTAAATTAATGGAATTAAATATTTAAGTGGATTATTAAACTATTCTAGTTTATTATGTTAGAAGATGTTAATTAATTAATTAATTAAGTTAATTTAAATAGAAAGATAATTTAATCTTTGGATTATATTTATTTTATTAAATCAGTTAAATTAATTGAATTAAGTTATTTTAGAAATGCTGTGTATTTTATTTGAAATTAGTAAAATGTTTTATTTTGATATATTTTGAGGATTTGATGCAAATGGATTTTAAAAAAGATATTTCTTTTGTTTCAAAATGTTTTTTTCAAAAATATTGATGATGGTGGTTGAAAAAGATATTTTCATGGAGTTTAATGGCTATAACCATGAAAGTCCAAGGAGAAATAAAAAGAAGGAAAGGAAGAAAGAAGAAATTCTTGTAACTCTCAAAAAAATTTGGTTGAGAAGCTCTGTTTGTTTTCTTTGGAATTTGATTGTGGAGAAGCTTGAATTTGTGGAGGAGGCTTTACACCAATTCACATCCTCTCAAGAATTTGGAAACCAAGTTCCTTGTTATTTAAATTAATTTTATCTTGGAAAGATTCATAGATTAAATATGTTGTTTGGAAGATGATTGATTGTGCAAACTCATAATTTGATTAAATTGAAAAATATTGTGTTGAAATTGTGAAATATTCTATAGAAAATTTTGCAAGTAGAAATTCATTGTTCTCCTTCCCTTCTAAATTTTTTATTTGGAGAAATCTGGAAACCCCTGTGTTGAATTTGTTTTCTCAAAAAAAATTTGATATTTTGTTGAAGATGACCATTTTTTGAAAATTATTTGCTCCACTAAAACTTTAGTTTTTATAAATTTGTATATATATATACATACATTTATATATTCATATATATAGTGAAATGGTTGTAATGGAAAAATGTCTGTGTCAAATTCCGTATGGTGAAATTTCACAGGAATTTTTTTATGAAAAAAATATTCAAAATTCTTAGGGGTCGTTGGGGTTCTCCCCACAGCTACCCCCATGGGAGGCATTGTGGAGAAGGCAGCACCTAGTGCTGCCCCTCTACACAGTCGCGCCCCACACAAGATGGTGGGTTTGACTGTGCTCATACACAACCGCCCCATATGAATGGGGGTTTGACTGTGTATTCACACAGTCGCCCCCACCCCCAAATATTTGGTGTGCCCCCACAACCCCCCCACAAAAAAAAAAAAAATTCTTTGGCATGCCTTTCTTTGACTTTGCCTTGGTTTTTTAAAAAAATCAATTTATATTTTTATAATATTTTATATATATAATATATATAAGTATATTAATTATATATATATTTATATATATATATGTATCTTTGTGTATATATATTTATATATTTGATATATTTTATAGTTTTTGAAATTTTAATAAATAATGATTAATATATATATAATGTGTATATATATATAATTATATGATTATGTATATATATTCAATATGTATATATATTTCAATATATATTTAGTTGATATTTTAAATAGGTGCATACATTAAATGCACAATTAAATGACTTTAAAATGAGATGTTTTGAAAAGAAGGAATTGATTTTAAAGTAATAAGTTTTTAATAGAAGAAATAGATGATTTTAAAATGATATGTTTTAATAGAAGAAATCAATATTTTTATTTAAAAGTAATTAAAGAATTGAAATGTCAAATAGTTTAAATCTCCTTCTTTGTCTGAAAGAGATTTTATAAAATTAGTTATTTGAGACAATAATTTACTGTATTTTATTAAGGAAAAGTGGATCTAGGAAATCTGAAGGGTAGATTTATTCCTATTTAAATTACCCTTTTAAAGGTAATTTCTTATGTTTTTGTTTTGGTGGAAATTGTTTAGAAGCGTTAGTAGACTTCCACATGCGGTACTTTAGTTGGGGGTTGTTGTATCTTATTGTCAGCCCTTTGAAATTCCTTGGGTAGTGTGTATAGTTGCATTCAGTTAATCACCCGATTACCACGAATGGGGATGTGTTGCCTTTATGTTTTGGATAAGGATTTATTATCCTTATGTGTGCACTATTTTACCCTTGGGTTGTGGATTTGTTCCACGTGTTGTCTTAGGGGAGTGGCTTTCAATGATGGTTGACACACAAAGTTGTGTCAGGGTAACTCATTGTGAGTTAGTTAATCCAGTGATAATGAAAATAAATTTATTAGAAGAATAGGTAGTATTCAACACTTAATAAGAGTAATTGTGCCTCGCTCATGGACTCAAGGGCTTGTAAAGACTTGGGATGGGTTGAGAAGGCCTGGAATGGAAAGATCATTATCTTGTCTCTATGAGAGATAATTGATTCCGCATTGGATTGCATGAGGGGTCGGGAGTCATTAGAGGCTTCTAGGAGATCCCAAGATGGGGGTTGGGGCCTAAGAAGACCTACTAGAATATCCCATGTAGCATTGTGATTAAACTCCTTCTAAGTCAGTAGTATGTTTGTTTCAGTGATACAATTGATTAGGTAACTCTGGAAGCAATGTAACCATTATGATAGTGTTGTTATTATTTTTGAATAGTTCAATTTTGTGTTAGCCTGTATCTAGAGGTAGATGGTCTTGTCTAGGAATCCTTGTTACTATCTCCTAGCATGGGGGGTGGATCTTTGGGTACCACTAGGTTGGGTGGAACGTGCACCTTACTCTGTTGGGTTCCCTTCTTTGATCGTGATGGCGATATTTCCAGTTGGAAAGCTTGTGGTTTCCAGTTACATTTCATGCGTATATTCATTTCAATTTATTCTTATAATTATTATCCCTCATCCGTAATTGAGGTGGAAGATTATATTTTGTAATCACACTTATTTGTTCTACCTAATTCGGTGAATGAGAGATGTAATCTTCTTTGTTAAATTATTGTTATGTGAAATATTTTTGTATCGCTTATTATTATGATGTAATTTATCTTCTATGGAATGTATGAGTATTTAATTTCTTAAGTAGATAAATTTTATGGATGGAATTATGTTGAATGTATGGGTTTAAAAGTAATCTCAGTCTCGTAGCCTTAGAGGTTGTTGGCATTGGGTAGTGAAATTGCATGTTAATTGTGCTTTAAAAAATAAAAATTCATGCGTTTGAATAGTTAATTGCAACTTCCTCTAGGGTTACGTGGTTGAGCATTACACATGGTATCAGAGCCCGGGTTTAAACACTAGGTGCTCTAGGATTATGATGAACCCATTAAGTTTTTAGTTGTGTAGGTTTTAAGTTGTGTACCTTGTCTAATACCTTGGTGTGTATGTGCAAGATTATTCCTCCCAGACGTGGAAGACATAGAGGATGAGGATGTGGCCATGTGGGCAGTCATGATGGGAGTCAGCATGACTCCCCTCCTTGTGTTCCACATATTCCAGATCAGGAGGAGCACTAGACATCACATAATGCTCCAGGGGGCAGAGACCGACAACAGGATCCTCTAGGGATTTAGGTTGCGTGGAGGGCACTTGAGGAAGCATTGGCACTCCTTGGTCAGAGGAAGGTTGGGCTATAGGGTAATCCTAGTGAGAGGGAAGTTTTGACTCAGTCAGAGGTAGTAGCATCTATGCATATGAGATATTTACTCAGGGCATGACCATAATTGTATGATGGAGCAAGCAATGGTTAAGAGGCTGAGACTTGTATCATAGACCTCGATCGGTGCTTTGCTATGTACCCTTATAATAATAATAGCAAAGTGTGGTATGCTATCATGCATCTACAAGGGTTCACATCCACATGGTGTAGGCTGGAGGAGTAGAAGCTCCATATAGATATTAACTCAATATCCTGGGAGATGTTTCTAGAGTGGTTTAGAGCCTACTTCCTATCTAACCATTGATGTTAGCATCGAGGCGATGAGTTTCATGCTTTGTGTCAGTTAGCCTTGACAGTTGAGCAGTATGAGTGACACTTTTACGAGATCAAGTAGTTCACAGGTATAGGAGATGATGAGGGGATGCTAGTCCACCACTTTGTTAGGGGCTTGAATGCCCATATTAGCGGAGGTGTGAGGTTTTTTGAACCCAAAACCATGGAGATAGCTATGGAAAAAGAATATCTAGTGGAGGAGAATCTGGCCATGGCACTGGGAGGCCACATTGGTGTTCAGATCGGTAGTAGTTCAGTAGCAAGGTCTAGTGCATGAGGGAGTCAGAATCAAAGAGATGCACCTCCCAAGACTCAACAAGGACCTTTGTACAGTGGTCAGCAACAACAGGTATCACAGGGGAAACGTAAAGGTTTCCAGCAGAGGTAGGGAGATAGGAACTAGAGGCGTATGAAATGCTTCAACTCCGAGTAGCCAACGTAGAGCTCATAGTCCACTTTCAAGGGTAGCGCACAATATTTTAGGGCACCACCTAGAGGCAGGGGATATGATAAAGGTATTGGATGTTTTTCATGTGGCCAGCAGGGTCATATAGCTAGAATGTGTTCTAACAGGGGCACATCTGGATTTATATAGGGGCCAACAACATTTGAGCTAATAGTTGGGGATGTAGGAATAGGGCATCGTGTATTCACAATGGTTGATAACTACTAGGCAAAGCATCAAGGCACCATCGTCGAGACATTCAGTATGTTGTTGGGTAACCTAGTTACCATTTTGTTTGACTCTAGAGTGTCAAAATTCTTGATTTCTTCTTTTGTCGTGACACGATGTAGACTAGGGGTAGTAAGGCAAGTTGATAGGTGGCAAGTTGAGTTATCCTCGAGTGCAAAATTCACATCACATTCCCTACTAGAGTTTAGATTGGAGGTTGGACCTCTCCTTACTACAATGGAAATTCAAGTTATTCTATTGGGTTCTTATGATGTTGTCATAGGGATGGATTGGTTAGAGGTGCATAGAGTAGTCATACATTGTTGACATAAGTCAATTCGATGCATTGATGCATTTGACAAAGAGGTAGAGATAGTGGGTGTTCAGAGGCCGATTTTCTTGAGGATTATCTCAGCTATGCAGTTGAAAAGGTGTGTGCAATAGGGTTGTCAATTATTCGCTATTACAATGGATGATTTGGATTTAGGAGATGGGGAAGAGAAAGTCTCTCTCAATATTCACCCCATTCTTTAGGAGTATTTTGATGCCTTTCCAGATGAGATTCCAGGGATGCCACCTCAGAGAGGCATAGACTTCAAAATAGACCTAGTACCTGGATCAGAACCCATATCATGAGCTCCTTATTGTATGACCACCCAAGAGCTGAAAGAGCTTTGCTTGTAGCTTGAGGAGTTGTTAGGAAAGGGATTCATTTGCCCTAGTGTTTCTCCATAAGGAGCACCATTTATCTTCATGAAGAAGAAGGACGGTTCACTTCAGTTAAGTATTGATTATCGATAGTTGAACAAAGTGACTATTAGGAATCAATATCCGCTTCCTAGGATTGATTACTTGTTCGATCAGATCAAGGGTTCCATGATCTTTTCAAAAATTGATCTTAAGTCGGGATATCATCAGCTTCATATCTTCAACTTGGACATCCATAAGATGGTCTTTCAAAGATGATATGGTCACTATGAGTTCACGGTAGTACCATTTGGGTTGACGAATGCGTCCTCTGTGTTCACGAGTCTGATGAACGGGGTATTTCACACATACTTAGACAAATTTGTCCTTGTGTGCCTAGATGACATTTTTATATACTCTAGGATAGTGGAAGAGCATGATGAGATTTTGCGGCAGGTATTATAGTGCTTACGAGATAATCGGCTTTATGCTAGCTTGTCAAAGTGTGAACTCTTCAGGATAGAGGTCAAGTACCTTGGTCATGTGATCTCAGGGGAAGGTATTTCAGTGGATCCTATAAAGATCCAAGTGATCTCAGATTGGTTTGTGCCCACAAATGTGGCAGAGATACGTATATTTATGGGGTTAGTAGGTTATTACAAATGTTTTGTGTAGGGATTTTTGAGGATAGGTCATCCTATTACCTACATTCAGAGGAAAGGGAAAAGGTTTGTATGGTCAGAGCAATGCGAAATAGCATTTCAAAATCTTAAGGAGAAACTGACCAGTGCACCAATACTTGTGATACCTGATCTGACTGGGGACTTTGTAGTCTGTACAGATGCTTCCTTGGAGGGATTAGGAGTAGTTTTGATGCAAGAGGGTCATGTCATAGCATATGAGTAATGAAAGCTCAAGGATCATGAGATGAACTACCCTATACATGAACTTGAGTTGGTGGAAGTTGTTCATGCATTGATGAGATGGAGAAATTTCCTTCTTGGCCATAGGTTTGAGCTGCACAATTGAAGACATGAGTTATCTGAGCTGACTGTAGTTGTAGATTTGCGAAGTCAGATTTTCTTCTCTTCCAATGGATAGTTGGTTTTAGGAGGTTAGGGTAGAGATAGAGGTAGGTAGACCTCTTGAGGGTAGGTACTCAAGATATTCTCTGGATCCAGATGGGATATTGAGGCACATGGAACACATATACGCTCCTACATCAGGTGATCTTCGTACCTTAGTTTTGATTCAGGCACACCGTGCACCTTATTCAACCCATCTAGGGTTGAAGACGATGCATGTAGATCTACGTTAGTTGTATTTCTATCTAGGAATGAAGCATGATATTGTGGAATATGTGTTGAGATGTCTAGAGTGTCAGCGGGTGAAGGTTGAACACCAACATCTAGCAGGGATTTTACAGCCGCATTTAGTACTAGAGTGGAAGTGGGACATGATCTCATTGGATTTCACTGTTGTACCCAACTCTTCGAGACATCATGATGTGATTATGGTGATAGTCGATAGGTTGATGAAGGTAGCACACTTCTCACCTATTCACTCTTCCTATAATGCATAATCCATAGCGAGAGTGTTCATGGAGGACATAGTGAGGTTGCATGGTATTCCACATCGGATTATTTCTAACAGGAATCAAGTGTTCACCTCAGCTTTTTGGACTTCATTATAGCATGTGATGGGGACACAGTTTAACTTTAGTTTAGCTTATCACCCAGAGACAGATGGACAAACTAAGAGGGTCAATCATATCCTCAAGGATATGTTGCATATGTATGTGATGGACTAGCAGACGTGATGGGAAGACTATCTCTATTTGGTAGAGTTTGCATACAATAACAGTTTCCAAAGTTCTATCAACATGCCTCCATTCTAGGAATTGTATGGGTGACCATGTCACACTCCCTTGAGTTGGGATTGACTAGAGGATAGAGTAATTTTGGGTCCAGATATGTTGCAAGATATGGTGCAGCAGGTGGTTCATATTAGAGAGCATTTAGTGGCAACTCAGGATAGGCAGAAGAAGTATGCGGATGCACATAGGGTGGATTGACAATTTTCTATTGGTAATAGAGTCTTTTTGTGGGTGCATCCATGAAAGAGTCCAATCCGCTATGGAAAGGGCTCTAAGCTTGTGCCTCGATTTTTCGGACCCTTCGAGATACTTGAGAAGATTGGTCTAGTTTCTTATAGGCTTTCTTTGCCGCCCAATCTCTCGTGTATTCATGATGTCTTTCATGTTTATGTTCTTCGACCGTACCATACAAATATTTCTCATTTCCTTGATTGTAATTCTTTACAAGTAGAAGACGAGCAGCTGGCTTTGGAGCTTGTGGCCATAACAAAGTGCAGAATGCTCGCTCTTTGAGGGTGAGGTATTGATCAGGTTAGGGTCCAGTGGGATCCTAGGGATGATACTTCATCCACCTAGGAAGATGCAGCTAGAATGTGGGAGCTCTATCCCTATTCATTCCCAGGCTTTCAAGAGTAAGCCTGACCTTACGGGGGAGGATGTAGTACCCCTCCATTTCTTCTCTTTTGATCAGACAGTATTCTACTTCATTATGCTTTATTTTTTGTTATTATTTTGACTATGATACTTGGTTACTATTTGATCACTAACTATAGAGCGATGTGGATGTTACATTATGATGTGATGGTACTTTATTCAGATGTTATTACTATGGCATGCTTTATATTTGCATAGAGGATATTTGAATTAATGTTATTTTATTCTTTTAATTAGATTATTGATGTTAGATTCGTCACTTTTGTAATATTGTATTGGTGAAGGGGACAAAATTGCACCACTCGCTTGTGAGTGCCCTAGGATTCCATGATTCCCTCTTCATGGTGTGCTTTATTATGATATGTATATATGCATGTTCGATATATGCTTTGTTTGTAGGTATAGGACATCAACTCCACCTAGTTTCACAAGTTTGAGCATGTCCATTGCCCAACGGTATTTTTGATTTTGAGATAGTAGCTAGGTTTCCCGTGTCAAGCCATCACCTTGGTCATAGTGTGTCATTGGTTTTAAGTTGGGTTTGTTTGTTTTAATGTTGTTCAATTTTTCCTTGATACTATTTATATTCCAAAGTTGTAAAAGCTAAATTAATGGAATTAAATATTTAAGTGGATTATTAAATTATTCTGGTTTATTATGTTAGAAGATGTTAATTAATTAATTAATTGATTAATTTAATTTAATTTAAATAGTAAGATAATTTAATCTTTGGATTATATTTATTTTATTAAATTAATTGAATTAAGCTATTTTAGAAATTCTATATATTTTCTTTGAAATTAGTAAAATGTTTTATTTTGATATATTTTGAGGATTTGATGCAAAAATGGATTTTTAAAAAGATATTTCTTTTGTTTCAAAATGTTTTTTTTTCAAAAATATTGATGATGGTGGTTGAAAAGGATATTTTCATTTATTTTAATGGCTATAACCATGAAAGTACAAGGAGAGAAAAAAAGAAGGAAGGAAAGGAAGAAACAAGAATTTATTGTAACTCTAGAAATTTTTCGGTTGAGAAGCTCTATTTATTTACTTTGGAATTTGATTGTGGAGAAGCTTTGTTTGTTTGCTTTGGAAGAAGCTTGAATTTGTGGAGGAGGCTTTACACCAATTCACATCCTCTCAAGCATTTGGAAGCCAGGTTCCTTGTTATTTAAATTAATTTTATCTTGGGAAGATTCATAGATTAAATATGTTGTTTGCAAGATGATTGACTATGGAAACTCAAAATTTGATTAAATTGAAAAATATTGTGTTGAAATTGTGAAATCTTCTATAGAAAATTTTGCAAGTAGAAATTCATTGTTCTCCTTCCCTTCTAAATTTGTTATTTGGATAAATCTGGAAACCCCTGTGTTGAAATTGTTTTCTCAAAAAAAATTGGATATTTTGTTGTAGATGGCCATTTTTTGAAAATTATTTGCTCTACTGAAACCTTAGTTTTTAAAAATCTGTATATATATATATATATATATATATATATATATATATATATATATATATATATATATATATATATATATATATGCATACATTTATATATTCATATATATAGTGAAATAGTTGTAATGGAAAAATGCATGTGTCAAATTTCGTATGGCGAAATTACTGAGGAAATTTTTTATGAAAAAAAATTATATAAATTTTTTTTTTGAAATTTTTAGGGGACGCTGGGGTTATCCCCACAGCCGCCCCCATGGGAGGTGTTGTGGAGGAGGCAGCACCCAACACTACCCCTCTACATAGTCCTGTCCCACACAAGATGGGGGTTCAATTATGTTCATACACTGCCCCTCTACACAGCCTCCCCACACCCAAATATTTGGTGCATCCCCCCCAAAAACACTTTGGTGTGCCCTTCTTTGACTTTGCCTTGGTTTTTTTTAAGAGAGATTTTTATTTTTATAATATTTTATATTATTAATATATAATATATATATATATATATGTATATATAAGTATATAAACTATATATATTTATATGTATATATATGTATATGTGTGTATATATATTTATATATTTGATTATATTTTATTGTTTTAGAAATTTCAATAAATAATGATTAATATATATAATGTATATATATATTGGTATATATATATATAATTATATGATTATTTATATATATTCAATATGTATATATATTTAAATATATATTTAGTTGATATTTTAAATAGGTGCATACATTCAATGCACAATTAGATGACTTTAAAATGAGATGTTTTGAAAAGAAGGAATTGATTTTAAAGTAATAATTTTTTAATAGAAGAAATAAATGTTTTAATTTAAAATTAATTAAAGAATTGAAATGTCAAATAGTTTAAATTTCCTTCTTTGTTTGAAAGAGATTTTATTAAATTAGTTATTTGAGACAATAATTTACTGTATTTTATTAAGGAAAAGTGAATTTAGGAAATCCGAAGGATAGATTTATTCCTGTTTAAATTACCCTTTTAAAGGTAATTTATTTTGTTTTTCATTTTGGGGGAAATTGTTTAGAAGAATTAGTAGACTGCCAAATTTGGTACTTTAGTTTGGGGTTGTTGTATCTTATTGTCAGCCCTTTGAATTTCCTCGGGTAGTGCATATAGTTGCATTCAATTAATCACTTGGTTACCATGAACGGGGATGTGTTGCCTTTATGTTTTGGATAGGGATTTATTATCCTTATGTGTGCACTATTTTACCCTTGGGTTTGGATTTGTTCCATGTCTTGTCTTAGGGGAGTGGCTTTCAATGAGGGTCGACACACAAAGTGGTTCCAGGTTAACTCATTGTGAGTTAGTTAATCAAGTGATAATGTAAATAAATTTATTAGAAGAATAGGCATTATTCAACACTTAATAAGAGTAATTGTGCATCACTCATGAACTCAAGGGCTTGTACAAACTTGGGATGGTACGAGAAGGCCTGGAATGGAAATATCTTTTTCTTGTCTCTACAAGAGATAACCAATTCCGCATTGGATTGCATGAGGGTTCGAGAGTCGTTAAAGGCTTCCAAGAGATCCCAAGATGGGTTTCGGGGCCTAAGAAGACTTACCAGGATATCCCATGTAGCATTGTGATGACACTCCTCCTGAGTTAGCAGTATGTTTGTTTCAGTGATACAATTGATTAGGTAACTCTAGAAGCAATGTAACCATTATGATAGTTTTGTTATTGTTTTTGAATAGTTCAGTTTTGTGTTAGTCCGTGTCTAGAGGTAGATGGTCTTGTCTAGGAGTCCTTGTTACTGTCTCCTAGCACAGGGGGTTGGCCCTTCAAGTACCACTAGGTCGTGTGGAATGTGACCCTTATTTTGTTGGGTTCCCTTCTTTGATTGTGATGGCGATATTTCCTATTGGAGAGCTCATGGTTTCTAGTTACATTTCATGCTTATATTCATTTCAATTGATTCTTGTAATTATTACCCCTCATTTTTAATTTAGGTGGAAGATTGTATTTTGTAATCACACTTATTTTTTCTACCTCATTCAGGGAATGAGAGATGTAATATTCTTTGTTAAATTATTGTTATGTGAAATCTTTTTGTATCTCTTATTGTTATGATGTAATTTATCTTGTATGGAATGTATGAGTACTTAATTTCTTAAGTAGATAAATGTTATGGATGCAATTATGTTGAATGTATGGGTTTAAAAATAATCTTAGTCTCGTAGCCTTAGATGTTGTTGGCATTGGGTAGTGAACTTTAATTTTAATTGTTCTTTAAAAAAAATTATGCATTAGAGTAGTTAATTGCAACTTCCTTTAGGGTTACGTGGCGGGGCATTACATTACCGATCAATGCGTAAATCATATATATATAATTCGATTGCAAGAATAAGTTTTATCCAAGGGAATTCAATTCACGAAATAAAAATGTGCATGGAGTAAGCATGGGTTCGATTCAAGTACAAATCTTACAGAAATTTTAGAAGGGAGAAATGGCACTGAATTCCCTACAAACGAGAGAAGGAAATGAGGATTATGGAAGAATAGAGTTTTTCTATTTTATTATGATTTTCCTATTGTATACTATAGATAGGGGTGGCACCTAAAATTTTATTTTGTTTAGTTAAAGTATGAAAATTGAAGAATACAAAAGGTAAGTATGTACAATGGTTGCCTTACCACTTCAAAACCTATCAATCACCAGATAATAAAAGCTAAACCTGAAACTTGAGGCATTGAAATCCAACATAAAACTAACTAAAAAATTTAAACAAGATGGAATCTTCTTGTTGCTATTAGAAGGATGGCATTGGGTTGGAACCATGCATGGCTAAATCAATATTCAAAGGAATGTCAAACATATATATGTTAATATTAGGAGACCAAAATAAGGTGCATATTATAGTTGAATGCCACAAATGATTAACATATAAAGGAGTACAAATATTTGGCTTAATACAAATTAATTTCTTGGGAAATACTTCAATATGAATTCCAAGCAAATGTCGATTGCTTCAAAAGCACAATAATTCACAATACTTGAAATTAAAAAAACTACTAAAAAATCTCAAAACAATATATTGGCATAGTATCAATACTTTGAAATGCAATTTCTTCCTATTCTAAATGAAACTAATAAATTCAGGCACTTTGTTCAACCAATATACAAATTTCAAGCATTTATCCTAGAACAAGAAGAAGGTTACAAGAAAGAGGAACTTGGGATAATTTGATTAACTAAGTTGAAATTTGATGTTGGGTTTGTGTTCCAAGCTGCAAATTTCTACTTCTCCAAAAGTCCCAACAACCTCTCCAGTAACCTAATTCAAGAACCCCCTAAAGATTTCCAGAACTAGAGAAACTAATCCAAGAACCAGAAAACTCATGGAAACCCAATGCAAGAATATTTTCTCCAAAAATAACCAAAAATCACCTCTGTCAGTTAACTCTAACTAATTTATTAATTAGCTTCATCCATCTGTAACAACATTCACTCTCAAAATTAATTAATTTTCTTTTCTTTATTTTACCCACTATTCATAACTTCCATTATGTTATTATTTTTACAATTTTTACCTTGCCTTATAGTTTGCACACAAAATTAATTCAACTATTGAGTATTTAATTTATTAATTTAATCCCTTCATTTTAAATTGCTTGCACAATAAAATAATTAACATATTTATTTAGTTATTTCTTTATTAAACTATAAGTTTTAATTTATTTAAATTAAACAAAACATTAATAATATTTTATTTATTAAAATTACAAATTATATTAAAAATTTATTTAAAATTATTGAATACCTTTATCTGCAATACTCTTCCATTAATATAAAATCCATCACAGCATCAATCAAGAAAATAACACAAATAGACTGTATACCCAGCAACACCTAACCGCAAGGCAAAATAGAAGGCAAACGACAACAACATCGACAAACCGACTCAAACTGCCAACAAAAATAGGAAAAGGAAAACAAAAACTCATCCTCGTCAAGGATGATGGATCAAGATGGGGGACCCGATGTTATCTCTGAATCAACAACCTCCATTGGGTATGAGGCACGCTCAAACCTAGAAATTCAGGTGGATTCGATGTCTAATACTTGCAACCTACAACAAACCACACGGTCGAACATGTATATAGACAAACAAGAAAAAATATCATAAAGGGAAAATTGTAGTATCACATCATACTCAAAAGTGAGTGATGTGACCTTGTTCCCCTTCACCAATACATAAAAAAAAAAAAAAATAGTTATCATATCATGATGAGAACATACATCTAATAATCACATAATACTCATATCAATTGTAAGAAGCATAAAAATTAAACTAATCCACTAAGCATGGTATAAGAATAAAACATTAGATATAAACGTGTCATCATAACCATGAATCAAAGTGTCATAATATCCAAGAATCAACAAATAAGTATCATAATGTCCAAATACAATCCAAGTAACTACTAGAAGTAGAAAGAAAACTAAGGGGCTCTGCATTCTCCCCCCTAGGACTAGGCTTACTCTTGGAAGCCTCCAAACATATATGGGTATAATTCTCTCATCACAAAAATGCATTTCAATCAAGGACATGAGAGATATATGGATAATAAGGTATGAGCACAAAAAATTGAAACTTGTCATGAATGCACAAGAGAGTGGGTGGAAAAGCAAGACAATAAGCTATTGGACCAATCCTCTCCAACACCTCAAAAGGCCCAACGAAGCGCAATGCGAGATTAGAACCTTTTCCATAACAATTCAAACTCTTTCACAGACACACCCATAGGAACACCCAGTCTCCAACTGAGAACTAATGGTCAACCCTATGAGTATCTGTATATTTCTTCTATTTGTCTTGGGCTACCACCAAATGCTCTCTAATGTGAAACACTTGCTACTCCATCTCCTGAAGCATCTTTGAACCAAGAAGAACTCTATCCTCCAAAAAATCCCAAATCAACAAGGTCCGACAAGGATGACGATACAACACCTAAAAGGGAGGCATGCCAATAGAACTGTGATAATTATTATTATATGCAAACTCCACCAAATATAGGTAATCCTCCCACCATGACTATTGACCCATAACGTACATTTGAAGAATATCCTCAAGGATCTGATTGACCCTCTTGGTCTTCCCATCAGTCTCTAGATGATAAGTTGAACTAAAGTTCAATTGAGTCCCCAATGCATGTTGCAGGGACGTTCAAAGAGATGAAGTAAACACTAGATCTCTATCTAAGATAATCCTGCAAGGAATACCATGTAACTTGAAAATGTTCTCCATGAAAATTTTGGCCACTGATGAAGCATTATATGAGGATCAGATAGGAGAGAAGTGTGCCACCTTCCTCAACTTGTCCATAGTGACCATAATGGAAAACCAATGATAAAATCCAATGATATATGTCCCAGTTCCACTTAGGGACCAGATGGAGCAAAAAAAGACCAGCATGATGTTAATGTTCTACCTATACTCTCCGACACTCCAAACATCTAGACACAAAATTAATGATATCCCTCTTCATTCCAGCCCAAAAGTACAGTTGACGAAGGTTGGCATGCATCTTTTTGACACTTGGATGAGCTAAATAGGGTGCCCTATGCACCTCTGACATGATCAAAGTACAAAGATCTCCTGAGGAAGGAACATAAATGGTGCCTCAAAAGGCCATTTAACTCAAGGGAATATCTTGCAAATCTGCCCTCTAAAACTCTGCTTGACTCCAGCTCATTCCTCACCTCCTAATACCAACTATCTATAGGAAGTGTGTAAGGATCTTACTCCTCAAGTCCACTCCAAGAGTCATTGCCAAAAGCTTGTGTCTTCGTTGACTAAGAGCATCCACCACCACATTTTCCTTTCCCTAAATATACTTCACCTCAAGCTCATACTCACACACAAACTCCATCCACCGTCTTTGCCTTGCATTCATATTAGGTTGCGTGAAAATATACAACAATCAAGGGTGATCACTATGTAGCTTAAAATGATGCCCCAATAGAAATTTACTCCATCTTGTTAAAGCATGAACCACAACAACTAACTCCATATCATGTGTAGGATAGTTCAGCTCATGATCCTTGAGTTTGTGAGACTCATAGGCAATCACGTGACCATCCTACATCAACACTGCTCCTAAACCCTCCAAGAATGCATTAGTACAAAACAAAAAATCCCTAGTAGGATCAAGAACTATGGAATAGGTGTAGTGGTCAACCTCTCCTTAAGATTCCAAAAACAAAATTTGCATTTCTTTGACCAAATTAACTTCTCCCCTTTCCTCTTAAGAGAAGTGATGGGGTGGGATATCCTCGAAAAAACTTGTACAAATCGATGATAGTAACCTACCAAACCCATGAAGCTATGAACCTCTACAAAATTAGTGGGTGTAGACCAATCAATAATAGCTTGGATATTTTAAGGATCCACATAAATTCCCTCACCAAAGATAACATGGCCCAAATACTTCATCTTTGTTTGGAAAAGCTCACATTTCTCTACATTCACATACAACTGGTTCTCCCTCAAACACTGTAGCACTTGAAGCAAATTCTCCTCATGCTCCTCTACAGTCCGTGAATAGATCAAAATGTGATCTAAAAATACTAAAACAAATCTATCAATGTAAGTACAAAATACACCGTTCATCAAACTCATGAATATGGATGACGCATTCGTCAACCCGAATGACATAATAGTGAAATTGTAATGTCCTTAATGGGTGTGAAATGCAGTCTTATGGATGTTTACCTTGAATATGCACAACTGATGATATCCTAACTTAAGATCAATCTTTGAGAATAACCTAGCACCTTTGATTTGATTAAGAATATCATTGATCCTCGATAATGGATACCTTCTCCTCACCATCGCCTTATTCAATTGTTGGTAATCAATGCACAATCTAAGGGATCCATCCTCTTCAAAAAAATAATTGGTACTCCCCAAGGAGAGACACTAGGATGAATAAACCCCTTCACCAAAAAATCCTCATGCTACAATCGGAGCTCCTTTAGCTCCTGAGTGGTCATCCAGTATGGGGCTCATGAGATAGGCTCAACTCCAAGTATGATATCAATCTTAAAATCAATGTGATGCTTAGGTGGCATCTCTCAAATCTCACTAGGAAAGACATTAGCATATTGCCTTAGGATAGGGTGACTATCAAGAGACACCTCCCAACTCTCCCCTAACTCCAAATTATTAACTGATACCACAAACAATTGATATCCCCGATGCACACACCTCCTAAATTGTATAGCGAAGATCCTATGCAAGGAAATGAGCCTCTGAACACCAACTACCTCAACCTCACTATCAGAATCATCTACACATTGCACTAACTTATGACTAGAATCTATGACTACTATGTGAGCCTCAAACCAATCCATTCCCAATACAATATCATAAGACCCAAGGGGTAAAACACGAAGGTATACTATGGTGCAAGGAGATCCAATCCTCAAATCACAACTATGAATTAGAGACTCAGTTGTGACCTTAGTACCAGAGGCCAACTCAACCTGCCACCAGTCCACATCGCACTACTATAGAAAGAGAAATAAAGGAATCTAAAGCACCTAAATCAAAGAGAATAGAGACTCTACTATCCTATAACACACTTGAAGTCTCAACAACTATACCCTGATTCTCATCCTGGCAGTTATCAACCACTTCAAATACTCTCTATGATCTACTTGCATCTCCTATTATTGGATCTAAAGCCACTAGCCTCTGGCTAAACCTAGATGTGCCCTTATGAGGACACTATATAGCAATGTGAACATGTTGTCTAAAAGAGAAGCACCTTGTACCTCTGTTGAAATCTCTACCACCTAGAGGTGCACTAGGATACTAAAAATTTCCTCTGCCAGCTATAGATTATGAACTTTGAGTCGACTGATCAGAACAGTAATGTTGAGCTCTTTGTCAACTCTAATTTTTCCTAGACTGAAATCTATCACCATGCCAAGACTAAGAGTTCTTATGTTTTTACTAGGAGTGTTGTTGCTGCTAATGACCACCCTTAATGGGTGCATGATAACTCCTAGAAGGACCTGTTGACTGAGTCTGGCCACCTCAAGAACTAAAACTTGCTGGAGGTGAACTACCAATCTGCACACCTACATGACCACCTAAAGTCATAGCCAAATTATCCTCCACTATTTGAGCTTTCTCCACGACCATCTCCATAGTTTTTGACTTGAACACCCCCACTGATATGTGAATTAAAGCCCCTAATAAAGTGTTGTACTAACACGCCCTCGTCATCATCTATGCCAACATACTATTTAAGCTCATAAAATCTCCACTCATACTGCTTATTTGACATTGCCATCTACCTCAACTCATTGAACTCATTTGCATGACATTGTCACCAATGATCATACAAGAAAAAGCTTTGAATCTCTCTAAGAACATCTCCCATGAGACTGATTCTATCTCCAAATGGAGCCTATGCTCCTCCAAACAACACCAAATGGAAGAGAAACCTTAGAGGTGCATGATAGCACACCTAGCCTTGGTGTTTCTACCATAGGGATGCATAGTTAAACACCTATTCAAATAAATTAACCATGTCTCAACCTCAAAACCACTACCAATCCCATTAAAATTAGGAGGACAAGCTATCAACACATCCCTCATATGTCTAGCTAAAATTACCTCCTGCTCTATAGTAACCTCCTTTCTCTTGGGATACCTCTCCCTCTCTCTAACTACCAAGTTCTCACCCTGCGGTCTCAGACCAAGATGGTTAAGAATCTGTAGACATGGAAAATATACATGCACTAGATCTTGACTTACTAACACCATTTCATCTTGAATAATTTCCTTTGCTAGTCATTTAATTGAAAAATCTGTATTTGATTAAATTCATCACTCTTCATCTCTTAATTAAATAAATCAATTTTATTTAATTAATTTGTAATCCCTCTTTAATTAAATAACTCATCTTATCTGATTAAATCCTTAAACTCTTCTCATTAATTTTAATAAATTAAACCTTATTCAAAATAATCTAATATCATCCCCCTTTAGTTAAATAAGTCAAAATCTTTATTTAATTAAAGTCTAAATCATTTTCCCCTCGATTCTGATTTAAATAAATCCTAAAATCTAACTCAAAATTGTCAAATGACCTAATCTCTCATTAAATTGATCAAATATTGATTAATTTAATCTCAATCACTAAAATCCTCTAGAGAATGCAACTTGCACAATAAATCAATTACTTTGATTTATTAAATTGTCTATTTTCTCTCAACATGGAATGAAGGGGGAATATTCCTTCAAATTTGAATTCAAAATTCAAGTGGGCTTGGTCCTTCCAACAAGGAATTTAAGGCCTCTTACATGTCCTTAGCCTTGAGCCAAGTGACATTAACTCCATTTCCTTCTCCCTCCAACATGTCACATTCAAATTTCAAATTTGAATCTCATAGCATTTATCATGCACATTGACCAAAATGTGCACAACCTTCAACCATTCACATCTTGACAAGTGGCCATTGGCCATTGGATGTTGAATGATCCCACATTTCTCAATTCCACTCTCTCTTCCATTTTGGAAACCTATAAATGAGAAACTCTTCCTTTCATTATATCATCCATAATTTGAGTAAACTTACTATACTTAACTTCATCCTCATCCACCATTTTAGCAAAGTTACTCTCTTCACATTGAGAGCTAATTTTTTCCATTTCACCTCAAGTGTTCATCACTTTCATAGTTTCATATCTAAGTTATGCCAAAATCTCATCAAGGAGATTCAATCATCCATAGGTTATCACATTGCAACAAAGGAGTTGGGAAAGGGCCAATTTCAACACACCAATTGGCACCAATTCCCCCATGGGATCAAAATTTTGCATTGCTTAAATAGGATTTCAATTATCTTTCTATGTTTTGTTTCTTCATTTTCTTATTTTGAGCATTGTAAATGGATTTCATGGGGAATCCTTGTTTGATCTTGTATATGAACCTAACTATGTGTTTGTTTTTCATGTCTATGTAGGAATAGGATTGGGGTCCACATTTTGGCACTAGAAGGAGGGCCTGATTGGAGAAATTCATCACGTTTTTCCAAAATTTTGTGACTTTTTGACATTTTCTTTACTTACAGGAAACTGCACCGCACATAGTCCCACAGCGCTATATTGCACCGCTTTGAGAGGCGTAGCACTATATTGCACTGCACTAAGCTCAAACTGTGCTGCACCCACTTTCCTGCTTAAAAATTTCAAAATTTTAAACTTCACTATGGACTTTCAAGTTCCAAACTGTGCCACCTGGTAAAATTGTGCCGCATTTGCACTCTTTGTCTGCTGCAGAGCGCCACACTTAGTCGAGATGCAGTGCTATATTGCGCCACTGGATTTCTAAACTTTGTCGCATTTGTTAACAGTGCCGCACCTATGAATTTTTTTATTTTTTTTAACATTTTTTGTTATGTAGGAACTTCCCGAAGTCATAAATTTTGACTCGGACGTGGGTTTTGGTTGAAATTTTATAGACAGTTTCGTTATGAGGTGGCCAGTTTGCCACATTTCTGGGGCTTGAAACTTTCATCTTGACCCTCAAAATGGCAATTTTGTGTTTTTTTCTAGTTTTTTAAAATTCTATTTTGTTAATAAATTGAAGTTCATGTTTTGAATTTAGGATGTTAGTTGACAATTCATCCTATCTTAGTTTTAGAAAGTTTTTGGGAAAAAACAAGACTCTTAGAGTCATGCATGCAAAATTTTCAAAAATGGAAAAATCTAACAATTGTTGAAATTTGCCAAAAAAAGAAATTTCTTGATCAAAAGTAAAGGAAGGAAAATTAAGGCCAAGGGTTCTTTATGATGTTATAATCTCATTGTATTAAGTGTTTTTAAACACTTTTGGGAGAACCTATAATCCCTTTGTAAGGATTTGATTACTTTCATGCTCTTAGAACACACTAAAATTTCTTTTGGGCTCTAAAAAGAACACTACAAAAGCTTTAAAATTTTGTAACAAAGGGCTTAAAAAGAACCTTAGAAAAAATTTACTAGATTTGGTTTAAGGTTTAACAATTGAACAAGATAAATTCCACACTTGATTTGGTGCTTTAAAAAGAATTCATTTTTGCTTTGTGGATTTAAAATAAACAAGTGTTGTTTTGTTTTATAATTATTTATTCAAAATAATATCATCAAAAGGACATATGCACTTCTCTCGCACCTCACAGCGATCTTGAGAATCAAAATCTCTTTTGGTGATCTTAAGTTGAGTAAAAAAATTGCCTCCACACTTCATTTTTTGGGATTAAAATTGAACCAATCTTGTGAGTGTGAGCATGGCATATTGCGAGTGTTCTCCCTTTGTTTTTCAATGAGGGTCGATTGAACTAAATTTATTTTTGCTTGATTTTGTTTATCTTAGTAGACCTGCCTTGTGGGATAAAGTAATCACCCAAGGGAATAACCCAATCGAGAACACTCTAAATCCAAGCGACTTCCACTCGGGATATAAGTGAGGATATTGGAACAAAGGCCAATATCACGAGGATAATTCTAATGAGAATGCCAACAATGGTCTCTCACCATACTGGATAGTCCCCCATGAATGGAATGCCCGCATTAAAACCCCTTATTTAGTAAAGGGCAAAATCTTATGTATTTTTTGGTGCAAAAGGTCACGTCCTTGAAGCCACCCCACATATATATACGGTTCTATTGTAGAGATGAAAAGTAGGCCATGGGAGATTCATGGGTACTGATGCTTGGTTGACTCAAGAAGCGAGTGCACTGTAAGGAAGATCCTATGTGGTCAAACATCTAATCATCTGCACTGAATATGCATAGCTGGATTTATCCAAGTGGGATCCCAACAAATATTGTTTCTTCATCCTAGTATTGTACATGTTCTTGGAATCAAAAAGACATTGCTTTGGTCAGAAACATTCAAAAACAAAATCACAAAAGCTTCAAAATTTCAAACCCTTTGGGGGAATCAAAAACCCTTGACGAATCTAAGTGCTCTTGCTTGCCCTAGGGATTCCATCCTTAGAGGTTTCTAAGTGCTTGGGTTTTATCATCATTTTTTTTCACCAAAGTCAACAGTAGGAAACCTTTGCCTTGATTTCCACATAATGCACTTTGTGGGATGAAAGAAAATTAGGACATTGGACATTCAGTTTGAAACATAATCAAGAAAGTGTTTGTGGTAAAAAGAACCAAACCTAAGCAAGATAATAGACAATTGAACCACACATGTGCTTGGTCCCTTTTGAGTCATTGGTTTTTTGGTTTCAACCACTTTTAGGGAAAAACAAGTTCTTCATTACCTTGGTGTTGTAAACAAGTCCTCTTAGGTTCATCTAGGATCAAGTCAAACACTTTACCCCATCCAAACTTTTATCAAAATCCCATCTCACCAACAAAATCTTGGGAACTTTGAAAAAATCAATTATGCTAGACTTTTAAGAAAAATCAGCATCACCTTGTTTGGCTTAACACACCTAGCCAAAATATCCTTTTGTGTACGAGTTTACTCTAGGATAACACAACTTCCTAGGGTTTAAAAGTTCATCATCACTTTGTTTGACTTAACACACCTAGTCAAATCATCGTGTGTACAAGTTTTCTTTAGGATAACACAACTTCCTAGAGTCTACAAAGGCATTATCCAAAACCACCTTGTTTGACTTAACACACTTAGTAAAACTATTTGGAATTAAAATCAAAATCAAAACAATTCCTAAAGTCTAGCATTGATCTAAAGTTCCTAAAATTTTAAGCACCCATACCCGTCACCCTTTCATCCTTCATCTCATCATTGGTCCTAAACACTTTAGAGATTCACTTTTTCAATAAGGCCAAAGAAAAAAATGGAAAATTAATCTACTATCATGTTGCAAGCAGTCCAACAAATGCATGCTCAAGCCCACGCTCAATACCATGCACAATTGCAAGCAGCTTGACAACAAAAATTTCAACAAGGCCTACAACAATATCAATTGCAATAGGAAGCAACCCAATTACTAGCCCAACAACAAGCTTTATTGGCACATCAGCAACAATACCAACAACAAGCATTTTTGGCTCAACAACAAATGTAGGAATTACTCGCTCAGTAAAGCTTGAAACAAACTCCCACCAAAATCATTGAAAATGATGATCAAGATCTTTCGACCAATGATCATGTTGAAAATGTCTCTACATCACCTAATGAGTTAGAGGACATGTCTCACGAATCTATTCCAAAGCATGATCAACATCTTTTACCAAAGTCTAGCAATGGACCTTTCTAATACATATTGACATCCTTTGACCTCATGGTTACAAATATTGAAGAAATCCTCAACTCGCCATTTTATCCAAGTCCACTCAAAGCTCAAGAGGATATCGAGCCACTTCCCATTCCTAATAAAGATATCCAAGAACCCTTTGGAAGCAATCCATCCTTTCAAATTGACCCATGCCAAGAACTTGATCCAAAGCATGTTGAAAGCAATTTTTAAATCATTCAAGATCAATAATTTGTATCTCCAAGCTACTACAATGATATAATGGACACCATCCTATCTATACAAGATTATCACATCCACATAGAACATACTCCTACCCATGAGATTCTTTCCTTGGATGGATACGTACATTATCTTCATTTAGAATAGGATTCCCTTAATCTTAACATTATTACACAAAAAGAGTAGGTTATTGATTCGTACAATCAAATTGAGTTGTCAACATTAGGATCAAATATATCCCAGATTTAGACTAGGGACATTATGTATGAAGATATCCAATATTATCCACTTAAGGAAATAGGTCTAAATAAACAGGATATTCCAGAGTCAGTAGAGCAAAAAATTTAAATGACATCATCTGCAATGGTCATTTGTCAGAGAATGCATTTTGAACAAGGCATCTCGAAACAAGGAGAATAAAAGAACAAAGGTGCTACTATCACCATATTGCGGTCAACTTCGTCTCAAGAAAATGTCAACATAGGGGGCATGAAGGATCCTTATGATGAAATCAATGCCAATACTACAACTAGCCACATCATGAATGTTCATCCACCCATCACCCCATCCATGAATTGGGACCAACATCAAAATAAATATTCAAACCAAAGAATGAAGAAAATTATCAAAGAAAAAGAAGCTAAGAAGCATATTGGACAAATCAAATACATATGGATGCCAAATAATACAAAGAAATATTATCCCTATCAAACTCCATTAGTCAAAGATGTCCACAAAGTAAAAATTAGGCTTCTCAAGCAATGCACAAATTATATCAAGAAATTGGTCCTAATTCCATGCACACTTCCATATCCACCCATCATTGCTCATCTTCCCAAGTTTGGAGAGTCAAAGGTTCCAAATTGTCAACCAATCCATCTCTTATTCCTAAACACACAACTTCATCCATGCCTCCATGCATGATATCCAAATCTCACATTGACCATGTATTGGTGGCAACCCTTCATCAAAAGGATTCAGAAGGCACTCTATCATGATGTACGCACAAATACAAAGTTAACTTTGGTATCAACAACACAGATCAAGAATCTCAAAATTTGCATTCAAGTGCACATATCTTGGCAAAGCAGCTTCTTCAAGCAGGATATCAATGGCACATTATGACAAAAGTATCAACATCAGCACCACTAGGTGGTTCAACATGAGCTAAAAATATTTCATAGAAAAATACGAAAAAAGTCAAGAAAAAAAAAAGCATTGAAAACAAATAAAAAAAAGCGTCCTCCAATGGAAACCACTTCGGTGGCACTTTGGACAGGTACCATGATGAAAACCTAGCAAACATGTGTCATGTGTAGAATCAAGCATCTACGTGCACCATTTTAGGAGAAAGCATCTCATCCCATCCATAATAAAGCCAACATTCCATCCATCTTAAATTTGTTCATCCACTAACCATTTATCCAACCCATTACCATCTATCTACCTTATCTTTATCTTGATGAAGGTTTGGTGCATGCCTTATAATTTCTTATGGTAGACATCTTGACATGGGTCATTTTCATTGATCCTATCTTACCCAACGTTATTTGAGCCTTGAAGAACTATCCAAATGAGTATCCTCTATTTGAACACCTTATCTTGTTTCAAGATAATCCTTAGCATCCTTTGCATGCTTACCGTATATATCCATACATCTATCCAAGAATCCACCCATGGTCATTCAAAAATTGCTAGACATTGGGGGCAAATATTTTCATCTTGCTTCCAGAATAAATCTTGATATATATCCTCCAACTTATGTGGTGATACGAACATTGGAAAATGTAAAATCAAATTGGTGAAGAATTTGTGAGCCAAAGATCCAAATCACTAGCCCATGGAATATTTTGATGAAAAGATGTCACATCAAATCATTCAACCAATCAATACATCATCATATCATGATATCCTTCCCAATCCTTGTGTTGCTTAACACTATCCTTGCATTGTTGTGTGTCCTCAACAATGTTATCATCATGAATCTTGAAATCCTTGTGTTTTTTAACACTATCCTTGCATTTTTGTGTATCCTCAACAATGTTATCATTATCAATCCATTGATCTGATCAATCAACCTTAGCTTGGTTTCCAACAAAATCCCAAAACAAATCACTGATATCATTTCCATATCCAAATTGTCAAAATTATGCGAAAACAAAGTCAAAAATCCAAAACATTGCAAAAAAAAAAAAAATAGAGTCATCTTACTAAGCTACGTCATCTTTGAGCTTGAACATAGGCAAGGTTGATCTTTGATCATCCCATGAGACATTTAGGTCAGTCCTTTAGGTTTCTATCACAATGGCAATCCGTTTGCCCATCTATTTCATATTTTAGATCAGTCCTTTAGGCATTCGTCGCAATCTGGCAATCTGTTTTCCCATCTACCTCATCAATAATCAATTCTATTATCATCTAAACTACGTCATCTCTGAGCTTAAACATAGGCAATTCCATCCTTGATCGGCCCTTGAGACACAAAATCCAAAAACATTTGTAAAACATCTCAAAATACAAAAAAAATTGAAAAATTGAAAAATCAAAATAGCCTCAAAACATTTGAAAAACCCAAAATGGTGCATCCATCTCATCTCGCTTTCACCCACGATAATCATCATTCCTAATAAATCATTGTCATCTTCATCCTTTGGTGAAGCAATCAGAAACAAGTCTAGCAGGTTCCAAAGTGAGCACCTAATCGTCAAAATTCTCAAGTCTAGTTCAGTAAGCAAGCAAGTTGATCAACTCAGAGTATCAATAGTTTATCACCCAATCAGTCTTACCAAAACCCTGATAAAAACATGTCCTAGGATGTATCCTTCCCACGATGGACATAAGCATCAAGTATCTCGCAGTAGTTTAGCCTTGTGTAGCAATACGAAGAACATTAGCTTGTTTGTTTACTTTATCTGGTCTTTTTGACTTATCTTATTTTGTGCCCATTCCAAGGACCTCTTGATGATGCCTAAACAAAACAATTTTAGAGAGAAAGGAATGGGGCAACGATCATTATTATCTTATTTATCTGTTGTGCTTGTTGGATACTCTTGTAAAATAACTTGGCGAGTACTTGTGTTGTTAGGTCCATCCTAGCAAGGTTTATGTATGTCAGGTGTGAACAAGAATACTCCTATCTGATTTTTGATTCATTCTCCATCACACTAGGTACAACACCATCCTGATCCTTTATACCTTGATGCATTGTACCTATGTTTACTAACAAACATAAATTAATTGGCCCTTTGAAAATCCCAACTCGTGGTAAGAAAATCATCATCATCATAACATAGGCTTGTTGGATCCTCCTTCCATCCATCTTATTCTTCTTATTCTTTTATCTTTACTAACATTTCTATCTAAATTAGGTGTGAGATCTCAAAATATACACAAGGCTACCCATGGCTGATGACTGTTTATGAATCGTAAGAATTATCTACATCAAAGAATTATCTTTCGTCCTCTGATCAATAGAACCACTCCTCTCACATTTTATTGTGATCTCAATCAGAAAATTGAACATCTCCGCTCGATCTCTCAAGGGGAAATATACCGGAATAATCCTCTTCTTGGGGCAGTAGTGGGGCATTTAAAAATTGATTTTCTTTAACTTTGATCACATCAGTTTATTTTTTAAACCAATACAACAAGTACATTGCTTCAAAGAGGGGAAAAATGTAGACATGGAAAATATACATGTACTGGATCCTGATTTACTAACACCATTTCGTCCTGAATAATCTCCTTTCCTAGTCATTTAATTGAATAATTTGTATTTTATTAAATTCATTGCTCTTCATCTCTTAATTAAATAAATCAATTTTATTTAATTAATTTGTAATCCCTCTTTAATTAAATAACTCATCTTATTTGATTAAATCCCTAAATTCTTCTCATTAATTTTTATAAATTAAACCTTATTTAAACTAATCTAACATCATCCCCCTTTAGTTAAATAAATCAAAATCTTTATTTAATTAAAGTTTAAATCACTTTCCTCTCAATTCTGATTTAAATAAATCCTAAACCCTAAGTCAAAATTGTCAAATCACCTAATCTCTCATCAAATTGATCAAATACTGATTAATTTAATCCCAGTCACTAAAATCCTCTAGAGAATGCAACTTTCACAATAAATCAATTACTTTGATTTATTAAATTTTCTATTTTCTCTCAACATGGAATAAAGGGGGAATATTCCTTCAAATTTGAATTCAAAATTCAAATGGTCTTGGTCCTTCCAACAAGGAATTTAAGGCCTCTTACATGTCCTTAGCCTTGAGCCAAGTGACATTAACTCCATTTCCTTCTCCCTCCAACATGTCACATTCAAATTTCAAATTTGAATCTCATAGCATTTATCATGCACATTGACCAAAATGTGCACAACCTTCAACCATTAACATCTTGACAAGTGGCACTTTACCATTGGATGTTGAATGATCCCACATTTCTCAATTCCACTCTCTCTTCCATTTTGGAAACCTATAAATGAGAAAATCTTCCTCTCATTCTATCATCCATAATTTGAGTAAACTTACTATACTCGACTTCATCCTCATCCACCAGTTTATAAAATTTACTCTCTTCACATTGAGAGCTAATTTTGTCCATTTCACATCAAGTGTTCATCACTTTCATAGTTTCATAGCTAGGTTATGCCAAAATCTCATCAAGGAGATTCAATCATCCACAAATTATCACATTGAAAGAAAGGATTTGGGAAAGGGTCAATTTTTACACACCAATTGGCACCGACTCCCCCATGGTATCAAGAGTTTGCATTGCTTAAATAGGATTTCAATTATATTTTTATGTTTTGTTTCTTCATTTTCTTATTTTGAGCATTGTAAATGGATATCATGGGGAATCCTTGTTTTTATCTTGCATATGAACCTATCATGTGTTTTTTTGTCATGTATATGTAGGAATAGGATTGGGGTTCATAGAATCTCCTCAAGTAAGTGATACAACTGTGCACCCTCCAATCCTGATTGACTGGGATCCTGATCTCCACATCCCTGATTATTTTGGGAACTCTATTGTTCCTCACTATCAGAATCATGGGAAATCTAAGGAGGAGAATCTTGGTGATTCTCCCCGTGACCACCACCACGACCTCTACCACATCCTTGACCTCAAACTTGACCCCTAGGCATGATTGTACATAGACACCACCAAGGAAAATCTGGGGTGTTAGATGAGGTCAATAAGGGGAAACATAAACATCAGAATTCTATACTACTAAGACAACCTATGGGCTCTCGTGTATACCCAGAGTACTTAGTGTTAGACCTTGGGCTCTGATACCATGTGTAATGCCTCACAATAGGACCCTTGAGGAAAACACACTAACTACACATAAAAATGGTGAAATTTTTATTTTTTAAGTAAAAGTGTATTAAATATTACAAATGAACAATAACCCATATTCAAATCTAAGTCCTCTAGGGTCTATGACTACACTACTAGAATCCCATAAACCATACTGACAAGAATTAAAATTCATAGCATTAAATATTCCAACAAACAATATGAATTATCCATATCATGTCACTTATAATGTACTATAAAATCCTTCTAGTTAACTAACATCTACAATAGTCATCATCATATTATACATTACAAAAGAGAGTCTAACATTGCATTTGCAAGAGAATATAACAAGACTGGTAAACATATCTAAATTTAATAAGTTAAATTATGCCATCTAAAATGTCATTCGGGTATCATGATGCACTAAGAAATTCCTCAGAATAAGATATCCTAAGTAGTGACTTCTCAAGATACCTAAACCTTAAGAAGTCACCCAAGATATAAAATCTTTATTACTTCCCGATTCCAACGATGACCTCAAGGTTTAGTGGGAACATTACTCATCAAAATTAAAACATATATCTCTAAATTCTAATGTCAAAAGTAACACCATTAACCATAGCAAGTCATCCATAGCTAAAATAAAAATTGATTTCATTAGCTTTATTAATTACAATAGAAATTTCCACAATAAATACAATGCTACATCATTACATTGTGAATAGAAATATCTCCTCGAACGCATGTGAGGAGAGTAAATCAAAAGTATAATACACAATACAAGAGATTAATGATACAATGAAAATACATGAAATGTAATCCACAAGAACTGGGACAGGTGCAAAAGTCTTCAAATCCAAGAGTAGTCACCATGAACATGAACCAAGGGAGGGAACCCAATGGTGTACAATGCACATTCCACCCAACCATGTGGAACCCTAAGGTCTGCCCCCCATGCTAGGAGATAGTAAAGGATCCCACCATCATAATGATAAGGTGACAATCAGTTGACATAGCAAGACTATAAGGGATTCCAACTTGCAAAGGACAACATAACACAACACCATGGTAACACTACTTCTAGAGGCACTCGTAAACATAAAATGGAATTACAAGTCAAGGGGATGCAAATTTATAGCAGGAGAGAGTGTCATCGCATGGTCTTAGCATGGGTTGTCTTGATAGTTTTTCTCTAGATGTTGACCCCCATCTATGGATATCCTAATAGTCTCACACTCAACACTGGCCCCATAGGATGACACATGCGGAACCAATTATCTTTTCATGGAGAGAAGGAAATTGGTCTTTCCAACCAGGTCTTCTCAACCCATCCTTAGCCTAAATGATTTCTAGAGGCATGGGTGAGGCATTTAATTATCTTAGTCAGAGTGAAATTCTACCAAACCCCCTAGTTAACTAATTAGGTTATCACTTGATTAGGAAAATCCCACATGGGTTGTCCTAGATGTCACTTTGTGTGCTAGTCCCCATTGAGAGCCACTCCCCCTTCTACAACAATAAACCCAACAGAAAAAAATAGGGCTACCAATATGCATAAATCCCATAACCATATGAATATACACAAAGGTGAGGCATGAACCATCCCACACAAGAATCAACCACAAAGAAAGTAAAAAATACATGGCTAGTTTCCCCACAATAACAGAAAGAAATTATCACATCAACCAAACTCTAAAATCATCACAAACATTAAGCTAGTAACATAATTTCTACAAGCCTCTGGAAGACTTCCAATGACTACCTCTTGTTGGTTATTTTTTAGAACCAGACTTAATCTTCTCACGAACCTATGAACTTGCCAAGAACAATAATCAGTATGGGAAAGGATTGGCCAACACATAAGTAGAGACCCTTGGATATATTTTTATTTTCTTTAGCCGCTGTTAGACCATGAAGGGTAGTAAAAAAACAATTATGTTCCTAGATACCGGTGTGTTAAGTATCAAAACATAAAACAGAAAGATAGCTCTCCCTATTTTCTTAGAAGAATAATAACCTGAGAATTTGGAAGAACTCCAAATAATGGTTAACTTAAAGAAGAGAATATATAATCCCATTAACATTTGTACACACCTAGTGAAACATTTGGAAATCAATTTAATTATTTTGTGTGATTTTCAGTCAAGTCAGTTACCAAAAGAGAGCATTTATACTAAACTAGGCCAGTGCCATATTCTAGAGAAAAGAGTCGAACCATAAAACCATATGATTGGATAATATTTTTCTATTGTAGAGAAAATACCTATGGCATTAGAAATATTGTATTACAATATTCCCACCAATTATGTTTTTTATTAACTTCTTAGAAACATCCTTATACCAAGATTGTAGCAAGTCTACTCCTAAATTCAAGAAATTGCGTGGATTCCTTGAATGAACAAGCAAGAATGAAACAATACATCCATTGAGACTCAGCAAAGATAACTAATATAACCATTGATCATCATATTTATAGCTTGTATAACTTGCATGAAGGAGAGAAAAGATACTTATATTTTACATCATTTTTATCTATATTGCTTATCCAAAACACATATTGGTCGACTTGCTTCTAAAAAAGTTTACTGTATGACTTACTACCCATATTCTTGTATCTATTTTCCATGAAAAATAAGTACCTACTTCACCTCCTTGTATCGAGCCTTAGAATCCCTTTTATAAGCCAAGGGAGCAACAAGCATTGGGCTAGACTACACATGACATTACATTTAATTTTCATTTCAAAGTGAATTTCAACAAAAAACAAGAAAATATCTCCCAAATGATTTTGGAGAATTCAAACTTCACAATGAAAAACCAAAATAGAGACCAAGGAACCGTTGATCAGAGCCACCCCACCAGTCATCAAAAAGTGTTGTTGTGGTAGCATCAAAAAGAAGTAGGTCCATATCATCCCAAAAAGTATCCTTATCAACACAAAAAACCAAAAAGGTAGGAAACCCACTTCATGTCACACCATCCTAAGAGAGAAAACATCACACAGGACCAAAAACTAAGCACTTAACAAGGAAATTAATAAGATATTACTTTTCCTTGTCACCAGGTGAATAGGTGTGCCCACTCGGTGTCCTTATCTTCAGGGGAGTAGCCACCATTACCTCCTCCTCAGAATCGATCCAATCTTTCATGGCCATAACATACTGGCGATAGCCATAATCAGTTTCATCCCCACTATCAGAAGGATCATCATAGGCCTCGATGGGAGACTGATGGCATCCCATATAGGTGTGATGATACTGGTTCCTCCTGGCAGCTTCTCTTTCTGGCCTTTCAACTTTTTTACCTTTTTCTTTGATCATTTCCTTCAAGATGGTCCGACCCCTAAGGTGGTATGCACAATTAAGAACCTCTTGTATTGAACCTTTAGTAGCTCTTATCTTCTTCAATGGAGTTGTTGGTATCTCTGGTTCACATTCCTCATCTTGAGGAGGGTTCTGAAATTCCAAAGGATTGAGTGGTGCAGGAGCACCTAGAAGAATACCTAGGATACACTAGGAATAGGAAATTTTTGTTAATTTTTGTTCTAATGTGATAAGGTCATGTTGACCATTGCAATTGAGTGAGAGACCTAAAATGTCTTGGTTAGGAGCTATCAGGAGTGGCAAAGTTTAGGACTTTAGATACTCACTTTGTAAGTTTCTAGGAAATTGGCAAAGGTGGCAAAATGGAACATTTTGCACTTTTGCCACCTTGTAACTAACATGTATGACCAAGGAGGTTATAACCACTTTGGGAAACCTATTTAAGGATTGCCTTGACCTTTGTTTGGAAGGCATTTGGAAACATTTGAAAATTTTGGAAAATTCATGAATACTAAGTGTGGTCAGTGAGAAGGAAGTATGAACTTCTGTGTTTTGTGTTGATTTTGTGTGGTGCAGATGTGATCATGGCACTGTGAATGCTATAGAATGTAGTTCATTTTTTTTCCAATTTTTGTGTGGGTTAGTAGATAGTTGGTGTGTGCAATTCAAGCTTTTGTTTACAGTTAATTAGCTTCTTCTTTTTAGTATTCTGACTGGCAGATTGCAATAAATGGAGTTCTAGACCACCCTTCCCCTATACCTGGTGTATAGGCTCTTGGAAATAATGGCTAGGCTCCATTCCTATAACAATAGTAGTGGTAGGAGTCTTTAGGGGACAGGAATTCATGAAGGAAGACTTCTCCTAGGCGAGCTAAACCGTGCCTGGCTAGGAAAGTCCAGAGGTGTGAAACACCTAACTTGCAGGGGTGACTTCTCCTTGCTAAACCCCATGGTAGTAAGGTGGATGGAAGTCTTGTAAAGGATCGGCAACAAGGAGGAGGTTCCAATAGGCCTTTTGAGTGGAGAACCAAATAAAAATTCCTCAAATGGTTAAGAAATGGCTCTAAAAGGCCTAAATTTTCTAACTTGGAAGGTCTGATCTGTGTACGGATAGTTAAGGGATAAGACTTTGAAAACATTGAAGTGGTAGACATCAGGGTTGAGAATCCATAGAAAATATTTGGAGTTCTTTGGAGAACTTGGTAAGTTACCTCATTTCCTAGGAGCAAAGACCTATTTGGAGGCCTAGAATTAGGGAACTAAAACCCTAGGTGAGGGTTTAATGAAAGTGATAGAGAGTTGGAGTTTGGTGATTGTCCAAGGATGTTAGAAAGATGCTATGGAGCCATTGAAAACATATCTATACCCCTACAAGAACCTAACTGAGTGTTGAGAGTGTTTGACCTTTAGTAGGGAAGATTAAGGGTCAAGGGTGAGATAGTGGCAAAGCACCAAGAGTGGTTTGGTAGTTGTGAACTTGGATGAAAGTGGGGATGGCCAGTAGAACCAAGGGTACCTATACCTAAGATAGGACCTATAGGTGAAGGTGGTGGAGAGTGCCACCATAGGGGATTTCCAAGGTTAGACCCAAAGCATGGAACAGTGAGTGTTCCATCCAACCCCAGCTTACATTAGATTGGTATCAGAGCTAGTGAAAGGTTTGGGATAGTGACTTGTATGTCAGAGGTTGAATCAAGTGGTTCCAACACCATGGTGACCAATGTAGAATTGGAAAGAGACCTGAAAAAGCAATAAGAGAAGAACAGGCAAGTTGAAGTGATAGTTAAAGAGATGAAGCAGAGGTTAGAAGAGGTGGTAGAGGCTGCAGGCAAGATGAAGGTACAATAAGCAATGGTTAGAGATAAGGTTGAGGATCAGGTTGAGGAGGACATTGAACCAAACCTTGATCCACCACTCAATGAGGAACCCTTCCTCAAGGCATTGAAGGCTTTGAGTGGTAAAGCATTAGAAGGCATTCCCATCTTCACAGGTAGAATGGATTGAGAGTTGGTTATGGAGTGGATGGAAGGAATGGAGAATCACTTTGAGTGTGATGGAGTGACTGAGGCACAAAAGGTGAAGATAGAAAAATAAAGGCTAAGGGGACAAGCACTGACTTGGTGGAAGTTCCTACAAGAAGAAAGGGAGAATGAAGGCAAGAAACACATTTCAAGTTAGAAAGGTATGGTGGCTAAAGTGAAGGACTATTACCTACCTGAATACTATGAGGTCCAATTGCATAAGAAGAGGAAAAATTGTAGGCAAAGAGACCTAGATGTAGCTGCCTACATCGAGGAGTTCCAAAAACTAAGTCTTAGGTCTAGGGTGCAAGAGGTGGAAAGCATCAAGGTGGCGAGGTATCTAAATGGCCTCAAATGGAAAACATCCAAGAAGAGTTGAGTCTCTTTACCCTCACCAATCTCTATAGTTTTTTTCAAATGGCTTTTAAGGTGGAGGAGAAGCTAAAAAAGAAACAAGACTCCAATTCTAAAGGTAGAGGCAAAGGCAGAGAACAAAGAGATCAAAGAGGGCAAAGGGGTGGCTACCAAGGTAGAGACAATGACCAAAGAAACCAAGGAGAGTTTAAATCCACAAATCATGGTAATGAAACGCCTTCTAGAGGAGGGTATAATAGAGGTAGAGGTTCTCAAGGAGGATCCACTAGAGGAAGTGGAGCAGGCAGGAGCAATTCCTATTTTGCAAACATGAAATGCTACCATTGTGGTCAAGTTGGACATCCAGCCTATAAGTGTGCGGAGAAAGCATCATCTTCATAAAGCAATGAGAAGAGAGTGGATTATGCACAAGAGGACACCATGAGTCCTAAGTCAACTAAGGTCAGTCACATTGAATCTGAGATGGGAGAGAGTTTGATGTTTAGAAGAGTCTTGATCAGACAACCGGTCAGGGAGGAACCAAGACAAAGGAGAGCTCTATTCAAGGTAAGGTGCAAGATACTTGGTAAAGTGTGCAAGGTCATAGTAGATTCAGGTTCAATAGACAACATTATATCAGAGGAGGTAGTAATGAAACTAAAATTGGAGAAGGTACCCACACTAACCCCTACAAGGTTACATGGCTTAACAAAGGGCAAAGTGTCTTAGTGAATGAGCAAGTAACGGTGGAATTTTCCATTGGAGGATAGAAGGACAAGCTAGTTTGTGATGTCTTACACATGGATGCATGTCATCTACTATTGGGAAGACCATGGCAATATTATAGGAGTGCCATGTATGATGGAAAAGAGAACACCATCTCATTTAAGAAGGATGGAAAGACTTTTAAGTTGTAGTCACTATCAGAAGAGGATGAAGGACACTCAAAGACACCAAGTGTTCTAATAATTAGTGGAAAAGAGTTCCTCAACATGCTACATGAAGGTGGAGAAGGATATGTAGTATTGTTGCAATCCAAGGAGGAAGATAAGACTAAAAAACCAGTCATACCTAGAGTAGTCCAGAATTTACTTGAGAAGTATAAGGACATAGTAAGTGATGGTACACCTAAATTTTTACCTCCTAAAAGGGCTATTAGTCATTAGATTGAATTCATACCTGGAGCATTCTTTCCTAACAAAGAAGCATATAAGCTTACACCAGATCAGAATTTGGAAGTGGCTAGACAAGTGCAAGAGTTGTTGGATCCAAAATTGATTCAAAAGAGCATCAACCCATGTGCAGTACCAATAGTCTTGGCAACCAAGAAGGGAGGAAAATGGAGATTATGTACTAATTCTAGGGCAATAAATAGAATCACAATCAGGTATAGGTTCCCTATTCCTAGAATTGAAGACTTAATGGATTGTCTTGGAGGAGGTCAGTATTACACCAAGTTGGATCTCAAGAGTGGATACCATCAGATCAGAATTAAGGATGGTGATGAGTGGAAGACAACATTTAAGACAAATGATGGGTTATATGAATGGAGAGTGATTCCATTTGGTCTCTCCAATGCCCCTAGCACATTCATGAGGCTCATGAATGAAGTGCTCAAAGATTTCACAGGATTATTTGTGGTGGTATACCTAGATGACATTCTCATATTCAGCAAGATAGAAGAAGAGCATTTAAAACATGTGGAGTTGGTTCTTAGAAGGTTGCAAGAGGAAAAGTTGGCAATCAATCTAGAGAAGTGTGAGTTCTTTAAGCAAGAGCTTGTATATTTGGGTTTTGTAGTGTCCAAAGGATCTTTGAAGATGGATCCAAGCAAGGTGGAAGCTATCCTAAACTGGCCTACACCAACCACAAGGACTGAGGTAAGAAGTTTCCGTGGATTGGCTCAATTCTATAGAAAATTCATAAGGAACTTTAGTGGTATTTGTGCACCTGTCCTAGATACAATTAAAGGTGGTCTGAAAACCAAGTTTAAGTGGACACAAGAAGCTAAGAAAGGGTTTGAGAAACTGAAACAAGAAGTGGAAACTCAACCTATACTCTTATTACCTAGTTTTGACAAGTTGTTCACTGTGGAATGTGATGCTAGTGGAGTGGCAGTAGGTGGAGTGTTAAGTCAAGAGGGTAGGCCTATAGCCTTATTTAGTGAGAAGCTCAATGAAGCAAAGAAGAAGTATTCAACTTATGACTTAGAACTTTATGCTTTGGTTCAGTCACTTAGGAAGTGGAGGCATTACCTTCTACCCAAGGAGTTTGTGGTATTTACAAACAATCAGGCACTTAGCTATATCAACACCCAAGAGAAGTTGAGCAATAGACACCTAAAGTGGATGGAATACATCCAAAATTTTACCTTCACCATCAAACACAAGAAGGGCCAGATAAATAAGGTAGCAGATACATTGAGTAGGAGGTTGTTGACAGTACAATAGATACAAGTGAAGAGCATAGGGATTAAAAGCTTTAAGGATCTCTATGGAGAGGATGAAGATTTCTTAGAAGCCTATAAGGTATGTTCTGACTTTGAGAATCATTTTCATAGTCAATATGCTGAGTATACATTGCAAAGTGGATTATTGTTTAGAGGGAATCAGTTGTGTGTTCCAAAAGGATCAATGAGAGAAAACCTCATTCAAGAGAAGCATAATGGCAACCTTAGTGGAAATTTTGGCATCAACAACACTTTAGAACTAGTACAAAGGTTTTACTATTGGCCTAAGTTGGCAAGAGATGTTAGAAAGTATGTGGAACAATGTGTTGTGTGTATGAAAGCTAAGGGAGGAGCTAGTAATGCTGGTCTTTATCAACCCCTACCCATTCCTAGCAGACCATGGGAGTGTGTGAGTGTGGATTTTGTGGTAGGACTCCCTAAGACCAAGACTGGTTTTGACAGTGTATATGTAGTGGTGGACAGATTTAGAAAAATGAGTCATTTTATCCCTTGTAAATCCACTTATGATGCTAGCTACATAGCTCATCTTTTCTTTAAGGAGGTTGTAAGGATTCATGGCTTACCTTTAAGCATTATTTCAGATAGGGATGTTAAGTTCATGAGTCATTTTTGGAAGACTCTATGAATTAGATTGGGTACCAACCTGTCATTTGGATCAGCTTACCATCCTTAGACCGATGGTCAAACAGAGGTGGTTAACAAGGTGTTGGGTAATCTTCTTAGGTGCCTAACCAAGGAATATGGACGGACATGGGACATGGTGATCTCACAGGTTGAATATGCCTATAATGATAGTGTCAATCAGACCACAAGGAAAATTCCTTTTGAGGTTGTGTATGGAATGCACACAAGAGATATTTGTGAGCTCAGGGATCTAGGAGCCATGGAGAATAGGAGTGGACATGTTGAAGACTTCACTCACAACATGAAAGAGATTTAGGAGTAGGTAAAGAGGACAGTCGCGGAGGCTACACAAAAGTTGAAGGAGAAGGTAGATTTGTCAAGGAAAGATGTGCAATTTGTAGTAGGAGATTTTGTTATGGTTCACCTTAACAAATCAAGGCTGCAGAAGGGAATGTCAACCAAGTTGCAAATGAAGAGAATAGGACATGCAAGATATTAGCCAAGTATGGCAAGAATGCATACAAGGTGGAGTTACCTTCTGACTTGGGAATTTCGCCAGTTTTCAATGTTGCAGATTTGATCAAGTACAAGGGATCAGTCCAAGAGATGGATCAGAATAGTAAATAGGTTTTCCAAGATGTCAGTAACATAGCACTACCTATTCAAGACATGCTTCAGGCATAAAATATCTTGGAGTCAAGAGTGCAAAAGTCTACAAGGAAGAAAGTGTACGTGGAACACCTTATCAAGTGGAAGAACAAGCCTGAATCTAAGGTTGCATGGGTACAAGAGGATCAGTTCAAGAAGAATGGCATAGATATGTCACTGATCTCTCCTTCCATTCCTTAATGTTTGGTTGAGAGGGGGGGAGAATGGTGCAGGATCACCTAGAAGAATACCTAGGAAACACTAGGAATAGGAAATTTTTGTTAATTTTTGTTCTAATGTGATAAGGTCATGTTGACCATTGCAATTGAGTGAGAGACCTAAAATGTCTTGGTTAGGAGCTATCAGGAGTGGCAAAGTTTAGGAGTTTAGATACTCACTTTGTTAGTTTCTAGGAAATTGGCAAAGGTGGCAAAATCGAACATTTTGCACTTTTGCCACCTTGTAACTAACATGTATGACCAAGGAGGTTATAACCACTTTGGGAAACCTATTTAAGGATTGCCTCGACCTATGTGAAAGGTTGCAAGGCATTTTGAAACATTTGAAAATTTTGGAAAATTCATGAATACTAAGTGTGGTCACTAAGAAGGAAGTCTGAACTTCTGTGTTTTGTGTTGAGTTTGTGTGGTGCAGATGTGATCATGGCACTGTGAATGTTGTAGAATGTAGTTCATTTTTTTTCCAATTTTTGTGTGGGTTAGTAGATAGTTGGTGTGTGCAATTCAAGATTCTGTTTACAGTTAATTAGCTTCTTCTTTTTAGTATTCTGACTGGCAGATTGCAATAAATGGAGTTCTAGACCACCCTTCCCCTATACCTGGTGTATGGGCTCTTTGAAACGGTGGCTAGGCTCCATGCCTATAACAATAGTAGTGGTAGGAGTCTTTAGGGGATAGGAATTCATGAAGGAAGACTTCTCCTAGGCGAGCTAAACCGTGCCCAACTAGGAAAGTCCAGAGGTGTGAAACACCTAACTTGTAGGGGTGACTTCTCCTTGCTAAACCCCATGGTAGTAAGGTGGATGGAAGTATTGTAAAGGCTTGGCAACAAGGAGGAGGTTCCAATAGGCTGTTTGAGTGGAGAACCAAATAACAGTTCCCCGGATGGTCAAGAAATGTCTCTAAAAGGCCTAAATTTGCTAACTTGGAAGGTTCGACCTGTGTACGAACAGTCAAGGGACAAGACTTTGAAAAAATTGAAGTGGTAGAAATCAGGGTTGAGAATTCATAGAAAATATTCAGATTTCTTTGGAGAAATTGGTAAGTTACCTCATTTCCTCGGAGCAAAGACCTATTTGGAGGCCTAAAATTAGGGAACTAAAACCCTAGGTGAGGGTTTGATGAAAGCGATGGTGAGTTGGAGTTTGGTGATTGTCCAAGGACCTTAGAGAGATGATATGAAGCCATTGAAAACATATCTATACCCCTGCAAGAACCTAATTGAGTGTTGAGAGTGTTTGACCTTTAGGGAAGATTAAGGGTCAAGGGTGAGATAGTGGCAAAGCACCAAGAGTGGTTTGGTAGTTGTGAACTTGGATGAAAGTGGGGATGGCCAGTGGAACCAGGGGTACCTATACCTGAGATAGGACCTATACGTGAAGGTGGTGGAGAGTGCCACCATAGGGGATTGCCAAGGTGAGACCCAGAGCATGGAACAGTGAGTGTTCCATCCTGCCCCAGCTTACATCATTGAGCCTTTTGGAATGGTGAACTGGGCTGACAATTACACTTAGCTTCTCCATTTTCTATTCTACTACAAAAATTGCCTCAAACAAAATTGCCAATTCACTCTGAAATGACAATCTCAAAATCACTTGCTTACATAGACCTTAGATTATTTCTCAATTAGATGATGAGAAAATCAAGTGATCCTTATTCAATAGAGCAACTGGTGTGTGTCTGCATTAAATTTCTAGGAGATCTTATGTGAGAGCATTATCAATCAACTAACCTTGTTTTCAAATCTCAACCGTTGATCAAAACTTTGAACTAAATCAATAGCCACAAATCATAGCTTATTAATGATGACAAGATTAAGTGCATGCATTTGATACTAATCTCAAATCAAGAGACTTAAGTATTTCCTTAATTTGCATTTCAATCACATGCTTAATTTTCCAACCATACATGTCATGTCACATTTACCCGCATGCCCATATAAAATAACTCACTTCTAATTCATCATAGCAGGACAATGTGGAACGGTCATACTTTTCTTTCAGCATATCTTCCTATAGCATGCCTTACTTCAATTTCATCTTCCCATGTGTACCATCCTCTGATAGATTTGATGGCCCTAAAATTATTTACCAGTCTCACAAGCGTGTTGAAGAATTATCTCTAATTTTAGCATCATTTCTACCTTGGAACAATCTCAGCTACTATCTCCAGTGGTATCCACTTTCATTAGAACCATAGAAGTAATTTGTGTGGCACTTGCCCGTGTGCTCGTCAAAAAATACAGGACATAGGAAGGACCCGCTTGGGATGGTGGGGAGTGGTCAGAATTAATCCACATCACTCATCAACAACCATCAATTTCAATCCACACTAAGAAAAACACAGTATCCCAAAATCCAACAGACTAATCAAAATGACAGATGTTTGTTTACCCACCAGCCCGTATGACCATTACTCCTTAATGTTGAAAGTATACATGTGTGTGGGGGGGTGGCCCTGATGAGAACACATTCCATAAAATCTTACCATTGATTATGCCTCAAACAACTTCCACCTTCCCGTGAGGATTTAGGCCCCACCATAAGACAATACCACATGGCCAATTGCCTGCTAGCCAGTTTGAATAAAATACTATTTAACAAAACAAGATGGGCTAGCAAGGAATTATGAATATTTGACCACGTCATCCTTAAATCAACCACTGATCATCTTTGAAATGATCCACTCACCCCTTCTAAGGATATTGGGTTCACCATTGTACCAGACACGTGGCCAAGGCCTGCTAGCCCGTATGCATAAATAAAGAAATAGTAATTCAACACGGGCATACAGGGAATTGTCACAATTTATTCCTTTGATCAGACGGCTCATATGAAGCATAAATTTGCACCTGCCATAAAAGTTACTTATAGAAAGGGCCATTCCTAGGTGAACGAGGTGTCAACCTATAAAGAAGGCTAAGGATTTAAAATTTCTTTAGATTAAGCCCTTGACTATTAAAACCTGAAAAGACATTAAGCAGCCATCAACCTATGACTAGGGGCTGGTAAATTAATGATTCTGATGGCACAAGTGACAACTTAGGTGATCGGGAATGGGAAGGACAAGTCACTATAGGATTAAAAATGAATAAGTTTTATGTCAGAATTCTGGGAAACTTGTGAAATTAAAACCCTATCACAGCGACAAGGGACATGACCTGTAACCATAAAACAAGGGATTAAACTGAATTTTTTCACAATTTTCATGATGGAACCAATAAATTGTTGGGGCCCCATCAATGGCTCCCATTGGGGACACATGTATATTATAGGCATGGTGAGATCCCAAAATCTATGGGAAAGTAGACTAGAATGTCATATCCATTGGGTGATGAATTCCTTTCCAAATTTTCAAACCACATTTGTTGGCCCCAAGCCGCAAATGAAAAAATATAGTTCATGTTTGCCTCTATCAAAGACAGTGCTTTTTGTTGTCTATACTAAGCCCAGTCTAAATTTTTTCCCATGAAATGCCCCCATACCAACCATGTCATTGACATGTCTTAGTATGTCACCGTTCTTTCCAGTGTCACCACTAATTTTTTCACTCTATAATTTGTAATCAAACACTAATTTTAATCCATAGACATTGTGACATTTTATCTTAGTTAGCTCATTGTTATTTTCCATTAAATGCTTACTCACTTAAGCTGAGGAATAAAAGTATTCATTTTCTACTTGATCTCTGACATTTAAATCAGTTTGCAAATAAAACTTAAAAAAATTCATAAACAAATTGATGTGTGTTATGTAGATCATCTTTGAATATGTCAAAAATAAAATGTGCATACTATGGAACATCTTTATGTTGATTACTACAACATGAGCCCATTTTTTGACATCTCAGTTCAAGTATACCAGAACACTCTTTTGTGTCATAGAGATGGGGATTATATGCATTATTATCATCCAAGAAATGATTAAATGCACTTATCTCAAGTTCAATAACATATTTTGATTCATTCTTCACATCATCATCCATCTCATTGCAAAACACCTCAAGAATAGGTTGTTGTATGTCATGGTTGTGTTGCTGATATGTGGTTTTCACTGATGTCAACACTATTAACATTGATGATTCTGAAGGTTGTATATGTCGAGGATATTGAGAAAATTAGAATAAATATGTTATAAGCAGTCTATGAAGTTGTGTTGATCAGAATGTTGGAAATTTTTTAAGTTGATAATCATAAGTCATGCATCAAAGGGTTTTTTGTTGAGCCTATCTAGTATGTTTTTTGGAAGTTTCAGTGGTATGCATCAAGATTGGAGCAAGATGAGTTTTTGAGTTCCTATAGTTATTTTTTTACTATAACAGGTGTTTCTGGAAGAAGAGAATACAATTCTGGTAAATTGAGTTGTTGTATATGCTACTATGATATTCAGTGATTTCTCTAGATCATGCTCTATCATTGTGGTACGTCCGCATTGATCAATGTGCTCGTGATTGAATATTTTCCTTTGTGTGTTTGAGGTATTCATGTTCTTGGCTGAAATGATGGTGGTAGCATTTTGTGAATCCTTATGGATTAACTTTTTATTGTTTGGCATGTTCAAGAATGTTGATTTAGGTCTTCATTATGATGTGACCGACTTAGGTTGGTGTGCATTGAGATTTGTTCATGAATTGGGGCGACAATTGTAATTTCTTTTTTATTTGTAATTGATAGAGTTGTTGAAGTAAATTCATGTAGCAGATATATAAGAGTGATCATTTCTTCATTTTGAAGTGAGTGTGTGTTTGTGGTGTATGCTCGGTGAATGTATGTGAAATGTGTCAATAAAGATTGGATCATTTAATTTCAGAACAAGGTGTGAAGACGATTGAGCAAAGTGTGAAGTGTTTTTGTGCCTAACCAGAACTATCATCAAGCTTTTGTAGAAGCTAATTTATTATTTCAAACTCATAAGATGGATTTAATCTGATTATTTTATGTAAGGTAGTGAGCCTTCCCTTTGAGCAGTGAGCTCTAGGCAGTGTGCCTAAATGCATGTGCATTCCCTATTCATTTTTCATTATACTTTTAATAGGGTATAATCTTGTGGTCTAACATCCACCATGGTTTTTCCCCTAACAGGGTTTCCACGTATAAAATCTTCGTGCTCATATATTTCTGATGTGTTGTTGATTCATGCCTTCACTATTAATTATCAGATCTAAGATTAAAGGTTGATAAATGTTAAATAAGTTTAAATTTTGTAACTGATTCACCTCCCCCCTCTCAGTTGTTTATCCTTATTTTTCCAACAATTGGTATCTGAGCAAGTTCCTCTAATTAAGTTTAACAACTTGAGGTGATCCCATATGGCATCATACAAGAAGGATAGTCCTAGATTTGATGGTACAAATTACTCTCTGTGGAAGGGCAAAATGGAGTGTCATTTGAAGTGCATTAGTGAACCCTTCTAGAAGATTACAAATAATATATGTAATAATCCTCATAACGGTCCCACTACTCTTGATGAGATCAAATAAGTTGAAACTAATATCAGGGTTATAGAAGAATTGCCAAGTGCTTTGATAGATTCAGAGATGAAAAATGTGATAGGTCTGAAGACAACACATGAGATCTGGAAGAAATTAGAGACATTGTATGAAGGAGATGCACAAGTGAAGATTGCTAAGCTAACAAGTTTGAAAGGAAAGTGGGAGAACTTGAAGATGGGTGAAGATAAAAACATTGTTGATTTCATGCAAAAATTAAATGAACTAGTCATGGGTATTAGATGTGTCCGTGGAGTCATGGATGAAGATGAGATTGTGGCTAAAGTGGTAAGGTGAGTGCCTACTTATTACAAAATGAAAGCTCATGCTATTGAAGAGCTCATGACAGTAACAAATGTGACAAGAGACACGTTGACTGGTAAACTTGCTACCTTTAAGTTGAGTGAATTTGGTGAGTCTACTCCTAAGACAAAATCTGCATTCAAAGCTACTGTATCTGGAAAAATTCAATAGAGATATGATCTGGGAGAAGTTCTAGAAAGACATTCAAGTAGGGTAAGTGCAAGAAGTTGAGTCCATGAAACGTGGAAGTTTTTTCCTTAGCCAAAAAAATGAATTTGACATTGCAAAAACGGGATCTCGTTTAGGTTCGGGTTCCCGAGCCTAAAATCAAGAAACGGGATCCCGTTTTGAAAATTTTCATTTTTGGAAAGTTTTCAAAACGAGATCCCATTTTGAAAAGTCTTTGTTTTTGGAAACTGTCCATTTTTGAAAAATCCATTTTGGAAAATTTTAAAAACGGAATCCCATTTTGAAAACTTCAATTTTCAAAATGGGATCCTTTTTAAAAGCATAAAAAAAAGTTTTTTTATAAAACAAGATCCCATTTTTTAAAATATGAGTTTTTGGTCGGGTTTGTGCTTAATTTTTTGGTTCGGGAAAATCTTTGGAAATTTGAACCTAAGCCTTCAACCTTGTTTGACCTGCAAGTTGAAGGTCCTAACAATGTCAGAGAAAAATACTGAGTTTGGAAGTATGGTTGACGACCTTTTTTGTAGATTTTTTTGATGAAATTAAAACCCATTTTAGATGAGACAATGCAAATTCCAAATATATAAAAAAAATTACAATTGGATTATATTTTCTATTTTTTAATTAATTTCTGATGAAACTAGTCCATAAACTTTAAATATCAGGGTTTCTTACTATTTTAATATTTGATCAACATAGCATTTTGACGAACGGATTGCACGAGGACAAACTTCAGAAAATTATTTTCAAAAAATAAAATTTAAATCAAAAAATGATAATTTTAGGTTATCTTATGCGTGTCGTACACAACGATTTTTCAAAACAACAAATATGCCTAATAATTTTTTATTTTTTTTTAAAAATCAATAAAAAATTACAAAAAAATATTGAAAACAAGCCTCAGTGAGTCACAAATCTTTTCCCAAAAGGATTTAGAAAAATACGATAATTTAGGTCAAAATATGGATGTCGTACACATGCATGGTATGGTAAAAAAAAAGTGACTTTTAAACAATGGTTTTTAGAAACGCTTATTGAAACTCAATTTATACAATCTGGGTATTGAAATAAATTACATATTTGGAAACTAGACTTCGAGTACTACATTTTATGATTAGTGAATTTTTTGAATATTCCATCTCTAAGTGCTTCAAATTTTATAGTCAAATGTGTCAAATTCTGAAAATCAGGGAAAACACTAAAAAGTGGACTCAACTTCTTGCCAGCACCCAACATGAAGATGAGATGAGACATATTGAAGATGAAGAAAGAGAGCTAGAGGAGCTGGAAGCATTGATTGTGAAAGAGAATCTAGAGGACATGGTAAGTATAAAGGAAAACTACCTATTAAATTTTTCTCTTGCAGTAAGATAGGTCATTTTGCATTAAGATGTCCTGGAAGAGTTTCTAAGTATAAGCCTGATAAGTCTAGATTTTGAAAGAAATTTTATTATGCTAAAGAGGGTCTTATTGATGATGAGTCTGATAAAGAAAATGGAAATGAAGGTAGATGGGTATTCATTGCTATCAATGAAAATGGTACGGTGTCCATTGAATTTACTAGCAATCAAAATATTGAGAAAGCTCTTGCAACCAAAATTGATGAAAAGGATGAATGGGTTATTGACAACGGATGCTCACATCATATGACTGGTGAAAAAAGAGGGTTCCTAAACTTGGAAAAGTATGATGGCGGTGTTATAAGATTTGGACATAACAATGATGGTGTGATTTGTGGCAGAGGCACTATTTCTCTTGGTGGTAAATGTAATACTAATGATGTTCTTTATGTTGAAGGATTGAAGCATAATTTTTTGAGTGTTGGATAGATGGTAGATAAGGGATACAATATTTAGTTCAAATATGGTAAGTGTGGGATATTGGGAAGCTATGGAAATGTAATTGCTTCTGGTACAAAGATAAGAGGTAATATTTTTCACTTAAGCATTGCTAGTGAAAGTTGCTTAATTACTCAAGTTGATGTAAGTTGGTTATGGCATATGAGGTTGTTTCATGTGAATTTGGATAACATTATCAAAGTAAGCTCCACTCAAGCAACCAAAGATCTACCTAAGTTATTCAAGCCTACTAAAACTATATGCAAGGAATTTCAGATGGGAAAATAGACAAGAATTTATTTTAGGAACAAACAGCATTCAAATGGAGTGTTGAAGTTAGTTCATAATAATCTATGTGGTCCATCTAGAATCAAAATTCTACAAGGAGAAACATAAATTATGTTGATTATTGATGATTACTCTAGGATGATATGGGTTGCTTTCTTGAGAGAAACACATGAAGCTCTAGAAAAGGTCAAATGTTTCAAAGCTTTGGCAGAGAATGAGACAGGATTGAAGGTTAAATTCTTAAGATCAGACAAAGGTGGTGAATTCACTTCCTGGGAGTTCAATTCATTATGTGAAGAGCATGGAATCAAAAGAAAGTTATCTACTCCCTAGACCCCTCAACAAAACAAAGTTGTTGAAAGGAAGAAGAAAACAATTCTAGATGCTGCTAGAACTATGATGTTGGAAGGTAATGTTCCTCATATCTAATGGAGAGAAGTTGTAAGCACTGTTGTATACACTATCAACCGGGTAAATGTTAATGGTAAATTTGGTAAGACTCCTTTTGAGTTGTGGTTTTGTTATAAGCCTACTGTTAAGTATTTCAAAATCTTTGGAAGTAGATGTTATATTAAGAGAGATGAAGATATTGGCAAGTTTGATGCTAGAAGTGATGAAGGAATATTTTTGGGTTACTCTACTAAGAGCAAGGTATACCGGTGCTACAATAGAAGATTGAAGAAAATTGTTGAAAGTGAAAATTTCAAATTTGATGAAGACACTATTAAATCATCTTGATACTGTGGATATGATTTAGATGACCAACAAGATAGTACTGAGAATGGAAAGAATGCACAAAGACAAAATCAAGTTCAAATTGATCCGGTGAATCAAGAAAATCATGAAGGAGAAGCTAGTGGAAGTGCATAAGAGAGAATAGAAGAACTAGAAGTCAAAGAGAATCCCAAATTCCCAAGGTATGTAAAGTTAAATCACTCTGAAAATTGGATTATAGGATACAAGAACAAAAGTGTGCAGACTAGAAGAAAAATTGCATAAGAGTATTGCCTGATTTACAAGACAAAACCTAGTAATTTTAATGAATCATGCAAAGATGAATATTGGATGGAATTAATGAAGAAAGAACTGATGCAGATAGAGAAAAATGATACATGGACTCTTGTTCCTAGATCTCGGGATAAATATGTGATTGGAACCAAATGGGTCTTTCAGAATAAGTTGAATGAACAAGGTGAAGTTGTCATAAATAAAGCAAGACTGGTATCTAAAGGATACTCACAAATGGAAGGTATTGATTTTGAAGAAACCTTTTCCCTTGTTGCTAGAATTGAAGTTGTAAGGTTATTTCTTGCTTATGCTACTTTCAAAAATTACAAAGTCTATCAAATGGATGTGAAGTCAACATTTCTTAATGGTGAATTAGAAGAAGAAGTTTATGTTGAGCAACCAGATGGATTTCAACTGATTGATGAAAAAGACATGGTTTGTTGATTGAAGAAAACACCATATGGACTCAAACAAACCCCTAGAGCCTAGTATGCAAGATTGGATAAATATTTGTTGAAGCTTGGATTCAATAAAGGTACTACTAACAACAATCTATATTTCAAGATGGATTAGGATAAAGAGTTTATTATTGAAGTCTTTGTTGATGACATTATTTTTGAAGGTAATGATGACTTATGCATGATGTTTTTTGATGAAATAAAAAGTGAATTTGAGATGTCAATGATAGGAGAGCTAAAATTATTTTTAGGATTGCAAATAACTCAGTTAGATGATGGAATTTTCATATCTCAGTCCAAATATGTAAAAGAGTTACTAAAAAAGTTTGGCATGGAAGACTCAAAACCATTTGGTACACCCATGGTAACCGGATGCAAGTTAACAAAAAATGATGATTATTTGTAGGCTAATCAAATAAGGTATAGGTCAATGATTGATGGATTACTCTATTTGACTTAGAATAGACTATGCATTATGAATGTTGTATGTATGGTTTCCAGATATCAAGTTGATCCAAAGGAATCACATGTGACTGCAATAAAGAGAATTTTCAAATACTTGAAAGGAATAGTTAATTTTGGTCTTTGGTATCCTAAGGATGATGATATTACTCTGAATGCCTTTACAAATGTAGATTGGGTAGGAGATATAGATGATAGGAAAAGTACAAGTGGTGTTGCATTCTTTTTAGGGAAGAATTTGGTGTCTTGGCTAAGTAAAAAGCAGAATTCCATTTCCTTATCTACTATTGAGGCGGAATATATTGTTGTTGCAAAAAAATTGCACTCAAGTATTATGGATGAAATAGATGCTGGACGATATCAAAATTGAGTATAATGAGCCTATTGCTATATTTTATGATAACTCAAGCACCATAAACATTTCCAAGAATTTGGTGTTACATTCAAAGACACAACATATATCTATCAAGTATCACTTTTTGAGAGACAAAGTGAGTGATAAAGAAGTCAGATTGGAATATGTGCCTACTAAGGAGAAAATAGAAGATATCTTTACTAAAACAATGCCTAAGGATAATTCTTAGTATCTTAGAGGCAAGTTAGTGGTAATTTCCCCTCCTAATCTGAACTAAGATGCAAGTCTTTGCATCAATTTGTGCACTTCCAGTCAGATCTTAGTTCGGATTGATGTTGCGGTGGCTTCTACTCAAGTGGAGTAGTCAGATGTTTCAAATATGTTGTTCATAGCTTGTTTTCCATTTCGATTGATGTCAAAGGGGGGGAAGTGTAATGTGAAAAACCTTGTAAAATATAAAGGGAGAAGTGTAGAACAAAGGGCGAGAAGAATATTGTGTGAAGAGTTACTTGTGTTGATGGTATTTTTCACATCATGTGTTGCCATCAATGCCAAAGGGGGAGATTTTGGGATGTTGTGGTTGTGTTGCAGATATGTTGTTGTCATTAATGTCAACACTATTAGAATTGATGATTTTGAAGGTTGTATATGTCAAGGATATTGAGAAAATTAGAATAAACATGTTGCAGGCAGTCTGTGAAGCTATGTTGATCATAATGGTGGAAATTTTTGTAAGTTGATAATCAGAAGTCACGCATTAAAGAGTTTTTCTCTGAGCCTATTTAGTATGTTGCTCAGAAGTTTTAGTGGTACGCATCAAGATTGGAGTGAGGGTATGTGCAGGATCATCATGAAAAAAATAGGTCCTTAAGTGGCAATAAAAAGATAGAAAATTAGAGTTAGACAATTTGACATAAAAATTTGAATAAGTTATCTATATTATTTCAAAAAAATGTAAAAAAAGAATCTATAGAAAATTGAATGTAGTTTCTAAACTACTAGACCTTTATTTAAAAATAAAAAATCTATTTGGTGAAAATTGGAAATTTCAATGCAGTAGTATTTAAATTTTAGGGTAAAAATAAGAAGTAGGTGTTTGTCTGACCACCCTAACCACAATAAAATGATAATATTTTTTAATAAGATTTTAGATATAAGTAGAGGACTCATGTCCCGATGTGATGCATATTTTTTTATAGTTTTTTTTCGAAGTAAATAATCAATTATAATTTTTTTATAACAACTTTTAAAAAATATAAAATCTCGTCTGTCTAACCACCTTAACTTGCTCCAAATTTCATGAAATTCAAATTTTTTTTTTAATCTTATAGTATTCAAAGCATATAATGTGACACATGTTTTAGATTCAAAAAATGTGATACCATTTGAAATTTATAGATTTTTTTCAATCAGCCTATCAATCAGGACTTTATTCATAATTCTAATAGAAAATGAATAATAATTATTTGTTAAATTCAAAGTAAAACATAATTTATATTGGTGGAAAGCTGAGAATATCCTCTAAAAACCATTTTCATTTCATCAATTTTGGGTAAAAAAAAAGTCATCAGCCACATGGGCCATCATATGGCTTACATATCACCACTTTTTGGCCCATCATGATCCTGCACATTCCCATGAGTTATGAGTTTCTAAATTCCTGCAATTATTTATTTACTATAGTAGGTATTTCTAGAAAAAGAGAATACAATTCTGGTAAATTGAGTTTTTGTGTATACTACTGTGATGTTTAGTGACATCTCTAGATCATGCTCTATCATTGTGGTACGTCCGCATTGATCGATGTGCTCATGATCGAATATTTTCCTTTTTGTGTTTGAGGTATTCATGTTCTTGGCCGACATGATGCTAGTAGTGTGTTGTGGATCCTTATGGATTAATTTTTTATTGTTCGGCATGTTTGAGGATGTTTATTTAGGTCTTCATTATGATGTGACTGACTTAGGTTGGTGCGCATTGAGATTTGTTCATGAATTGGGCCAATAGTTGTAATTTATTCTTTATTTTTGGCTGACAGAGTTGTTGATGTAAATTCATATATCGGATATATCAGAGTGATTATTTCTTCATTTTGAAGTGAGTGTGTGTGTGGGTGGTGTATTCTCAGTGAATGCATGTGAAATGTGTGAATAAAGATTAGATCATTTGATTTCAGATCAAAGTGTGAAGAATATTGAGTGAAGTGTGAAGAAGTGTATTTGTGCCTACCCAAAACTATCATCAAGATTTTTTAGAAGCTAGTTTCTCAATTCAACCTCATCAAATGGATTTAATCTGATTCTTTTATGTAAGCCAATGATCCTTCCCTTTGAGGAGTGAGCTCTAGGTAGTGTTCGTGAATGCATGTGCATTCCCTATTCATTTTTCATTACACTTCTAACAGGGTATAATCTTGTGGACTAACATCCACAGTGGTTTTTCCCCTAACAAGGGTTTCCACGTAAAAAATATTGGCGTTCATGTGTTGTTGATTCATTCTTTCACTGTTAATTATCAAATCTAAGATTAAAGGTTGATAAAGGTTAAATAAGTTTAAGTTTTGTAACAAATGATTCACCCCCCTTCTCAGTTGTTTATCCTTATTTTTCCAACAAAGGCTCGAGAAATTTAGCATCAACAAGGGCAGCATAAGGACATCCATGTGTATTGGTAACTTCATGTGCAATATCAGTTGATATGTATGCTGAACCATAAGTGAAAAACACATTGCTATCTAAATGTTGCCTATTAATAATCAAACAAGTATCTTTGTTTTCCTCCACAAAAATTATTTCCTCATGGGATGAAAATGAATCCATATTCACAGTATGGATATTAGGATCATCATCAAAATACTCCATTTCACATTTACTAACATGAAATCCACCATTATCCAAACCATCAAGATCTACATATATATTGCTCATGGACTGATTACAATTTGTATTTTCATCCATACGAGATGGGTGTTCATTTTTTGATATACCCTTTTCACATGTTTGCATTGGTTTTTGATTTTTCTTAATAAGATATTCGCCATCAACATCTTGAGACATCATATTTTGTGCATAGTCACCCTAAAACTCTTCAACACTATTTATCCATTTGAGTATCTGATCAAAACTATGAGGCTTTACTTCATCTTGAAAGGTACTCAACATTGGCATAAAGCTTTCAAAAAATAAATCAATTCACGTTGAATCCTCAGGTTTGAAATTTTTGGGGACCTTCAATAAGGAATACAAAAATCTTGAGAGCATATCATAGCATGATTCTCCCTTGTGCCTCTTCATATTAGACAACTCTTGAATAAAAGGCTTCTGGTCAACATTGTTGAAATTTTGTTGATATTCAATTTGGAGCTCACTATGATCTGTGTGTTGGAGTGATGGACAAATCTCATAAAAATAAACATTATCACTTTGGAAATCATTTCCATTTTCTAGCCCAGGAGTTTCATTTACATGAGATGTGCTAAGGTAGTCTACACTTGTAACCATGTATCCTTTCATTATTGAGTATTTTAGATTGTTCTCAATATCCATAGAACTTTGATATGCTTGATGTAATGTTGCCGGATCCTTATCTCTTAACAAATAACTCATTTCCTCATCAAATGCATCAAAATATATAATCAAACACACTGCATCATTTGGTCTCAATCTTTCAGGAATATATTTTAAGGTTTTTCAAAATCTAAGATTAAAGGTTGGGACCATTCATCTTCTTCCCTTTGGATGGTATTGAATTTTTATCTTACAAAATATGGATTGATTCTTTCTTCAAACTGTTCTATGAATGCCACCATGAACTCATTCCATGAAGAGATGGAACACACTGCAAAATAGGAAAACCAATCTCTGGCATCTTTCTTCAAAGATTGAACAAAGAACTTCATGACTTATCTCATAATCTCCCATAAAATCAGAAAATTCTTGTAGATGTTGATTCTGATCTTTTCCCTTTGAACTTTCACAAACATTCCCTAACTTCATTGGGAATAGGGTTTGGGAAGTCTTGAAGAATATTAAAATCCAATGTTCTATATCTTTCCATGGAGAAATTTATTTGATGAAATGACAAGGGTTGCACAATATTCATGCTTACTTCATGCACCCCACAAGGATGTACAAAATAATGATACATTTTCTTACACCCCTTTACAAACTTCAAACATTAACTCTATTGTTGATTACCACCCTGTTGCATGCTTTTATCATGATTTTATATATAAACATATCTAAGATCCTTCAAAAGGGCAGATTTCAATACAAATATGCTTCCTATTCTCGATATTACAAGTTTCAACTTATGAAGCATGTAGACAATCTTCATTACCCCCTTGCTTAGTGCTTTATTTCACTTAATTGGGAATACATTATTACTTCTATAAAAATGGCACCCATATAGATCTATTTTCTTTTGTAGGTTTAAAGAAGGGAAAATACTTGGATATAATAGTAGGCATCATACTTTATCAAGTTCTTTTCAAAGAGTCACCACCTCCTTTGTAGAGGGCCAAATTTCAACAATATTTTTCACTAGTCTAGAATTCTTTAGAGTTTCCACCCACTTTTAATGAGAATTTGTAATTCAAAAATTTATAGACCCTATCAAGGCAAGATGATCTACTGTAAATACCTTTTCCAAATTATCCCCATCAGATTCGTCATTTCTATTGGTTATTTTTTTAGAACCAAACTTAATCTTACCACAAACCTATGAACTTGTCGGGAACAATCATCAATAAGGGAAAGGATTCGATAACACATAAGTAGAGACCCTTGGATATATACTTCTCTTTAGGAAATGTCAAACCAGGGAGGCTAATCTCAAAAAAACTATGCTCCTAGATATCGGTGTGTTAAGTATCAAAACACAAAACAAATAGATAGTTCTCCCTATTTGCTTAAAAGCATCATACCCTAAGAATTTGGTAGAGCTTCATAATAATGATTAACTTAAACAAGAGAATATATAATCCCATTAACATTTTTACACACCTAGTGAAACATTTGGAAATCAATTTAATTATGTTGTGTGATTTTCAATCAAGTCAATTACCAAAAGAGAGCATGAATACTAAACCAGGCCAATGCCATATTCTAGAGAATGAATACAAACCATAAAACCATATGATTGGATAATATTTTTTATTTTAGAGAAAATACCTATGGCCTTAGAAATATTGTACTACAATATTCCCACCAATTATGTCTGCTATTAACTTCTTACTAACATCCTTATACCAATATTATAGCAAGTCTACTGCTAAATTCAAGCAATTACGTGCTTTCCTTGAATAAACAAGCATGAATGAAACAATACATCCATTGAGACTCAACATAGATAAATAAGATAACCATTGATCATAATATTTATATCTTGTATAACTTGCATGAAGGAGAGGAAATATAAAGGTATTTTGAATCATTTTTATCTATACTGCTTATCCAAAACATATATTCGCCAACTTGCTTCTAAAGCATTTTATTGTACGACTTACTACCCATGTTCTTGTATCTATTTTCCTTGAAAAATACGTACCTACTTCCCTATCGAATTCTTGACCTACTTCACCTCCTTGTATCCAGCCTTAGAATCCCTTTTATAATCCAAGGGAGCAACAAGCACCGGGCTGGAATACACATGACATTACATTTCATTTTCATTTCAAAGTGAATTTCAACAAAAAAAAGAAACTATCTCCCAACTAATTTTGGGAAATTCAACCTTCACAATCAAAAACCAAAATAGAGACCAATTAACCATTGATTAGAACCACCCCGCCAGTCATCAAAAAGTGTCATCGTGCAGCATAAAAAATAAGTAGGTCGATATCACCCCGAAAAGCATCCTTATTAACACAAAAAACCAAAAATTTAGGAAACCCACTTCATGTCACACCATCCTAAGAGAGAAAACATCACATAGGACCGAAAACCAAGCACTTAACAAGGAAAGTAATAAGATATTACTTTTCCTTGTCACTAGGTGAATAGGTGTTCCCACTTGGTGTCCTTATCTTCAGGGGAGTAGCCATTGTAGACACCTAAAATTGTCCCTGTCATAATATTACCTAGTCGATACATGACCTTGTAAGACATTTTATAATATTTTATCCTAAGTTATTACATTATTCCACTTATCTCATTTATTCCACAAAATCACCTTCCCAATTAATTAAATAAATCATTTATTTAATTAATTCCCCCTTCACATGTCTCAAAATAATTCAAATTAAATATTTGAATTAATCCCTCTTATTGTCAGATTGCAACATGTATCACATGACTACAACTCTTCACATGCATAAATAATTTAAATAATTTAATTATTTAAATTATGAGATTCCTACTCACATCCTATTTTTACCCCCATTCATTGTGCATCATAAGCATTTTTTCTCTCCAAATAAATAAAAAAATCCCACTTATTTCCTCACATCTTAATTTTAGCCTCATGTCATAACCCACTTAATGTGCATCATAGGCACTAAAATAAACTTTTAATCCTAGCCATACATATCACAAATTTGACTTTTAATCTTGGCCATTGAATCAAATCAGCCTTCTCCTATAAATCAATCATTTTACAAGTCATTTGGGGGGATCTTCTTCTAGCATCCTCACTCTGCCAAAATTTCTCTCAATCTTTTCATCTATCTATCTATTTTCTTTTATCATATTCATCTTATCGTTATGCTACAAAATTGAGCAATCAACATATCAACATTCAAACCTTCAAAATCATGCATTCTCATGCAAGTGGAGAAGAGCAATGGAGATAAATCAATTTAAGCTTGGAGATTGGTTTGCATTTGCTTGTTATTTTGATTTTCATGCTTGTTTGTACTCTATTGTGCTAGTTAGGGTTTTGATATCTTGTTATTCTAGTTTTATATCTGATTTTCCCTAGCTACATTTGGTGAGCCCGATGTGAATCCTTGGATCTAACTTGCTTTTTGCAGGTTTTATTGTTTTTTTGTTGCAGATTTACCAATTTTTGGATGAAACCCGAGGTTTTACAAATTCCATCATATCTTTCAAATGGATATGTATTTCTCTACAGTATTTTTACAGAAGCTTAAAAATCATCTCAGCGTGCTACAATAAAAAAATTGAGATTTTATCACTAGTTTTGTAGGCATTATCACTATTTTATGTTTTTCCATAAAATTTACTTGCTGAACGCAAGTCAATGAATTTTTCCAAAATATTTACATTTCCGGAAAGCTCTTGTAATTTTAATAGGGATCTCTGTTTTATAGATTTAATTTATAGGTCAAATACAATGCGAAAAAAAATGATCTTCATTTCCTGTAGTTTTTTCATAAATCCACATTTTTGAGAGCAAAACAGGGAATTTTTCTAACTTCTTTATATTTCTGGAAATCTTACAAAAAATTAGTAGAGGTTCATTCTTTGAGTTTTTATTTTTTAGATCAATAATATCTTCAAATAATCGAATCTAATTCGGTTATGTTAAAAACATGTATCTGAAATTGAAATTTCCTAATGAACTTTTTGTTTTGGCTGCATTATAATATCATTTTTTTTAATTTTGTAGGTGATCATAAGGAACTGTAGTAGCAGCAATATCAGTCATACACAACAAATTGGAAAGCAAAAATTTTTGGGTGCACTTATTCTATTATCTTTATCTCTCATTTGATCAATCAATTTTGTTTGCAAAACACTTGAATTTGGGGTTTTAAAATGAACATCTTGTTTGCAATCACACTTTGAAATTGGGCTTAAAAAGAATCATTGTCTTTCAATCACAAATATTTTTCTTGGGTTTAAAAAAGAACAAGTGCTTGAACTGTTTTACACACATTTCAATTTTCTAAAGGAAAATTAACAATTGCAAGTGTGAATCAAGTGCATGTGTGATCAAAAACACCTCACTTGATTCGATTTTGTCATACCTTTCATAGGAAGCCTACTAGGGGATTTCATCACCCCTAGGGAAAACCTCAATCAAAGTGTGAATCAAAAGACACGCTTCTTTGGGAGTTAAAATCTTGTCACTCTTGGCTAAGCCCAAAAGAACTTTATACCTTTGGGAAGTGAAGGTGAAGGGTGGGTTACCCCTTTCTCCTGGCTGTGTGGTAGGATTTTTCTTTCAAATTATCCCTAGTCAACCTCGTGCATCCTAGCTTAAGACCTAATTGGCCATACCCACTTGACTAGTTCTAGGACTTGTTGATGTGTCTTCTTTAAGTGTGTGCTTAATCATCACATTCATAATTTCAAATTCAAACTTGATTATGTGTCTTGCATGTGTGATTCATGTGTGTACATGTGTAATCATTTATTTGAAAATTGCCATATCAAGCTATAAACACCAACACATAAACATATCATTCTAATCATCCTAATCATCCTTTTTTCTAATCACATTCAAATCAATTTCATCCTAATCAATCCAAGTCATTCAATCTAATCATTTCATCATCATCATCACCCTAATCCTAGTCAAACACTTGCTAAAATGGTCCTAATCCTTAACAATTCTAGTCACAAGCCCAAGGTCATACTTCGAGGAGCCCCTTCACCTAATCATGAAGATAATCCAAAACCATATATCCTCCAAGGTGGGTCAAACTTTGCTCCTAGTGATGATGAGAATTTTGTAGATCTTAGGGATGATGAAAACTTTGTAGAAATCTTAGGTCACCTTAATGATACTTTTGACAAGGGAAATACCACCATAAGTTTGGAATCATACCCCATTCCATCTACTAGTCCTCCATCACCATTTAATAAAATGCCTATTTCAAAGCATACTAGTCCTACACCAACACCACCATCCAGCTTCTCAAGCACTAATCCATCAACCAAAGAATCCTTTAACGATTTTCTCCAAAGACTACTAGCACGGAAAAAACCATCCCCATGTCAAACACCCATTAATGAGCTTACCAATGAACCTTTGAATGTCATGCCTATTCTTCAAACTCCATCATGTGGTTCACAACCTATTGATCATAAAAATCATACCAAGCCTCTTCTAGAGCCTTCCACTTCCATTTCCACTCAAATCAAAGAGCTATGTCAAGAGAGTTATCCTAAGCATGAAGAAACATTAACCTCTCATTCTAATCAAGATCTAGGCCCTTCTAATGATCCCATTCATAACATACTTGGTCATATTCATGATGAATCTTCCCTCTATGATCTAGATCCTACCTATGATCAAGAAGGCCATGATGACCCTCTTAGCCAACTCTATGCATTCCATGGTCAAGAGCCTACCACTTCACTTATCCATGAGAAAGAAACCTCCATTTCTCTTATAGACCCTCTATCTAGTCCTATCCATGATCCCGCATTATCCACTTGTCATGATGAGACACATGCCTCCCAAGTAAATATAGAAGATCAAACCAATAGTGTGGATCTAAATGAACATAATCAAGATCCTAATGATCCTTCCACATCCACTATCAACCCCATTTCAAATCCATCGACATGTCCTATTGGTCTATCCATCTTTATTCATGAATGTTCCTCCTTAGACCAAAAACAACCTTTATCCACTTCACCTTCATCTAATAATGAACTCAAGTCTAGTGTCCAAAACACACCTAGTCCCATTATCCATCGCATGCTTCAGAACATGAACTATCAAGGTAAAGGTTTAGGCCTTCATGAACAAGGTGTTTTGGAGCCCATCCATGTCAAGGTCCCTCCACACTCTTATGGCCTTGGATATACACCCCAAGGACACCAATCTAAAGATGTTGGTACTTCCTCCATCCATCATAAGTCCTCTTTCCACCATAAATCCTATCATATTCCTAAAACATATGTTTCCATCCCTCCTCCATCATCTTACAAATGCCAAAAGCATGTGACCGTACATCTTCCACCATCAAATTTTCCACCATTGCTTCCAACTCCTAATATCCATCCATCTAATTTACCTCCACTACTCCCAACACCTAATATCCCCATTATCCAATCTCCTTATCCACCTATCCATAAATCCTCTAAAAATCTTAATCATGACCAATCAATGCACACATTGTCTAAACATGAAGCTTTCACTCATTCCACCATACCCATGGGATTCAAAAGCAAAAAAATTGATGCCTCTATCTATAAAGGAAAAAATATGAAGGGTCCTCATGCCCTAGGACACAAAAGAAAAGAATCAAAGAAAAATCCATCCAAAAAGAAATATAATCCCATACCTTCAAAAGAAAAGTCTAAAAACAAAATGGTTTGGGTACCTAAGAAAAAAGAAAACAAGTCAAACGAGGCATCTACATCACAAAAATCCCAACCATCCACTTCCACCTCATATTCCCACTCTATTCAAGAATCTCATATTTCATCCCACAAGCAAAATAAAAGTCATAAAAATACTAAGTCTATGTGGGTACCTAAAGCACTTCATCACCCATCTCCTAAGAAAACATCTCCATTGCTTCCTACACCCCCTCCACATCAAAAACTTCAACGTTTATCACAGTGTGTGCAACCATTGGTCATGGTTCCCTTCAATTTCACAACAATTCCACATACCTCCATCTCCTCACCCTTCACTCATTATCCTACATATCTCCCCCATCACCTTCCTATGGTCCATGCTTTTGGCTAAGCCTCCCATTCATCTCCCCTACATAATCCACATCATGATCCACCAATCCCTCCATAATCCACATCATAATCCATCATCTACCTACTCCATCTCCCTTTCTTGTCATCCCTTATCAACATCTATGAGCATAATGACATTTGACATGGTCCATGTGATGACATCCATCTCTAGTGGGACTATCACCTTTCATGGAACTAGACACTTGAGTCCCTCTTATCCATATTCCCCTTCTCTTATCCAAAAACAAATCAAAAATCAAAAAAGTCAAAAAAGTCAAAAAAAAAGTAAAGATAAACCCCTTCGTCCAACGGTGAAAACCTGGTAAACAGGTGCCCTGGATAAGTACCATGATGAAAACCTAATAAATAGGCATCATGTGTAGGTTGATCTTCTATGTCACTTACACTTGGGGGCATGTTGTCCCATCCTACTATATCATTTTTTTATCCTATCATATCCTATCTTACCATCTCCTATCTTATCATCCTTAGCCATCATGCCCATATACTTATCATATTGAGTCCATTCATCCTCTCTTCCTCCTTTTGATCTTGATAAAAATGTGGGGCAAAATGTTGAAACATGCTTTGGATATCTTTTGATATACCTCATCCTTCCAAACAAGCCTACCATTATCCTAGTGTCATAAGCTTTGTCATGAAAATCCTAAGTATTGTACCTAGAATGGGGCATGTTATTCCTATGCGACATAGTCTTTGGAGATCACATCCTTGCCCTCTATGATGCATACATCCATTTCATTCACTATGACCTATCCTTTTTTATCCATCCATATATCATGAGCCTTTTGTCCCTTATCCTATCACCCACCCTTTCATCCATCAATCCTCTATCTCCTTGCACCTAGACTTGGTTTTCCCTTGTCATTGGTATCTAGCACAAAGGCTACCCAAATTGTCATCCATTGACATCTCAAAACATTTCAAAAAATCCAAAAAAAATCAAAACATTTCAAAAATCCAAAAAAATCAAAACATATTCAAAACCAAAAATCCAAAAAATTCAAAAACATTTCAAAAATCCAAACAATAAAATCAATCACATCACTTCTTTCAATCAAACCTATTCTTCTAATCAATCTAATCATTATCATCAAATCAAATCATTTCTTCATCAATCCAATCAATCAAAATCATTCCAAGTAAATTATTCCTCAATTTAATTCAACAATCATCATCCAAATCTTCAAATCAAGCATCTTCAATCCTTCCAAGCAATAATCCAAATGCAATTCAATTCTTAATCCATACCAATGAAACTAATCAATCTTGCCAAATTATCTAATCACATCCTTTGGTCTTGATCCTAATCTTGTTGTAAACCCAATCAATCAGTCAATCATCCTTGTGTTGATCTCGGGATATATCATTCCCCACAATGACAACACTATCATCATCATCAATCAATCAATCAATTATCCTCATGTTGATCTAGGGATATATCATTCCCCACAATGAAAACACTATCATCATCATCAGTCAATCAATTAATCATCGGTTTACAGCTTGACAGGGGCAATACCTTGTTTGTTTTTGTATCATTTGTGCATGCTTGCTTGCTTGTGTGTTTTATCATTTCAATTTGCATTTGCATCAAATCTGAATCACTCCTAGCTAATATTCATATCTTGTATCTAGACAAGGTTGTATTATGCTGGGGCATGAGACACATCATCACCTTGGTCCTTATACCTTGGTGCATAATGTCTAGTGCTATATCAAACATATGATTACTCACTTTATTGTAGCATAACATGTCATTTTTCTTTTTCATCTACTTCTTATCTTATATCATTCATCTTATCCCTCCTTTATCATTTCATTCATTTCAAGAGAATATCCATGTTTATGCAACCCGCCTATCCTCTCGAGGGGGCATCATCATCATTATCATATCCTATATCATCATCCCATTTCTTCATATCTTTTGAATCATCATATTCTTCTATCATCCCTTTCCTTCATTCATCATAATACTCACTTCTTCAAGTGGTTGGGGCATCATTTTTTTTTTCATCTATCCATACCTTGCTTCTTTGAAATGATGTTACTCGACATTAATTTCACCATGTCGAACACCATCTCAAAGAGGGGAAAAATGTAGACACCTAAAATTGTCCATGTCATAATATTACCTAGTCGATACATGACCTTGTAAGACATTTTATAATATTTTATCCTAAGTCATTACATTATCCCACTTATCTCATTTGTTCCACTAAATCACCTTCCCAATTAATTAAATAAATCATTTATTTAATTAATTCCCCCTTCACATGTCTCAAAATAATTCAAATTAAGTATTTGAATTAATCCTTCTTATTGTCACATTACAACATGTGTCACATGACTACAACTCTTCACATGCATAAATAATTTAAATAATTTAATTATTTAAATTATGAGATTCCCACTCACATCCTATTTGTACCCCCATTCATTGTGCATCATAAGCATCTTTTCTCTCCAAATAAATAAAAGAATCTCACTTATTTCCTCACATCTTAATTTTAGCCTCATGTCATAACCCACTTAATGTGCGTCATAGGCACTAAAATAAACTTTTAATCCTAGCCATACATATCACAAATTTGACTTTTAATCTTGGCCATTGAATCAAATCAGCCTTCTCCTATAAATCAATCATTTTACAAGTCATTTGGGGGGATCTTCTTCTAGCATCCTCACTCTGCCAAAATTTCTCTCAATCTTTTCATCTATCTATCTATTTTCTTTTATCATATTCATCTTATCGTTATGCTGCAAAATTGAGCAATCAACATATCAACATTCAAACCTTCAAAATCATGCATTCTCATGCAGGTGGAGAATAGCAATGGAGATAAATCAATTCAAGCTTCGAGATTGGTTTGCATTTGCTTGTTATTTTGATTTTCATGCTTGTTTGTACTCTATTGTGCTAGTTAGGGTTTTGATATCTTGTTATTCTAGTTTTATATCTAATTTTCCCTAGCTATAGCCATCATTATCTCATCCTCATAATCGACTCAATCTTTCATGGCCATAATATACTAGCATTAGCCATAATCAATTCATCCCCACTATTAGAAGGATCATCAGAGACCTTAATGGGAGACTGGTGACATCCCATATAGGTGCGATGATACTGGTTCCTCCTCGTAGCTTCTCTTTCTGGCCTTTCAACCTTTTTACCTTTTCCTTTGATCATTTCCTCCGAGATGGTCCGACCCCTAAGGTGGTAGGCACACTTAAGAACCTCTCATGTTGAACCTCTGGTAGCTCTTGTCTTCTTCAATGGATTTGTTGGTATCTCTCATCCACATTCCTCATCCTGAGGAGAGTTCTGAAATTGCAGAGGATTGAGCCTCTTGGAACAGCGAATTGGGCTGACATTTACACTTACCTTCCCCATTTTTCACTCTGCCACAAAATTTCCTCAAACAAAATTACCAATTCACTCTGAAATGACTATCTCAAAATCACTTGCTTACACATACCTTAGATTATTTCTCAATTAGATGATGAGAAAATCAAGTAAGTGATCCTTATTAAATAGAGCAACTGGTGTGCATCTATATTAAATTTCGAGGAGAGCTTATTTGAGAGCATTATCAATCAACTAACCTTGTTTTCAAATCTCAACCGTTGATCAAAACGTTGAACTAAATCAATAGCCAAAAATCTTAGCTTATTAATGATGAAAATATTCAACACATGCATTTGATACTAATCTCAAATCAAGAGACTTAAGTATTTCCTTAATTTTCATGTCAATCACATGCTTAATTTTCCAACTGTACATGTCTTGTCACATTTACCCGTTTTCTCATAGAAAATAACATTTGTAATTCATTATAGCATGACAACAGGGAACGATCATGATTCTCCTTTAGCATATCTGCTCATACCATGCCTTACTTAAATTTCGCCTTCCCACGTGTAGCATACTATAATAGATTTGACAGCCATGAAATTTTTTACCAATCTAAGAAGCATGTTGAATAATTATCTCTAATTTTAGCATTGTTTCTACCTTGGAACAATCTCAACTACTATCTCCAGTTGTATCCACTTTCATTAGAACCATAGAAGTAATTTGTGTGGCACTTGCCCATGTGCTTGTCAAAAAATGCAAGACATAGGCAGGACCCACTCGGGATGGCGGGGAGTGGTCAAAATTAATCCACATCACTAACCATCAACCATAAATTTCAATCCAAACTAAGAAAAAAATGGTTTCCCAAGATCCAACAGACTAATCAAAATGATAGATGCCAGTTCACCCGCCAGCCCGTGTGACCATTACTCCTTAATGTTGAAAGTACACGAGTGTGTGGGTTGCGGTCCTGATAAGAACACATGACACAAAATATATTGTTGATTATGCCTCAAACAACTTTCACCTTCCTGTGAGGATTCAAGTCCCACCATAAGACAGTACCACATGGCCAATTGCCTGCTAGCCCATGTGAATAAAAAACTATTTAACAAAACAAGACAGGCTAGCAGGGAATGGTCAAGATTTGACCACATCATCCATAAATCAATTGTTGATCATTTTTGAAATGAGACAGTCAACCCTTCTAAGGATATCAGGTCCACCATTGTACCAGACACATGGCCAAGGCCCACTAGTCTGTATGCATAAAATAAGAAATAATCATTCAACATGGGCATACGAGGAATGGTAACGATTTATTCCTTCAATCAGACAACTCATATAAAGCATAATTTTGCACCTGCCATAAAAGTTACTTATAGAAAGGGGCATTCCTAGGTGAACGAGGTGTCAACCCATAACAATGGCTAAGGATTTAAAATTTCTTTAGATTAAGCCCTCGACTATTAAAACTTGAAAAGACATGAAGCAACCATCAACCTATGACTAGGGGCCGATAAACTAATGATTTTGATGGCACAAGTGACAACTTAGGTGACTGAGAATGGGAAGGACATGTCACTGTAAGATTAAAATGAACAAGGTTTATGTCAAAATTCTAGGAAAATTGTAAAAGTAAAACCCTATCACAGTGACAAGGAACATGACCTGTAACCATAAAACAAGGGATTAAACTAATTTTTTTCACAATTTTCATGATAGAACCAAGAAATTTTTGGGGTTCCATCAGTGGTTCTTGTTGGGGACACATGCATATCAAAAGCATGGTGAGATCCCAAAATCTATGAGAAAGTAGACCAGAATGCCATATCCATTGAGTGAAAAATTCCTTTTCAAATTTTCAAACCACATTTGCTGGCCCCAAGCCATAAATGAAAAAATACAGTTTGTGTTTGCCTATATCAAAGATAGTTTTTTTTTGTTGTCTATACTCCAGTCTGAAAATTTTTCCATGAACTGCCCCCATAGCAACCTTGTCATTGACATGTCTTAGCATGTCACTATTCTTTCCTGTGTCACCACTAATTATGTCACTCTGTGATTTGTAATAAGACACTAATTTGAATCCGTAAAAATTGTGACATTTTATCTTGGTTAGCTCATTGTTATTTTCCATTAAATTCTTACTCACTCAAGCTAAGGAATAGATGTATTCTTATTCTACTTGATCTTTGACATCCAAATCAGTTTGCATATCAAATTGAAAACTTTCATAAACAACTTGTTGTGTGTCATGCAGAACATCTTTGAATATGTCAAAAATAAAAGATGCATACTCTGGAACATCTTTATATTGATAACTGCAACATGAGCACATTTTTTCACATATCGATTTAAGTATACCAGAACACTCTTTGGTGTCATAGAGATGGAGATAATATGCATTATTATCATCCAGGAAATGAGTAAATGCACTTATCTCAGGTTCAATAAAATATTTTGATTCATTCTTCACATCATCATCTAGCTCAATGCAAAATACCTCAAGAACAGGCTCAAGCAATTTAGCATCAAGAAGGGGAGTAGAAGGACATCCATGTGCATTGGTGACTTCATGTGCAATATCAGTTGATATGTAAGCTGACCCAAAATTGAAAAACTCATTGCTAGCTAAATGTTTCCTATTGACAATCAAACAAGTATCTTTGTTTTCCTCCATAGAAATGCTTTCCTCATGGGATGAAAACAAATCCATATTCACAATATGGATATAAGGATCATCATCAAAAAACTCCATTTCACATTTATTAACATGAAATCCATGATTGTCCACACCATCAAGATCTACATATATGCTACTCATGGACTGATTACAATTTGTATTTTCATCCATACAAGATGGATGTTCATTTTCTGATATACCCTTTTCACTTGTTTGCATTGTTTTTTTGTTTTCTCAATAAGACAGATGCCATCAACATCTTGAGACATCATATTTTGTGCATAGTCACCCTAGGCCTCTTCAACACTCTTTATCCATTTGAGTATCTGATCAAAACTGTGAGGCTTTACTTCATCTGGAAAGGTACTCAACCCTCACTCAAAGATTTAAAAAATAAATCAATACACATTGAATCCTCAAGTCTGAAATTTTTGGGGACCTTCAACAAGGAATCCAAAAATCTTGAGAACAGATCATAGGGTGATTCTACCTTGTGCCTCTTCATATTAGACAACTCTTGAATAAAAGACATCTGGTCAACTTTATTGAAATTTTGTTGATATTCAATTTGGAGCTCACTGTGATCTATGTGTTGGAGTGATGGAAAAATCTAATCAACAGAAACATTATCACTTTGGAAATCATTTCCATTTTCTATCCCAAGAGTTTCACTTACATGAGGTGTGCTAAGGTATTCTACACTTGTAACCATGTATCCTTTCATTATTGAGTATTTTAGATTATTCTCAATATCCACAGAAATTTAATATGCCTAATGTAATGTTGCAGGCTCCTTATCTCTTAAAAAATAACTCATTTCCTCATCAAATGCATCAAAATATATAATCAAACACACTGCATCATTTGGTCTCAATCTTTTACGAATATTTTTTAAGGTTTTTGAAAATCTAAGATTAAAGGCTAGGACGAATTCATCTTCTTCCCTCTGGATGGTAATAAATTTTTTCCTTACAAAATATGGATTGATTCTTTCTACAATTTTTTCTATGAATGCTTCCATGAACTCATTCCATGAAGAGATAGAACACACTGGAAAATACGAAAACCAATCTCTGGCATCTTTCTTTAGAGATTGAACGAATAACTTCATGAAAATATCTTCATGACTTATCTCATAATCTCCAATCAAATCAGAAAAATTCTTGTAGATGCTGAGATGTTGATTCTAATCTTTTCCCTTTGAACTTTGGCAAACATTCCCTAACTTCATTGGGAATAGGGTTTGGGAAACCCTGAATACCATTAAAATCCAATGGTCTATATCTTTCCATATAGAAGTTTCTTTGATGACATAACAAGGGATGCACACTATTCATTCTTACTTCATGCACCCCACAAGGATGTACAAGACAATGATACATTTTCTTACACCCCTTTACAAACTTCAAACATCAACTGTATTATTGATTACAACCATGTTACATGCCTTTTATCATGATTTTAAATATAAAGATATCTAAGATCCTTGAAATGGGCGGATTGCAATACAAATATTCTTCCTATTCTAGATATTACAAATTTCAACTTATGAAGCATGTATACAATCTTCTTTACCCCCTTACCTAGTGCTTTATTTCACTGGATGTGAAATACATTGTTACTTCTATAAAAATGGCACCCATATAGATCTATTTTCTTTTGTAGGTTTAAACAAGGGAAAATACTTGGATATATTAGTAGGCATCATACTTCATCGGGTTCTTTTCATAGAGTCGCCACCTCCTTTGTAGAGGGCCAAATTTCAACAATATTTTTCACTGGTCCAAAATTCTTCAGAGTCCCCACCCACTTTTAATGAGAATTTTTAATTCAGAACTTCACAAACCCTATCAAGTGAAGATGATCTATTGTAAACACCCTTTCCAAATTATCCCCATTAGATTCGCCATTTCTATTGGTTATTTTCTTAGAACCAAACTTAATCTTACCACAAACCTATGAACTTGTCGAGAAAAATCATCAGTAAGGGAAAGGATTGGAAAACACATAAGTAGAGACCCTTGGATATCTACTTCTCTTTAGGCACTATCAAACTAGGGAGGGTAATCCCAAAAAACCTATGTTCCTAGATATCGGTGTGTTAAGTATCAAAACACAGAACAAACAGATAGTTCTCCCTATTTCCTCAAAGCATCATACCTTGAGAGTTTGGTAGACCTTCAAAATAATTATTATCTTAAACAAGAGAATATATAATCCCATTAACATTTGTACACACCTAGTGAAACATTTTGAAATCAATTTAATTATGTTGTGTGATTTTCAATCAAGTCAGTTACCAAAAGAGAGCATGAATACTAAACCAGACCAGTGCCATATTCTAGAGAATGAAGTCAAACCATAAAACCATATGATTGGATAATATTTTTGTCTTTTAGAGAAAATACCTATGGCCTTAGAAATATTGTATTACAATATTCCTACCAATTATGTCTGCTATTAACTTCTTAATAACATCCTTAAACCAAGATTATAGCAAGTCTCCTACTAAATTCAAGCAATTACGTGCATTCCTTGAATGAACAAGAAAGAATGAAACAGTACATCCATTGAGACTCAATAGAGATAAATAATATAACAATTGATCATCATATTTATAGCTTTTATAACTTTCATGAAGGAGAGAAAATGTAAAGGTATTTTGAATCATTTTTATCTATACTACTTATCCAAAACATATATTGGCCGACTTGCTTCTAAAACATTTTACTGTACAACTTACTACTCATGTTCCTATATCTATTTTTCTTGAAAAATAAGTACCTACTTCCCTATGGACTTCTTGACCTACTTCATCTCCTCGTATTTTTCCTGAGAATCCCTTTTATAAGCCAAGGGAGCAACAAGTATCGGGTTTGAATACACATGAAATTGCATGTAACACCCCTCAGTTTTGCTTTATGGACTAGAGAGTGTGTCCTTGTTTTGTGTTGATTTATGTTTTTGGATATTCGGATATTTTATCTTGTGTGTGTATTTGATCGCTATTGATAGAGTGACAAACTATTTTATGTGATGTGATTTGATTTATCTGATGATTTATTTTACATGCTTTAATGATGCAATGATGTTAGTGATATAACATGTTAGTGCATATGACAATATTTGATGCATTGTGGAAGTGTCAATTTTGATTAGTGTATTGGTGAATGGGATGGGTTCGCATCACTCGCTTGCGAGCGCATTGCGATTCTATGATTTCCTCTTCATGGTGTGTATTTTATGCTATTATATTTTATGATGTTAGATACTATGTTTTGAGGTTTGCAGGTACATGACATCGACTCCACCTAGTTTCACAGGTCTAAGTGTGTCAATCCAACGGTTCAGTTGAAGGGAGATAGTAGCTAGGTAACATGTGTCAAGTCTACACCCTAGCCATAGTGTTTTGTCAATTGTTTGTGTCGAGTCATTGTTTGCCTTGATTTAATGTTATTTAATTCTGAAATAATTCTTGATTTGGAAATGGATATTTAGAATAATTGCATTAAATCATGTTGATGGTTATTTAATTTAAATTATGCAATGTGGATAAAAGTTTATATTTAAATTAATTTATTATATTTAATTTATATTATTAATTAAATTTAATCCAAGGGGTTGAATTTAGTTATTAAATAATTAAATTAATTAATTAATTGGGATGTTACGAAAATTAAAAGAAATAAAAGAATTTAAATTAATTATGAAAGTTTATTTCATTTAGTGGGAATTTAAATATTTTGGAATTTTATTTCAATTAAGTTGGAATTAAATTAGAATTTGCAATTGCATTTCAAATTTAAAGTTGGTTTTCGAAAATGGGAATTAAGTGGATATTTTAATTTTCAATATTGCATGCAAAATTAGATTTGGATGTCTAAGATATTTTTGATTGAAGGCTCAAGTGCATGTTTAATTAAGAATAAGAGATTGATTGGAAAATTCATTCATGGGAGAAGAAGAAGATTTTGGAAGGGAAAAGTTATCTTGAAAGCAGAGAATAATTTTTGGAGAAATTTGCACAAAGAAGGGTTTGAAGAATTTTTTGAGTGTAGGATTGATTTGAGGAAAGTTTGTTTGGATTAGTTGAGTTTTGGATTGGATTCATTGCACGGTTGAAGAAAATTCAAGAGATCTTTGGAGGAGGCTCTGCAACAAATTTTACATTACCTGTAGCTTCTTAAATCAGGTTTTATTCTGTGGTTATTTTATTGATCTTTAATTACATTTAAAAGTGTAGAGATAAAGATTTCTTTGTTAAATCTGATTTAGAAAAGAAATTTGTGATTAGAAGAAAGAAAATAAATAAATAAATTTAAAGCTTCTGCTGTAAAAACCTCTGTAGAATTTAATTTATTTGAGAAAATGAATTGTTTTGTTGTTTAAATCAAACCTTGAGGTTGAACAATAGATTTAGATTGTTTTAGAAAATGTAAAATCTATAGGAAACCAAAATTATTTTGAGAAACCTCTGTAAAAAAATTATGGTGGAGAAACCTTGAGGTTTTAGAAATTTTTGGTTTTAATTTAGATCCTTTTAATGTTATTGTTCTTTTATTGTTCATAAATTCGAGAAAATGGTTTAAAAGAATTTGTTTTTAAGCCTTTGTGAAATTTGGATTTTCTGGAATAAGTTTTACAATTTCACCTGTAGGTGAATATTTTAATAATATTTCCTCAATTTGTTTTATGTCAAATCCGTTTTTATATATAAATAATATATATATTATATATATATGGATAATATATATATATAATATATATACAAAAAAAAAATATATTATAAAGTATTGGTTTGTGTTTCTTTTTCAATACGAGGGGCGAAATTTCAAATAGTGGGAAAGGTTTTTCGTTTTACCGAATGCAAAATTTCGCTCCCTACCCTTTCTTTTTTTTACTGTATATTGTTTTGGGCGGGGGTTTGAACCCACCGCTGCCCCTCAGATGGAGGTGTGGCTGCCCCCAAAGACAGCGCCCTCCACTGTGTGGAGCGAGTGCTACCTTTGAAGGCAGCGCATCCCTCATATGATATTAGAAATGGAGGGGAGTGGGGGTTCGGCCATAGATGACCCCTCTCCAAACATTTTCATTTCTCTTCAACTTTTCAAAAAAAAGAAACCTGGAATTAACAATTTCGTCTGTCATAAGGTTTTTTTTTAGGGGTTCACGAATATTAATTTTATATAAATATAAATATAAATATATATATATATATATAGATAGATATTTGATATTTAATTTCAATTTAAATTTAATAATATTTAACACTTAAATATTAAACATATTTAGTTAATAAAATGAGTAAAAATATAGTGTGTAAATAGTATGATATATTTATATATCATTTGTTTAATTGGGTCAATGAAATAAATAAAATGGGTAATGTGTAAATTTGTATTTTATGAAATAATGTTATAAAACATTTTGGTTTTATTTAAATATTTAAATAGCATAAGCTTTTGGAAATTACTTTTTGAATATTAATATGTTTTATTAAATAATGTATTTATTTAATAAAATATATTTATATCTATTTGATGTATATATACATGTTTATTTCAATTAGGAGTATAATTAGTATTTAATTTTTTTAATTTAAGTGCATGTAATTTAGCTTTTCATGGAGATCTTAAATGATAAGATTTGAGTGCATGGTCAAATAGATAGGGAAAAAGATATTTATTATACATTGATGAAATTGCATGTTTTTAAATGGATAGTTGAAGAGACATAGATTCTGGATAGAAAAATGAAAAGATTATTTGCAATAGTTTTATGTTGTATTAAAAGTAAATTTAGGAAATGATTATATTGAAAAAGGCAGTTAATTATTTTAAATTATTTATTTCTATTCGAGCAATTTAATTATTGTGAATGGAATTATGAATGAGATATGGATTTAGAATATCCAAAAATAGTAATATCCTCATGATTACCTTATAATGATTTATTTTTCTCATATTTCGCAAAGGGATGTGAGTTTAAACTATTCAAGATTTCCTATAATAAAAGAGGAAATAGGGTTAAATGATTATTTTAGATAATCCAGTTAACGTGCCTTGGACTTTGTCAACATTACCTATTGAATGAGTATGGATTTAGGAAATCCAAATATTAGATTTGATTAATGACTTGAATTCTTTCGTAGCTATGTCATCAAGTTGTACTTTGGGATATCGGATTATGTGTTAGTCCAAATTTGTAAGTCTTCCAAAGAATCTTAAAGGATCTATGAGGGTTGTCGATTCATTTTGTCAACTAGTTGTTTTTCCCTTGGGCAGTGCATGGTGTCTTTTCATTACTTACCCGGTTTCCACAAACGGGGATGTTTTGTACCTCCTGTGAAAGGAGTGGACTCTGTGTTTTGTTGCCTCCAATTGTTGGAGTGAGTTCTATTATCTGTCCTTCTAGAGATGGGGTGGTTATGATACCTAGGTTGTATGCACTTGTGATTCCCTTGGTGATTAGTGTTGTTTGCGTGTTGTCAAATAGAAGAGTGGCTTCCATTAGGGGTTAGAGCTCGGAAGAGGTAAGATTTGGGAAACCTATGGAAGTGGTTTAATCATGTGATAACTAAAATTATAAATTTGGGGAGTACTATACACTAAAAAGATAAGTTCTAGCTTCACTCATAGTCAAGTGCTAGTTAAGGCTTGGTGTTTGTGGGAAGGCCTGAAATGGAAAAGTCATCTATCTTGTCTATACGAGAGGTATTTGATTCCGCATTAGCAAGTATGAGGGCCGAGGATCAGTAGAGGTCACTAGGATCACCGGAGCCTATGAAGATCCACTGAGGGTAACTTATTATGAGTTGTGCGATGATAATTTATCTAGGACAATAGTTGTTAGTATTTATGTTATGCGTATTGTTCTCTGAACATACTTGATCTATTTTATGTCTGGAAGCAATGTGATCTATGTCAGTGATGTGAGTGTTGTACTTATGTTGTACTTATTTAGTTCATTTGTTTGGTTATGACAATATGTGTCAGTATGAGTCTACCTTTGGTTAGAAATTGTAGATTTTGTCCATGTTACTTTGTTACTATCTCCTAGGATGGGGGGTGGGCCTTCGGGTACCACTTGGTTGGGTGGAACATGCACCATACACCATTGGGTCCTCATTTATCTTCAATATTTGGTTGCAAGACATCCAGCTGGACAGCTTGCGGTTCTTGTTGTAATTTCTTGCATTGTAATATTTCTATTTGTATAAGTTATTTTATCCCTCTTATGTTATGAGGTGGAGTTATGTAATTGTAATACATTTGTATGATTGCCTCATTATGGGAATGAGTGTTATAACTATTGGAGTAAGTAAATGATTATGAAATTGTATCTTGGATGTTTATCTTATTATGTTGTGTTGAATTTTTATGTTGTATGATGTTAATTTCATAATGTTAATTAATGCTATGGTCTTATGTTGTTGTTAGTGTGGGTTTAATTAATCCCAACCTTATAGCCTTAGAGGTTGTTGTTAATTAGTAACTGAACGTGTATGTTAATTGCACTTAAAAAAAATAAAATTGGTTCGCTTAAATTGTTAATTATAACTTCCTTTAGGGTTACTTGGTGGGGCATTACACATGGTATCATAGCCTAGGTTTAAACAATGGATGCTCTAGGAATATGATGTACCCATTAAGCTTAGTTGTGTAGGTTTTCCAAGTGTAAATTGTCTAATACCTTTTTGTGTCTATGTAGGAGTATGCCTCCTAGACACGGATGAGGTAGAGGACGAGGACGTGGCCGGATAGGCGGTCATGAGGGGAGTCAGCATGACTCATCACCTCATGTTACACTTATGCCTAAGCAGGAGGAACATCAGGCCTCACAGGATGGTCGAGGGGACGATGGTAGACAACCAGATCCTCCAGGGATCGAAGCTACACATAGGACTCTTGAGGAGGCTTTGGCATTCCTAGGTTCAAGATAGGGAGTACCAGAGGTTAACCCTATTGTGAGGACAGTTATTGCACAATTAGAGATGTTAACATCTTCCTATATGAGAGTTTTGATTTGGTCACAACCACCTCGGTTTGATGGAGTTGGCACTAGTTTAGAGGCTGAGACTTGGCTGATAGGCCTTGACCAATGTTTTTCTATGCATCCATTTGATAGTAATACTAAAGTGTGGTTTGTTGTTATGCACCTACGGGATTTTGTGGCCACTTGTCAGAAACTTGAGGAGCAGAAGCTCCATATTGACATGAGTTTAATGACTTGGGAGATTTTCCTTGAGCGGTTCAGAGCTTGTTTTCTTTCTGACCATTGGCGTCAGCATAGGGGTGATGAGTTTCATGCCCTACAACAGTTAGCCATGACCGTAGATGAGTATGAGAGACATTTCTACAAACTTAAATAGTTCGTAGGAATAGGAGATGATGAGGGTATGCTCATGTAGCATTTCATCAGGGGTTTGGATGCCTGTATTATTGGTGGTGTGTAGGTCTTTGAGCCCAAATCTATGGGGACAGTTGTGGAGAAGGCACGGCTTGTGGAGGAGAACTTAACTATGGCATTAGGAGGTCGTTCAGGTGTGCAGATTGGTAGTGGTTTAGGAGTTGGGTCTAGTGCTCGACAGAGTCAGACTTAGGGAGTTGGATCACCGATGACTCAGTAGGAGCCTACTCAGAGTGGGCAACAATAGAGTGCACTTGGGAAGCGTAAGGATACGTAGTCATATCAGGATGATGGTGGTTCTTTGCCTAGAAGGAACTGGAACTGGTGTCTTAATAAGCACAATCTAAAGGTACAGCTAGCCAAGAGTTCATAGTCTACGGCTGATTGGGGTAGTATGGAGAAGTCTATTGCACCGATAGGAGGCAGTGGGATTGGTCGTAACATTAGATGTTACTCTTGTTGTTAGTAGGGCCACCTTGCTAGGAATTGTCCGCATCGGAGCACTTCTGGATTTGTTCAAGGACCAGCAGTTTCAGAGCCGATAGTAGGGGATGCAGGTAGGACTCATTGTGCTTATGTGGCAGTTGATAACCGTCATCCTAGATATTAGGGTGTTGTCGTAGAGACTTCTGGTGTTGATTGAGTAGTGTTGAATACTCGTCCTCAGGGGTCAAGGTTTTGATTTGATGCAGATTGTTTGAGGGAATTATATCCCTACTTGTGTGTAGGCTTCCAGGAGTAAGCCTAACCCTTGGGGGGGAGAATGTAACACCCCTCTATTTTTCTTTATGGACTAGACAGTGTGTCCTTGTTTTGTGTTGATTTATGTTTCTGGATATTCCGATATTTTATCTTGTGTGTGTATTTGATCGCTATTTATAGAGCAACAAAGTATTTTATGTGATGTGATTTGATTTATCTAATGATTTTTTTTACATGCTTTAATGGTGTAATGATCTTACTGATATAACATGTTAGTGCATATGAGAATATTTGATTCATTGTGGAAGTGTCAGTTTTGATGAGTGTATTGGTGAATGGGATGGGTTCGCATCACTCACTTGCCAGCACCCTGCAATTCTGTGATTTCCTCTTCACGATGTGTATTTTATGTTGTTATATTTTATGATGTTGGATACTATGTTTTCAAGTTTACAGGTACATGACATCAACTCCACTTGGTTTCACAGGTCTGAGCATTTCGATCCAATAGTTAAGTTGAAGGGAGATAGTAGCTAGGTAACATGTGTCAAGTCTACACCCTATTCATAATGTGTCATCAGTTGCTTGTGTCGCGTCATTGTTTTCCTTACTTTAATGTTATTTAATTCTGAAAGAATTCTTGATTTGGAAATGGATATTTAGAATAATTGCATTAAATCATGTTGATGGTTATTTAGTTTAAATAATGCAATGTGGATAAAAGTTTATATTTAAATTAATTAATTATATTTAATTTGTTTAATTAATTATATTTAATCCAAGGGGTTGAATTTAGTTATTAAATAATTTAATTAATTAATTAATTGGGATGTTGCGAAAATTAAAAGAAATAAAAGAATTTAAATTCATTATGGAATTTTATTTCATTTAGTGGGAATTTAATTATTTTGGAATTTTATTTCAATTAAGTTGGAATTAAATTAGAATTTGCAATTGCATTTTAAATTTAAAGTTTGTTTTCAAAAATGGGAATTAAGTGGATATTTTAATTTTCAATATTGCATGCAAAATTAGATTTGGATGTCTAAGATATTTTTGATTGAAGACTCAAGTGCATGTTTAATTAAGAATAAGAAATTGATTGGAAAATTCATTCATGGGAGAAGAAGAATATTTTGGAAGGGAAAATTTTTCTTGAAAGCAAAGAAGAATTTTTGGAGAAATTTGCACAGAGAAGGGTTTGAAGAAGTTTTTGAGTGCAGGATTGATTTGAGGAAAGTTTGTTTGGATTAGTTGAGTTTTGGATTGGATTCATTGCACGGTTGAAGAAAGTTCAAGAGATCTTTGGAGGAGGCTATGCAACAAATTTTACATTACTTGTAGCTTCTTAAATCAACTTTTCTTCTATGGTTATTTTATTGATCTTTAATTACATTTAAAAGTGTAGAGATAAAGATTTGTTTGTTAAATCTGATTTAGAAAAGAAATTGTGATTAGAAGAAATAAAATAAATAAATAAATTTAAAGCTTCTACTGTTGAAACCTCTGTAGAATTTAATTTATTTGAGAAAATTAATTGTTTTGTTATTTATATCAAACCTTGAGGTTGAACAATACATTTAGATTGTTTTAGAAAATGTAACCTCTATAGGAAAACAAATTTATTTTGAGAAACCTCTTTAAAAAAATCATGGTGGAGAAACCTTGAGGTTTTAGAAATTTTTGGTTTTAATTTATATCCTTTTAATGTTATTGTTCTTTTATTGTTCATAAATTTGAGAAAATGGTTTAAAAGAAATTTTTTTTAAGCCTCTCTGAAATTTGGATTTTTTGGAATAAGTTTTGCAATTTCACCTGTAGGTGAATATTTTAATAATATTTCCTCAATTTGTTTTATTTAAAATCCATTTATATATATATATAATATATATGGATAATATATATACAAAAAAAATAAAAAATTATAAAGTACTAGTTTATGTTTCTTTTTCGCCGTCGGTACGATGGGCGAAATTCCGAATAGTGGGAAAGGTTTTTCTTTTTACCGAATGCGAAATTCCATTCCCTGCGCCTTTTTTTTTTACTATATATTGTTTTGGGCAGGGGTTTGAACCCACCATCGCCCCCTCAGATGGAGGTGCGATTGCCTCCAAAGACAACGCCCTCCACTGTGTGGAGGGAGCGCTTCCTTTGAAGGCAGCGCATCCCTCATATGATATGTGAATGGAGGGGAGTGGGGGTTTGGCCATAGCTGACTCCTCTCCAAACATTTTTTGTTTTTCTTTTACTTAAAAAAAAAACAAACCCGGAATTAACAATTCCGTTTGTCATAAGGTTTCTTTTTAGGGGTTCACGAATATTAATTTTATATAATATATATATATATATATATAGATATTTGATATTTTATTTCAATGTAAATTTAATAATATTTAACACTTAAATATTAAACATATTTAGTTAATAAAATGAGTAAAAATATAGTGTGTAAATAGTATGATATATTTATCTATCATTTGTTTAATTGAGTTTGTAGACATCCAAATTTGAGCACTTCCATACGATCAAAATCATCTACTCTAATCATCTATTCCATTAATAGTGATTAAATAATTTATTTAATCATTATTTCATTTTTTGCCTAAGATTTCTAAAGTATGTAATTAAATTAATTAAATAATTTACCTTACACCATGTTCTTCTCTAAATTAAATAAATATGACAAATTATTTAATTTAGTCTTTTAGCCCATTTGGATTAAAATCAATTTTTAATTCCCCTTTTTCTCTCTCCTTGTCACATTTTCCATAACCCTCTTCTAATCCAGATTAAATTAATTAATCTGTGATTAGGATGTGCACCACTTAATCTTGATTAAGTGTCACATCCTCCATAATCTCCCACTTGCCTCTAATCTCTCATTAATTATCCTAATCCTATGTTTGCACAACCTTAATTAGAATCATTAGCCACATTTAGCTTACCTTTTCTAGTCAACCTTCCCACTTACCATTTTTAGCCTGGATTCCCTTCCCCATGTGAATTTTTAATTCACTTTTGTCTTTCCAAGGTCTTCCCCATCCTCATGCAAGATTCTAGAAGCCTTGACTTGTCATTTCACATGTGCCAAGGGCTTCTAGAACCTTGGACTTGTCACATCACCCATATGTGACAAATCTCCAGCTTTTTAGAGACCCTCTCTTATCCACTAAATTCTTCCAATCATTGTGAATTTTTAATTCACTTTTATTCCTCCAAAGAATCTTCTCATCTCTGAAGATCCACCTCATTTACTTCCCTTCCACCTCATTTTCACATCACTCCACCCTAAGACATCTCACATTCCACATGTTAAGATGTGAGGGCTTATGAGTCCTCAACTCACCATAGCCCTTCATCTTGATCTTGTTGGATCAATCCCAACCATTGAATTCTCTAGAGAATTCCAATTAGCCTATAAATACCCCCTCATTTCCCTCAATTTGGAGGATCAAGTCTTTTGCAACAAAACTCTTGCAAATTTATCATTCAAGCTCTCATCTATCATAGCATTTAGCATCATCAATTCATCTTGCATCCATTCAACTACATTGCCATCCAAGAAGCACACAAGAATTCAAAAATCAAGGGCCAACCAAGGAAGCAACAACATGAAGGTATAAGAAGCATTCCATTTGTTTTATTTTGCTTTCATATTGTCCATTTTCTTAGGTTAATCGTTGAAGTGCCCTTTTATCTTGTTACTTAATCTCATTGCATTATTAATTTTAATTTAGCATCTCACATTAGGAGTAGCATTTTATTAGGATCACATTTCTGACATGCCCGGTGGGACCCACAAAGGGGTCTCTTTCTTTTATGTTTTTTGTTGTTTACCTTATTTGCAGATTCAGGTCGCAGAGGGATGAACTTGCCCTTTCAGACGCTGTAGAGGGGAAAACTTGCCCTCCAAAATGCTGCAAAGGGGCGAAGTTGCCCTCCTAGAAACTGTAGAGGGGTGAACTTTCCCTCCTGGATGCTGCAGAGGTGTGAATTTTCCCTCCCAAACACTGCAAAGGGGCAAACTTGCCCTCCCGGATGCTACAGAGGGGAAAACTTGCCCTCCCGGACGCTATAAAGGGGCGAACTTGCCCTCTCAGACGCTGCAGAGGGGCGAACTTTCCCTTAACAACACATTCGAAAAGGTAAAAAAGTGGCATTTTAGCTTCATTTTTGTCTCTTTCTTTTGTTGTTTTGTGCTCTAATCCTCTAATCCTGTTTGTTGGTGAGTAAAGACAGATTTCTTGAAGATATCTTCCATATTTTTGTTGCAAATCACAAAGGGCAAAAGATAAACAACTAACATTTGCTTACAGGGCCGTTGTTTTATTCTTTGAAAATCTTTCCTTACTGTCTTATCTATTTACTTAGCATAAATAGGGGAAAGTAATACTGGCTGCTTGCTATGTTTGTTTTATTCGTATTACCCTAAAGGGACATTAGCTCATTTTCATCCTCTCCCTCTACACTTTTGTGCAGATTCGAAGGGGGTAGTTGGAAACAGTTAGTGTTTTCTTCTTAGAGGGACTTGCTTGGGGATTTCATCACCCCAAGGGATGATCCCAACCATGTGTACCGGTGGGGTATATAAAGGGGGGAGAGCCAAAGTTGTACCCCAATCTAGTTGCATCGTAATTGGTGAAGCGTTGAAGCTAGGGTGATACCTAGATAGATATGAAGAGTTGGTCTGAGCCTTTCAGTATCTCATTGGGGTTCCCGACTCATGCTTGTGATGGATTGGTGTTCATGGTTTGTGCCTCACGTACCGAGCGTATATCGAGGACTCCTTAGAAACTTTGTTTATCCTAGAGTAAGACCTTTGTTGACCATACCCCTTAACACTAATCATAGGATTGTGCTTATTCAAAGTGTCTTTCTATGAAGAACCAGTACATTTTGATAAGTCAAACTATCATTGAATCATTTTAAGTCCTTGCCAAAATCCCTCATCCAAACCAAGTTGCATTTTCCACTGCAGAGGGGCAAACTTGCCACACTGTTTCAACATTTTTCACTACAGAGGGGCGAACTTGCCCCACTGTTTCAACATTTTCCATTGCAGAGGAGCGAAATTGCCTCCCTGTTTCAGAATTTTCTGCAGAGGGGCGAACTTGCCCCCCATGTTTCAGCATTTTCTGCAGAGGGGTGAACTTGCCCCCCTGTTTCAACATTTTCTGTAGAGGGGCGAACTTGCCCCCCCTGTTTCAGCATTTTCTGTAGAGGGGCGAACTTGCCCCCCTATTTTAGCATTCTCCACTGCAGAGGGAAAACTTGCCCCCTTGTTTCAACATTTTTTCTATAGAAGTACAGATACACCCCTGCGATTCAACGTTTCTGACAGTTTTATTGTAGAAGTGCGGATACGCCCTGCTAAACAGACAATTTAAACCATTTGACCATTCCAAACCTCCGTTTAACCACCCCAAGTCTCCATTTGACAATTTGATCATCCTAAACATTCATCTATCCAAATCTAGCATCATCCAAATCCAATCAAAATCCCATCATCCAATCAAATCCAATCCAATCCAAATCATCAAATTGATACATCATTAATTGATCCAAACAAATTCAATCAGTTCAATCCTCTTCTACATCATCAAGTTTATTCATCCACCAATCCTCATCCAAATCATCAAATTGATACATTCCAATTATCAATTTTGAAGGTTTTGACTTTTATGCAAAAACTTCTGGAGGCCATAACTTTTGACTCGGATGTGGGTTTTGGCTAAAATTTTACAGGTGGTTGCATTATGAGTTGGCATATGGATTCTCAATGTATTAGTGATATGTTGGACCCCTTTTTAACACATATTTGAACCCCCAAAGTTTCATCTTAACCCTCAAAATCACAACTTACTATTTTTTTTCAGTTTCTGAAAAAACATTTTCATTAATAACTTTGAATCACTGTCTCAGATTTGGGATCTTAGTTGGCAAGTCATCCAATCTTAGTATTGGGTATTTCTTGGAAAAAACTTGGACTCTCAAATGTATTCCTATGAAGTTTCCTAAAATGGCAAAATTTGACAATTTGAGAAGAACTACCAAATTTGGCAAAAATCTAATTGTCAACACCTTACGTCCTCTAGTTAAAACCCATGATCTTGGTTTCAAATAAATCCTATCATATCCTCTGATCCAATCCCAATCTAAGCCCCAATCTAGTTCTAATATGAGTGTTAATCCCATCATCCTAATTTGAGCTTTCATCCAATCCCCATATGAGCTATCAATCCATCCTAGTTCTCTATCCATCATATATTATTTCCTGCTAATCTGTATCCATCATGAATCTTTATCCCCCTCACATGACCAATAATAGTAGTCAAGGGGAATCCTAACTCTGTTGATGATGATAATGAAAATCTTGTTGATCATGAAGATTGTTATATAGATCCTCTTGACACTATCATTGCTAGTAAGCTCTCTCCAATCGCCTCCCAAAATCTCACTACTTCTTCAAACTATCCCACCATGCCTTCATCCACATCTAATAATGATTCTTATGCTACCCTTGACAAGGGATATCCAACATCCTCACCATCGACATATTCATCATGTCCTCCGTTTCAACCTCTATCATATCCAACATCCACTTCCTCTTATCCTCATCATCATCAACAATCCCAATACCTCTACCTTATTCTCACATCCCAATCTTCTCATCCTAATCCAACACTCACACATTCCTATCACAATCCCCCATCCCAATATTCCTCCTATCCTAATCCACCATCTTAATCCCCTCATCCTTATCTACCATCCATATCCTCCTACGCCAACCCACCATATATTTCTTCCTATGGTGGTTCACCACCTCAATCTTCTTGTTCTAATCCAACATCCACACCTTCCTATCACAATCCCCCATCCCAATATTCTTACATTAATTCCACAGCTCCCCATTCTAATCCTTCATCTACATATTCCTACTATCATTGACCATCCCAATCTTCCCAATATAATCCTTCATCCACATCCTCCTATATCAGTCCTCCTTTCACCGCATTATATCTTAATCCTTCATCTAATCATAATCCTCCATCTCCTCCAGCCACTCCTAGTTCCCCATCTAGTCCCATCTACTCACCTAATCCTAATCCTCCATCTCCTCCTAGTCCTACATCCAATCCCATCCACTCCTGTAATCATAATCCTCCATCTCCTCCTAGTCCTCCATCTAATCCCATCCCCACATCCAATCCTAATCCACAAATCCCTAATCCTAATCCTCCATCTCCTCTTAGTCCCCCATCTAATCCCATCCACACATTTAATCCTAATCCTCATCCACACATCCAGTCATACAATACTCCAATTCCTAATCCTAATCCTCCATCTCCTCCTATTCCTCCATCCAATCCTAATCCATCAATCCCTAATCCTTCATCCATTCCCATCCCTTCATCTAATCCTAATCCTCCATCTCCTCCTAGTCCTCCATCCAATCACATCCCCTCGTCTAATCCTAATCCTCCATCCATTCTCATCACTCTACCTAATCCTACATCCATTCCAAATGTTGCCCAAGGACTCATGCAAGAAGATACATCATACCCTCCCACTCTATCAGGGATTGTCACTAGTGATGAGACCCTCCTCTATCCTACACCTATACCTCCCATCACCATTCCTGACACCGTCCAAATGGTTGAGCTAGTCAAACCCATTGAATCCATTACTAGATCCACCCAATCCGTTGAAGACCTCCAATCCCCTCCTCCTAGTCCTAATATTCACAAAATTCAATCCCATGCCCTTCATGAATCCTCCATCCCCCTATCTCCCCCAATTGAGGAGTCCCTCCAACACTCTTCCATCATCATACATCCCACACAAGATGATTCATGCCAAGAGCTTGATCCAAAGCATACAAGCATATCCCCTCCTCCAAATCAAGATCACTCCATCCCATCTACTCCATCTTAAGAACATAGTCTTCCATCCATTTCATCTCATGATCCATATCCTCAACCAAGTCATGATCCTATCCTCCCATCCATCCCATCTCAAGATCACACTATCTCCTCCACTCCATCCCATGATCCCATTTTCCTTCAAGATCCAATCACTCCATATCATGAGCCCTTATCATCCACTACCATACATCTAGATCCCATTGTACTCCCCAATTCCTCTCATGATCCCTTATCACTCATTCCTCCTGATGTTGCTATCCCCTCATCTCCATCGCATGATCCTTTATCGCCATCTAGTCTTACCATCCCAATGCCACTTTTGTATCACCTTGGTAACATTCCATGCGTCCATGGTGGTCTTTTTGCAGAAGCAAAACAACGTTTATGCACCACCTTTTCTCCTCCACCGGCTAACACACTCGCATCATGTTTCCAAAAGAATAAGCATCCTACCATAGATCATATGCTTGAGAACATGAACTATCAAGGAAAAGGTTTAGGCCTTCATGAGCAAGGTATTTTGGAACCCATTCAAGTTAAAGAACATCCAAGCACACATGGTCTTGGATATGTCTCCCAAAACTCGCACTCTAAATATGTTGGTACAACCTTCGTACATCCTAAACGATCCTCTTCTAAAGGCACAAGAGGTACTTCCCATCGTTCTACCAAGACATATGCCGCCATCCCCCCTCCTCCATCATACTACCTAAAAACAACCATCCATCTTCCTCCCTCATCCTCTCAATCCATCTTGGGTCCTTATGTCCCTCTATCCATCATTGCTCATCCTTCTTCTACTATGGTTTCTTATATCCCTCCATCAAGCCCCACACATCTTCCATATACACAGTCTATTTTGGGTCCTTATATCCCAAAATCACCCCCTCCATCTTATCCTATTCATCCTTTCATTCATCCACCCCCTCTCCCTCATACACAACATAAAAATCCTACCTTCATAACTCCTAATTAGGATCAACAAGGGCACATACCTACACATTATCCATCCACACCTCCTCATCAAATGCCTACCTCTATCACTCCATCCACACATCATTCATCTCCTCACACCCATCCCATTGCTACTAAAAGAACTTTGGATGCCAAAGAAACAATACATAAATCCAAACATCCACATGAATCTAAAGTTCCTCATGTCCCCTTCAAAAGACATGTTCAAGAAAATAAAAATCAAGTCCAAAATTGAAATCAATCCAAAAGGCCATAAAGGCCCACCAAAGCAAAAATAAAAACCATGTGGATCCCAAAGAAAAAAGGTGCCATATCTTTAATTGAAAAGTCCATAACAACATCCAAAGTTGTTATTTCCCCAAAAAATCATTCACCTCCTCCATCTCCTAAATCTGTTTTGGGTCCCTACATCCCAAAATTCACTATCCCAATGCCTCCATTATCATCACACTCTCCATTCATTCATCCACCTATCTTTTCACATCCACCATCACATGTGCCAATGTTGGTCCTGAACACCTTCCCCCATCACACATCCACTCCATCATTCCATCCATACACTTTCCAACATCACATCCACTATCCTCTCTATCTCCCCCATCAAATTCCTTTAATCCATCCTCTTGCATAAACCATCCAGTCTAATAAGGTTGTACCAACATCTGAATAGTCACTTCAAACATGGGCTCTTATTACCTCATATGGAACTTGATGCATGAGTCTTTCATACCTATCCTTATCAACTGTCCTCTAAAATCCACATATCCATATCCCTATCTTTATCCATCTTCATCCACATCCTAGTCCAAAAAAATCAGCAAAAAATAAAAAAAACAGAAACAAATCAGAAAAATACAAAAAAAAAGAAGTAAGGAGAAACTCTTTCATCCAATGGTGAAAACTTGGTAAACAAGCGCCTTGGATTAGTACCATGATGAAAACCTATCAAATAGGCATCATGTGTCGATCCCCCATCTAATCTCCTTCCATGATTGGGGGCAACATCCACTTACACATTCCTTTCCTCCATCTCCTACATCTACCTATCTTCCACATCTTACCCACCAAATTTCACATCCTATCTAGTCCCTGCATCTTCCTTGTGATATTGATAAAAATAGGGGCAAACCTATATACATGTGTTGGAAATCTCTTCGCATATATTCCCCCCATCCATACACTATCATATTCCTTCCACACATCTTGCTATCCCTCTTGCCTCGTCATGCATGACACATATAGAGTGGAGGCATCTTATTTATGATTGAGTCCTTGGTGACATCATCCATCCAGTCATCCCTTCCATCTACCAAATCCTTATCTTCCTATACTCCCATCCTACTACAATCCATATCCATTCACTCCTTTATTTCCCCATCCTTCTATCTTCCTTCCCTCTTGCCTCATCACACATGACACATCTAGAGTGGGGGAATCTCCTCCTTTGTATCTTGGTCCTTGAGACATCGTCCATCCATTCCTCCAGGTAATCCTCTCCATCTCCCCATCTTGCCCATCCTTACCTCCCCATCCATTTATCCATCTAATAATCTCTGCCATCTCCCAATCCTTATCTCCATATACTCTCATCCCCTCGTCATCCCATCCATTTATCCATCCAATAATCCCTACCATCTCCTAATCCTTATCTTCCTATCCTTGCATCTTTCTATCTCCCCATCTTTATCCATCGATTCATTTCCTTCTATCTCATCATCCCTTGTCATTGGTGTCTAGCTATCAGCTACCCCCATGAAATCAAATGCCATGCTATCTCACTATCATCAATCCTATATATTTCTCACATCTTTACAATATCCTCTCAATCTTCATCTCATCTATCTACCTATCCTAGCATCTTCTTATCCATCCATCCATTTCCCTCTATTATCCCTTGTCATTGCTATCTAGCTATCAGCTACCCGCATGCAACCCAATGCCATTCATATCATAATTCATCCCTCCTATCTATTTACCACATCTTTCTCACATCTTCATCGCTCATCTATCCATCGTCTCACCTTTTGACTTCATATTCTAATGATCTATTAATAACCAATCCCATCCCTGAGCTTCACATCCTACATATCTTACACATATCAACCATCGTCCTATCCAATCCTGCAAGTCTATCTTGTCTCATCATATCGACTCCATCCTTTTTTCCATTTATCTTGGTCATTTCATCATCCCTTATCTATTGTCTGTCTTTGGCCTAGTGTCGAAAAACGTTGCCCCTACGCTTTCACGTAGGCAAGGTCGATCATTTGATCTGCCCCAGGGGCTCTTCCTTTTGTTTGTCTTGTCATCCTCCATCGTTTGTCTTTGGCCTTGTGTCAAACTACGTTGCCCCTGCACTTTCACGTAGGCAACGTCAATCATTTGATCAGCCCCCAGGGTTTTTCCTTTTGTCTATCTTTTCCTCTTCCATATTCTTTCTTTGGCCTTGTGTTGAACTACGCTTTTATGTAGGCAAGGTCCATCATTTGATTGGCCCCTTGAGATTTTTTTTTTCCATTTGGTCTTTGTCATCCATCGAGGTCTTCATTTTCCTCTTTCCACTTTTACCATGGTCTTTCCCTAAACTATGAGTGCTCTGTGATTTCACATAGGCAAGTTTGATCTTTGATCAACCCTCGAGCCCCTAGTTCTTTAGGGTGTGTCTATTTTGTCGTCTCATCATTTTATCCTCTTGTCACCTTATGTCTCATCATCTTGTCATGTCATCAAGAATGTCCCTATCCTAGGTGGTGCTTATAAACAACAGTCATCTGTATCACAAGATCCAATTGGTTTCTTGTATCCTACGTCATATCAATCTTTTAGTTCTATCCATCATCGGTCTCAATAGGATGTATCCTTCCTAACATACCTCATCAACCCCATCCATCATCTTGATCATATGGCAAAGGACATCTGAAATTGATTTTGACCTTTTGATGCTTTTGAATTTTTTTTATCATTTGAGCTCCCTATCATCACTTTTCATGGTCGCCTTGATCCCTCATATCACAGTGTGCTTTGACTAGTCAACATAGGGGAATATCTTGCTCATTTCTTTGTTTTTGTCTTCTTGGTTGTCCCACATAGTACCCACTAAGATCCCTGAGGTCTTGTGTTACACTGGGGCATCCTTTTGTGCTTGTGGTTATTCCAATACCTAGCCCGACCAAATTCATTGTGACTTTGGGGTGTTGGGATAGCCTTATTGTTTGTTGTGTTTGTTTTATGCATTAGACACTAATTCATCTTGGTTTACATACCCTGACGCCCGATTTCTTATGCCATACAAAAAATCAGTGTTCCAACGATGGAAAATTGCATTAGGATTGCATTTCATTTTCCATTCCATCATCATATCCCCTTTCATCATCTCATCCCTCATCATAACTTTCATCTTGTCAAACCTTTCCTAGTTCTGGGACTTTATCTTTCTTCTTTTTTTCCATCTTTTTTTCTTTCTTTCCCCCCTTCCTCCTCCCCCCCGGGCTGAGGTGGATTCGCCCCTTGTAGTGGGATAAATCTGCCCCCTGTCGTGGGGTGGACCCGCCCCTATGGCGAGGTGGACCCACCCCTAGCCGGGGCGGCCCCGCTAGCCAGGGTGGCGTTGCCGCTGGGCAGTGCCACCGGCTGGGGTAGCGTCGTCGCCAGGCAGTGCCACCGATCGGGGCAGCATCACCACTGCTGGCTGCTGGGTGGCACCACCGACCAGGGTGGCGTCACCACCACTGGCCACCAAGCAGCGCCACCGGCCGGGGTGGCATCACCGCTGTTGGCCGCCGAGCAGCGCTGCCAGTTGGGGCGGCATCGCTACTGCTGGCCGCCGGGTGGACCCGCCCTCGATTGAGGCAGACCTGCCCTTGTAGCAGGCTAGACTCACCCTTGCCACGAGGTGGACCCGGCCACCCCCGAGGCGATCCCTTTGCACCTCATTTTTTTTTTCCACTAATCTCTCTCCTTCCCGGGGCCACCATTTGCACCCTGTTTGTCTGATTGACTTCATTGAAAAGACAAACTTGTCTAATTTTTTGCCCTCTTTCCAACCATCCCATCCATTTCTTCCTAATGAGAGGTCACCTAGGACCCCTTTGTTTTTCCCCATCATCCTCTTAAGGGGGGATACCCTTCACATTAATCCATTTTCTCGGCCATAGTCAAACCCTTCCAGGATTGGGGCATCTTCATCCATTCCCCACTTATTGGACATCTCAGATCCTCTTCCCCATGCTGGGGCATCATTTTTTGATTAATTCCTCTATAGAATCATCTGCACTTTCTTTTCTTCGAAGCACAGTTATTTTAACAGTACTTCGAAGAGGGGAAAAATGTAGACATCCAAATTTGATCACTTCCATATGATCAAAATCATCTACTCTATTCATCTATTCCATTAATAGTGATTAAATAATTTATTTAATCATTATTTCATTTTTTGCCTAAGGTTCCTAAAGTATGTAATTAAATAAATTAAATACTTTACCTTACACCCTGTTCTTCTTTAAATTAAATAAATATGAAAAATTATTTAATTTAGTCTTTTAACCCATTTGGATTAAAATCAATTTTTAATTCCCTTTTTTTCTCTCTCCTTGTCACATTCTCCATAACCCTCTTCTAATCCAGATTAAATTAATTAATCTGTGATTAGGATGTGCACCACTTAATCTTGATTAAATGTCACATCCTCCATAATCTCCCACTTGCCTCTAATCTCTAATTAATTATCCTAATCTTGTGTTTGCACAACCTTAATCAGAATCATTACCCACATTTAGCTTAACTTTTTTGGTCAACCTTCCCACTTACCATTTTTAGCCTAGACTCCCTTCCCCATGTGAATTTTTAATTCACATTTATTTAACCAAGGTTCTTCTCTTCTCCATGTGAATTTTTAATTCACTTTTGTCTTTCCAAGGTCTTCCCCATCCTCATGCAAGATTCTAGAAGCTTTGACTTGTCACTTCACATGTGCCAAGGGCTTCTAGAACCTTTGACTTGTCACATCACCCACATGTGACAAATCTCCAGCTTTTTGGAGACCCTCTCTTATCCACTAGATTCTTCCAATCATTGTAAATTTTTAATTCACTTTTATTCCACCAAGGAATCCTCTCATCCCCCAAAATCCACCTCATGTACTTCCCTTCCACCTCATTTCCACATCACTCCACCTTAAGACATCTCACATTCCACATGTCAAGATGTGAGGGCTTGTGAGTCCTCAACTCACCATAGCCCTTGATCTTGATCTTGTTGGATCAATCCCAACTGTTGAATTCTCTAGAGAATTCCAATTAGCCTATAACTACCCCCTCATTTCCCTCAATTTGGAGGATCAAGTCTTTTGCAGCAAAACTCTCGCAAATTTGTCATTCAAGCTCTCATCTATCATAGAATTTAGCATCATCAATTCATCTTGCATCCATTCAACTCCATTACCATCCAAGGAGCACACAAGACTTCAAAAATCAAGGGCCAACCAAGGAAGCATTAACATGAAGGTATACGAAGCATTCCATTTGTTTTATCTTGCTTTCATATTGTCTATTTTCTTAGGCTAATCATTGAGGTGCCCTTTTATCTTGTTACTTCTTCTCATTGCATTATTAGTTTTTATTTAGCATCTCACATTAGGAATAGCATTTTATTAGGATCATAGGGTTAATGAAATAAATAATATGGGTAATGTGTAAATTTTTATTTTATGAAATAATGTTATAAAACATTTTGGTTTTATTTAAATGTTTAAATAGCATAAGCTTTTGGAAATTACTTTTTGAATATTAATATGTTTTATTAATAATGTATTTATTTAATAAAATATATTTATATCTATTTGATGTATATATACATGTTTATTTCAATTAGGAGTATAATCAGTATTTAATTTGTTTTATTTAAGTGCATCTAATTTAGCTTTGCATGGAGATCTTAAATGATAAGATTTGAGTGCATGGTCAAATAGATAGGGAAAAAGATATTTTTTATACATTGATGAAATTGCATGTTTTTAAATGGATAGTTGAAGAGACATAGATTCTGGATAGAAAATTAAAAAGATTATTTGCAATAGTTTTATGTTGTATTAAAAGTAAATTTAGGAAATGATTATATTGAAAAAGACAATTAATTATTTTAACTTATTTATTTCTATTCTTGCAATTTAATTATTTTGAATGAAATTATGAATGAGATATGGATTTAGAATATCCGAAAAATAGTAATATCCTCATGATTACCTTATAATGATTTATTTCCTCGTATTTCGCAAAGGGATGTGAGTTTAAATTGTTCAAGATTTCCTATAATAAAAGAGGAAATAGGGTTAAATGATTATTTCAGATAATCCAGTTAACGTGCCTTGGACTTTGTCAACGTTACCTATTGAATGAGTATGGATTTAGGAAATCCAAATATTAGATTTGATTAATGACTTGAATGCTTTCGTAGCTATGTCATCAAGTTGTATTTTCGGATATGGGATGTGTTAGTCCAAATTTGTAATTCTTCTAGAGAATCTTAGAGGATCTAAGAGGGTTGTCGATTCATTTTGTCAACCAGTTGTTTTTCCCTTGGGTAGTGCATGGTGTCTTTTTAGTACTTACCCACTTTCCATGAACAAGGATGGTTTCTACCTCTTGTGAAAGGATTGGACCATGTGTTTTGTAGCCTCCAATTGTTGGAGTGAGTTCTATTATTTGTCCTCCTAGAGATGGGGTGGTTATGATACCAAGGTTGTATGCACTTTTGATTCCCTTGGTGATTAGTGTTGTTTGTGTGCTGTTGAATAGAAGAGTGGCTTCCATTAGGGGCCAGAGCCTGGAAGAGGTAAGATTTGGGTAGCCTATGGAAGTGCTTTAATCAAGTGATAACTAAAATTATAAATTTGGGGAGTACTATACACTAAAAAGATAAGTTCTAGCTTCACTGATAGTCAAGTGCTAGTTAAGGCTTGGTGTGAGTGGGAAGGCCTAAAATGGAAAAGTCATCTATCTTTTCTGTAAGAGAGGTATTTGATTCCACATTAGCAAGTATGAGGGCCGAGGGTCGGTAGAGGTCACCAGGATCACCGGAGCCTATGAAGATCTGTTCAAGGTAACTTATTATGAGTTGTGCGATGACACTCTTTCTAGGACAACAATTATTAGTATGTATGCTATGTGTATGGTTCTCTGAACATACTTGATCTATTTTATGTCTGGAAGCAATGTGACCTATGTCAGTGATGTGAGTGTTGTACTTGTGTTGTACTTGAGTTGTACTTATTTAGTTTATTTTTTTGGTTATGACAATATGTGTCAGTATGAGTTTACCTTTGGTTAGAGGTTGTAGATTTTGTCCATGTTACTTTGTTAATATCTCCTAGCATGGGGGGTGGGCCTTCGGGTACCACTTGGTTGGGTTGAACATGCACCATACACTGTTGGGTCCCCATTTATCTTCAGTACTTTGTGGCGAGACATCCAGTTGGACAGCTCGCGGTTCTTGTTGGAATTTCTTGAATTGTAATATTTCTATTTGTATAAGTTATTTTATCCCTCTTATGTTATGAGGTGGAGTTATGTAATTGTAATACATTTGTACGATTGCCTCATTCTGGGAATGAGTGTTATAACTATTGGATTAAGTAAATGATTATGAAATTGTATCTTGGATGTTTATCTTATTATGTTGTGTTGAATTTTTCTATTGTATGATGTTAATTTCATAATGTTAATTAATGCTATGGCCTTATGTTGTTGTTAGTGTGGGTTTAAGTAATCCCAACCTTATATCCTTAGAGGTTGTTGTTAATTAGTAAGTGAATGTGTATGTTAATTGCACTTTAAAAAAAAAAAATTTGGTTTGCTTAAATCGTTAATTACAACTTCCTTTAGGGTTACTTGGTGAGGCATTACATTACATTTCATTTTCATTTCAAAGTGAATTTTAACAAAAAAAAGAAACTATAGCCACTCTGCTAGTCATCAAAAAGTTTCATTGTGGCAGCACCAAAAATAAGTAGGTCCATATCACCCCAGAAAGCATCCCTATCAGCACAAAAACCCAAAAAGGTAGGAAACCCACTTCATGTCACACCATCCTAAGAGAGCAAACATCACACAGGACCAAAAATTAAGCACTTAACAAGAAAGTAATAAGAAACTGCTTTGCCTTGTCATTAGGGGAATAGGTTTTCCCACTCGGTGTCATTACATTCAAGGGAGTAGCAATCATTACCTCATCCTTAGAATCAACCCAATATTTCATGGCCATAAGATATTGGCAATAGCCAGAATTAGTTTCATCTCCACTGGCAGAAGGATCATAAGAGATCTCAATGGGAGACTAATGGTGTCCCATATAGGTGCAATGATACCAGTTCCTCCTAGAAGCTTCTCTTTTTGGCCTTTCAACCTTTTTACCTTTTCCTTTGATCATTTTCTCCAAGATGGTCTAGCCCATAAGGTGGTAGGCATGCTTAAGAACCTCTAATTTTGAACCTCTGGTAGCTCTTGTCTTCTTCATGGGAGTTGTTGGTATCTCTGGTCCACATTCCTCATCCTGAGGAGAGTTCTAAAATTCTAGAGGATTGAGCCTCTTGGAATAGTGAACTGGGCATACATTTACACTTACCTTCCCCATTTTCTACTCTACTACAAAAGTTCCTCAAATAAAATTACCAATTCTCTCTTAAATGACTATCTCAAAATCACTTGCTTACATAGAACTTAGATTATTTCTCAATTAGATGATGAGAAAATCAAGTAAGTGATCCTTATTAAATAGAGCAACTGGTGTGTGTTTGCATTAAATTTCTAGGAGAGTTTATGTGAGAGAATTATTGATCAACTAACCTTGTTTTCAAATCTCAACCATTGATCAAAACTTTGAACTAAATCAACAACCAAAAATCCCAGCTTATTAATGATGACAAGATTAAGCACATGCATTTGATACTGATCTCAAATCAAGAGACTTAAGTATTTCCTTAATTTGCATGTCAATCACATGCTTAATTTTCCAACCATATATGTCGTGTCATATTTACTTGCATGCCCGTAGAAAATAACTCGCTTGTAATTCATCATAGCAAGACAGTGGGGAATGATCATGATTTTCCTTCAACATATTTTCCTGTACCATGCGCTACTTCAGTTTCACCTTCCCACGTGTACCATCCTCTGATAGATTTCACAGTCCTGAAATTATTTACTAGTCTCACAAGCGATCTGAATAATTAGCTCTAATTTTAGCGTTTTTTCTACCTTGGAACAATCTTAGCTACTATCTCCAATCGTATCCACTTTCATTAGAATTGTAGAAGTAACCTATGTGGCACTTTACCATGTGCCCATGAAAAAATTTAGGACATAGGTGGGACGCACTCGAGATGGTGAGGAGTGGTCATAATTAATCCACATCACTCATCATCAAACATCAATTTCAATCCACACTAAGAAAAACACAGTTTCCAAAGATCCAGCAAACTAATCAAAATAATAGATGTTGGTTCACTCACTAGCCTGTGTGACCATTAGTCCTTAATGTTGAAAGTATACAGGTCTGTGGAGAGTGGTCCTGATGATAACACATGCCACAAAATATACCGTTGATTATGCCTCAAACAACTTCCACCTTCCTGTGAGGATTCAGGCCCCACCATAAGACAGTACCATGCAACCAATTGCCTGCTAGCCCGTGTGAATAAAATACTATTTAGAAAAACAAGATGGGCTAGCGGGGAATGGTGAATATTTGACCACATCATCCATAAATCAACCGTTGATCATCTCTGAAATGAGCCAGTCACCCCTTCTAAGGATATCGAGTTCACTGTTGTACCAGACACATGGCCAAGGCCCGCTAGCATGTATGCATAAAATAAGAAATAATCATTCAACATCGGCATACGGGGAACGATCACAATTTATTCCTTCAATCAAACAGCTCAAATGAAGCATAATTCTGCACCTACCATAAACTTTACTTATACAAAGGGGCATTCCCAGGTGAACGAGGCTTCGACCCATAATGAAGGCTAAGAATTTAAAATTTCTTTAGATTAAGCCCTCGACTATTAAAACCTGAAAAGACATGAAGCAACCGTCAAACTATGATTAGGAGCTGGTAAATTAACAATTATGATAGCACAAGTGATAACTTAGGTGACCGGGAATGGGAAGAGTAGGTCACTGTAAGATTAAAATGAATAAGGTTTTTTTGATGGTGTTTTTATGCACTTCACAACATAGGTAATACGTAGGTGCATTACCTCTCTTGAAAGACAATCTTCCACAATCAAATTGCAAAACACTATCCCAAGGTCTCGCAGGTGTCAGGTCATGAGGAGGCTTGGAATAAATCAATTGTTTGATGTGATTTTGCTGGAATCACAAGGCGGTCTTACATAGTCAAAGTTGTAGGAGAATTGGGTCAATGAATGGAGTTTTATGGATTTGGAATTACTATGCCTTGCTGCAGGTTAAGGTAGCATTCTTAGACTCCATTGTTTCATCAAATTTGGCTTTACAATGTGCAACAAACCTTAACACAAGCTATTTCTAAAAAAAAAGAAAAAGGGTGAGGAAGAAGGATGGTTCCTAGACTTGCAACTACCGATGAATAGTGATCATGGAGGTTCCTGTTGTGGACAGTTTCCTTAAACAAAATTTCACTTAATTTGAATTTTCACAATATCATGAAATCTATGCTATCTTCTAAGGACTGCAGATATTCATCATTCATTCGCCATCGAAATGTGAATAAAGATAAAGTTTAATGAGTAGCAATGAAACTAAAGTCCAGACTAACTTTACACAGTCATATACCATCAGCAAATGACCAAAAGTATGGACAAGGAAAGCATACACACAACACTAATCTTCAAAACCAAAGACAACATATTAACTACCAGAGCTAATCTAAGTATACTAAAGAAGAAAAGTAACTTGAAGCAAAGTTCTAACTAAATGGAGAAGAATCATGAAACATGTGGAGAAACCCAGAAATACACTAGAAAATGACTGTATTTTCTATTATAATCTCAACAGCATGTCTTTACAACAACTCAACTCTCTTAAAATGAGAGGAGGGGAGCCCTATTTATAGTTTTCAAAAAACAAAATGAGTGGCCAAGATTCGATTCTATTGTGTGGCCAAGATTCACTATACAATAGGGTTTCACCTACCCCCCAAATATATTACATTTATAAATTCATATTTTGTCTTTTCCTTGTTTCGTCCTCTAGTGACAACACTGTAGCAATTTCATCCTTTAGCTACTTTCCCTTTGTTGTAGCTATTCTTTGAGGAAATCTTCATTGATGATAGGGTTGCTTTCACACTTCTTCAGCACTACATACTCCACAAAGTTCAGGATCAGTGGCTAGAGCTTATCCATCTCCATGATGTTGATCACAACACTTGGTAGCTCCATTCCTAGGAATTGCTAACGATTTTCTTCCAGTCCTCTTCATACTTGGCTGCACTATCCCTAAAAAACTCATGAAGTCCATGGTGACTTCAACTGACATCCCATCTTCCATGGTTTTTAAGAAGTGGGGATTTATGTTCTCTGGATTGATCTCGACTGTGGGCGGCTCATACCCCATCATCAATTTGATGTAACGAGAGAATTCTTCTCTAGAATCCCTAGCCCATTTGATGTTTGGTGCTATCCTCTTAATGATCTGTTCGAGCCTTTTCCTTCGGTGATTCAAATCTCACTTCCAAACATCCACTAACTAGTGGTCATCATCCTTGAAGGCAAGGTCTTTCTCCCAGACCTCACTTGGTAATGCGAGTATGGCCTCGATCTTTGGATAGGTTGCCTCATATTTTCCTGGGAACTCCTTGTAGATTTTCCTCATACCCTCAAGGGTCCTTTGCACCTCGAGGAACTTATTTGTTGTTCGGACAGCCAAATTGATGCCCGTGTTTCCCATGTCTAAGACCTGTCAGAACCATTTCTCCATAGTCTTGTCTAAGTTTCTTCTCTTTTCTAACTTATTAATCTGCTCATGGGACAACAGCTGAGGCGGAGCTGATGACGTGGTGGGTTGTTGATCCTGGGATGACCACTGTTGAATGTAGGTTGTTAGATTAGCCACTTGCTCCTTGAGCTCCTCCTTTGAAATATTATCTTGTTGGATAAGGTGTACCATTGTGGCAACCAACTCCTGGAGGCGATCAACCTTTTTCTCCCTCGTGGCCACTCCCAAGTCAATGGTAGAGATGTTATAAATTATACCTTCCTCTCCAACCACCAGTGTTTCTATTTGCACTGCCCTTGATCTTGAGGCATCCATGGTTACCTTCGATCTAACCTTTGGTTTCTTCTCCTTCTTTTTGGTGCTTATTTGTGCTCTGGCCATGATGGCTTCCAGCCTTGCCTTGGGATCCTTCAAAGTGGGAGTCTTCTACTTCAATTGCCTCTACAGCCAATCAGGTACCTATGGTTCCTCTCTAGGTGGTTTACTTTGACTCCCGCTATCCCCTTTCTCAAGCTCAATAGTTCTAACAACAAGAGCCTTCTCCCTAGTCCCTACATCTTCTTTCTCCTCTTTAGAGTATTGTCAAAGGGTTTCACGTCCAGTGAGGGACTCAGTATGCAACTACTCTTTGGGTGGATCTTCTTTTTTAGCATCCCCCTCTTCTTTGTTCTGATTGTATTCATGCTCTTTGGGGCTCTCCCCTTGCTCATCCTCATGGAGGAATACTTCCTTGTCATGCTCTAGAGTCTGGTGATGCCCTTTAGTAGGATACTTAATGCCCTCTATCTCTTGATCAGCAATCTCTTCTTCTCTTGCAAGCCAGTCCTCGGCTTCCCTATCTTCTATCTCCTTGAGTTGCTTGCCTCACTCTGCATTGATTTTGGGGTCATTTGATTCTCTTATAAAATCAGCATTCAGCTCCTTGCTACTCTCACTAGAGGACTCATACACCACCTCGTCTATCTCATGACGTTCGAACAGTGAATGTTCGTGATACTCAAATTCTTCCTCTTTCAGAGCCTTTGTAGCCTCTAGCTGCTGTCACTCGAGCTCATCTGATATTTGCATTGTCACCTCCATCTTTGGTGGTTCAGTTGAGGGGAGGGGAGCTAGAGCATGGGCCATAGCTTGAGCTATTACAGCCTGAACCATTGGGTTATTGAGCATTCCCGAGAGCTTGAATGGCACATTTTGCATGTATTTCACCAAGGAATCTAGGAGACTAATGGTGGGCGATGAATGCATCATCCACTTAACAGTAATCCTTCTTGAAATTTTTGAACTATAGTTGAGTGTATCTTTCATATGGTTTAAGTTCCACCCCTGATGGGTCACTAGGTACCACCGCCAATCCCTGATAATGCCACCAATCAATGAGGGAATACACCAAATAGGAGGTCATGAAGAACTGGGAGGTCTTCTTCACTATTGTAAACTACTTGTGGAAGTGGTCACTGATTATTTCTCCACAATAGAAAGTGATACAATCGTCGCAGAGAATCTGCTCTACAAAGTAGAACATCCATTCTTGGAAGAAGGCCCATCACTCGGCTTAGCAACGCCACGAGGTCATGGTAATCCTCGAAGAAATTGCTACGAAAAAGTTCCTAAGGAAGCTTGCCAGCGCTACCCTGCTTGTCCTTTAACCAATAATGATTGATGAGCTTTTTGCATCCCAAGGGATCCTGCTCCCATAGTTCCTTGCACTCCCCCATGGTGGGGGTCTCCATGTGCTCATAGGCAGGAATGTGGAATGTTTCCATTATACTCGACGGGGACATGTCTGCAAGGACATTTCCGTCCCGATCCACTATAGTTCGGGTCTCCTCTTGATATGCTTCTACGCATGCCATTACCAGTTTTGGGGCCACCAAGGCCGACGGGAAACCTGCAACCATAGCAATTCCGCTTTTCTTTATCAATTTTGCATTCTTTGTCTTGGGGTTCATCCTGACCCTTTGTATGAATTCTTCAACATTGACTTGGTCGATGTTGGTATCTAGGACGTCTCTCCAGAGAGAGGTAACTCTAGAATTTATGGGGACCCCCTAGAATTTTTACTTCATCAGGTCCTTGTCCTCCTTGCCTTAAGGTGTCTTGGCTATTCCTTTTCCTTTCTCCTTGGAGGCACCGAAATTTTTTGGACCGGATTCCATAAATCCTGCATAAGGGATGTGAATTAGTAATAATAAACATGATCAAAACAGCTCCAGGCGATTCCCTGCACATCAAGATTAGCTTTGCAATCATTATTCATATTCAATAAGTTCATAACACTTGATAATTCATTTCTAGCAAGCAAGGTAGGCAATCCGAGTTCCCAGGATCGAAATTCCCCTAGCAAAATGTCGTTTGAAAGGGAAAATTGAGGATGGAATTCCCAAAAGTATTTCTCGGTGTTGGATTTGAGTAATAGAAGGTTGGCATGAAGGAAGACCTAATTTTAGCACGTGGGTCAAAATCCATTTTGGATTTGGAGGTCATTTGATCCTTCATTTGGGGATTCACGCATCAGATAAAAGATGGTCTTTGGAAATGACGCAGGGGAGGTGGAAATCCGGGTCTCATATTGTCATCACTGAGAAGCGGTCGTGGATCAACCATTGGAAATGGTGCAGGGGAGGCAGAAATATGAGGAAGGAAATCTGGAGGATAGACTCTGGACTAGTCAGAGGACTCGGCACAGCCAAGCGACGAATCAGAGAATCGGGACCTGGAGGTCGGGAAGCTGTCCCAAATTCGCCGTTAAAATGACGCCAGTGGAATGGAATCCCGAGAGGGGAATTTCGGTGGTCAAACTCCAAAGGGAGCTAAAGAGCTTACCTGAATTTGGTTTTGGCGGGCAGTGGACTAGGGTCCAGGAGTCGGGAAGACGTCCCAAGATAACTATTGGAAATGACGAACTTAACATGGAATTCTAAAGGTCAGGGTCTGGAACGAATTTCGGTCGAAGGTTCTTCCTAGAAGCTGGAACAAATTTTGCATAATCGGAAACTGAAGTTCGGAAAGCCGCTTGGGGAAGGCCGTCAAAACGGTGAAATCAACAAGGAATTTCGAGCACCGAATCCTGGGGCTGCTTCGATCTTGGCTGGTTCTTTCAATTTTCCAAGGTCTTCAGATGGACTTTGAGTGTTCGGGGTCTAGAGGTCGGGAAGGCGCTCGGGTGAGGCCGTGTCAAAATGGCGATGACGCAATGAAATCTCGGGAGGGGAATTTCGGAGGTTGGAGTTTGAGGTGGGTTCGGCCGTGGAGAATTTTGGAAGATTGAGTTTGCGCACGGCATCGGGGAAGTCCAGCCCGAGGGACGTCAGCGACTGTTCTGAAGAACGACCATGGAGAGGTGATTCCTCGGATTGAATTTTAGCCACTTAGTGATTGATTTTTACATTTTTAAAATGTGGGTTTTAATGGGAAGGCCTTCACCTTCCAGATTTTAACATGGTTTAGCATTTTACTTCATTTAAGGCTTGGAAATTGACAAAATGAAGAACAAGGGCATGGATGGTGGGCATACCTCCAAATCCCGAATAAATTTCTGATGGTCGCATGGAAAATGCCAGAAAATGGAGCTCGAATTCGGAGGATGGAAATGTTGGATGCACGGGAGCTCCTCAAAATTCTATCACTTGGTAAGATGAAAATGACAAGTAGAAAATCTGAATTTATAGCCATACCTGCCATTAATGCAGCACTCAATTCCTTCGTATGACGGCAGGTGAAGTTGGTAAGTTTAATTTCGCAGTCAGCGGCCGAAGGATCGGAGTCCGGTGGCCGGGAAGATGTCTCACCACAGCTGTAAGAAATGGCGAACCACCAGAGGAAACTCGGAAGGGGAAACTGAGAAAGTGAAACCCGAAAAGGGAAACCTGAAGGGGGAAACTCGGTAGAGGAAACCCGGGGGTCCGGGCCCGAAAGGAGCCACAGACGCTAGAAAGGCAGTTTGACAAGGGAAACCCGAAATAACCCCAGATTTAGCATTCTTTAAAGGGGTGATTTTGGTTAGGCTTAAAATATGACTTTGGGGAACATGTCAACCCTTTAGGGCACAAAAATGGGTACGCAAAATGAGGCAAAACAAAAGGGACCCGACAATCGGAAAGGAGGGAAGAGAGGGCCCCCGTTCTGAATGGGGCGTGTGTGCAAAAAAGGCACAATAGGTTTATGTCAAAATTCTGGGAAATTTGTGAAAGTAAAAGCCTATCACAATGACAAGGAACATGACCTGTAACCATAAAACAAGGGAACAAACTAATTTTTTCATAGTTTTCATGATAAAACCAATAATTTTTTGGGGTTCCATCACCTCCCACAACAACTTATGCAATTTAATAATATCTCACAAACACACAAAAACCATAATCATAAGAAACATGGGGTACACTAATAGCTTACAAGCAATCATTTACTATTCAACTAGTTCATATTTTCAAAAGAACTTAGCCTTTATTCTTTCCACTAACTTGATATTTGCAATCAATTTATTTTTTCCACTAACTTCAAAGTCATTTTAAAAGTTCATTTATACTATCAATCACCCCTCTTAAAACTCAACATTATTAAATTTCATTCACAATAAGAAAGTGAAATGTCCTCTTCTATTATTGACAAATACAAATACTCTCCACTAACTAAATACAAATTTTAACCATCAAATAGATATACATATATATAATTATATACATATATATATATATATATATATATACAAATATTTCCACATCTATCATGATTGATTATAGAAACATAACATAATGTAAATTATGTTAATAAATAACGCAAAATCTGGAATAAAATTTTTTACATGAGGAAAATATAGAAATATAGGAATATATATACATATATATATATATATCGGTACATTAGTAAGCATGGGTTCGGTTCAAGTAAAAATCCTATAGAAATTTTAGAGGGGATAAATGGTGCCAAATTCCCTATAAATGGGAGAAGGAAACTAGGATAATTGAAGAATAGAGTTTTTTAATTTTATTATGAATTTTCTATTGTATACTATAGACAGGGGTGGCACCCAAACTTTTATTTTGTTTGGTTAAACTATGAAAATTGAAGAATACAAAAGATAAGAATGTACAACGACTGACATAACACATGCAAACCAATCAATCACCAAATAATAAAAGGTAAAGGTAAAACTCTAGGCATTGAAAGCCAACATAAAACTAGCTAAAAGAATCAAACTAAGGTGGAATCGGCTTGTTGCTATTAGAAGGATGGCATTGGTTTGGAACCATGTGTGGCTAAATCAATATTTAGAGGAATGTTAGACATAGATATGTGAAGATTAGGAGACCAAAATGAGGTGTATATTATAGTTGAATTCCACAAATGATTAATATAAAAAGGAGTGCAAAGATTCATCTTAATACAAATTAATTTCTTTGGAAATACTTCAATATGAATTCTAGGAAAATGTTGATTGCTTCAAAAGGACAATAATTCACAATACTTGAAATAAAAAACTACTGAAAAAGCTCAAAATAATATATTGGCATAGTAGCAATACTTGGAAATGCAATTTCTACCTGCTCTAAATCAAACTCACAAATTCAAGCACTTTGTTCAATCAATGTACGAATTTCAAGCATTTATCTCAAAACAAGAAGACGGTTACAAGAAAGAGGAACCTAGGATAATTCGATTAACTGAGCTGAAATTTGATGTCGGGTTTGAGTTCCAAGCAGCAGATTTCTAATTCTCCAAAAGCCCCAACAGCCTCTCCAGTAATCCAATTCAAGAACCCCTAAAAGATTTTGAAAACCAGAGAAACTAATCCAAGAACCAAAAAACTCTTGGAAACCCAGTGCAAGATTAGTTTCTCCAAAAATAAGCAAAAATCCCCTCTCTTAGTTAACTCTAACTAATTTATTAATTAGCTTCATCCATCCATAACAGCATCCACTCTCAAAATTAATTAATTTTGTTTTATTTTATTTTACCCACTATTCACAACTTCCATTATGTTATTATTTTTATAATTTTCACCTTGCCTTATAGTTTGCACACAAAATTAATTCAACTATTAAGTATTTAATTTATTAATTTAATCCATTCATTTTAAATTGCTTGCACAATAAAATAATTAACATATAATTTAGTTATTTCTTTATTAAACTATAGGTTTTAATTTATTTAAATTAAACAAAACATTAATAATATTTTATTTATTAAAACTATAAATTCTATTAAAACATTTATTTAAATTATTGAATACCTTTATCTGTAATAGTCTTCCATTATCAAAGCACCAATCAAGCAAATAGCACAAATAGACCATATACCCAACAGTACCTGACCGTAAGGCGAAACAGAAGGCAAAGGACAACAACATCGACAAACCAACTCGAACTGACCACACAAATAGGAAATGGAAAATAGACACTCATCCTCATCAAGGATGATGGCTCAACATTGGGGACACAATGTTATCTCTGAATCAACAACCTCCATTGGGTATGAGACACACTCAAACCTAGAAATTCAAGTGGAGTCAATGTCTAGTACCTGCAACCTATAGAAAATCACACGATCGAACATGTATATAGAAAAAAAAGCAAACACACCATAAAAGTAAAATCACAGTATCACAGGGCACTCAAAAGCGAGTAATGCGACCCTATTCCCTTTCACCAATACATCAACACATAATAAACAGCTATCAAATCATGATGAAAACATTCATCTAACAATCACATAATACTCATATCAATGATAACTCATATAAACAATTAAACTAATCCACTAAGCATGGTATAAGCATAAAACATCATATATAAATGTGTCATCATAAATGTGAATCAAAGTGTCATAATAGCCAAGCATCAACAAATAAGTATCATAATGTCCAAATACAATCCAAGTAACTGCTAGAAGCGGAAAGAAAATTGAGGGGCACTACATGGTGTATTTTGAAATTCGGATAGTGGTTGTGTTGCCTCTAGATCTTTGAGTAGTGATACTCATGTGAGAGACTTGCTTTGCAAGTATATTATATTTTGTTAATTTTTGAATATATATTTGGTGGCTTTTGGAGTGTGTTATTTTTCTCCCGAAAGGGTTTTCCCCATGTAAATCATTGTGTTGTGGTATGCTTGATATTTTTGTTTATTTATGTTTAAGTCTCTATAACTATTAAAAATTTGTAAAATTTTTGCATAATTCTCCTCTCAAGATTAGTGTATGAAGGTGTTATGCTACCTTAGCTTCCTTGCATCTTCTTTATGCCTCTGTTTTACTTCTATTTTCTTGAACCTTTTTATTTCCCACTTGTCTTTCTTTTTAATATTTTACCATTTTACTCTTATTCCTTTATTTATTTTTTCATCTTGCTTACTTATGTTAACTTTTTACTTCCTTTCCTACTCTTATATCTATTCCCATTCCTTAGTATTTGACAATTGTTCGTTACCTATTGATCTTTTATTGCTACATCATGCTTCTTGGATCTTATATTGATATATATTATTTTTAAAGTTTCTTATTGAGCGTACATTGCCCTATTACACTCCTAAAGCTTTCATTTTGATCCTAAATTACTATATCATTCTTATAGAGAATACCATGTATGTCATTTGCACTCCTCTTGTTAGGCCATTAGAATCTATCCTTAAATTTTGGATATCATGCCTTTCATATTGTATATTGAGCTTACATTGCATTCTTTATCCTTACATTTGTGGTATCATTCTTTTCATCTTGAATATTGATTTTACATTGCATTATTTATCCTTACATTAGGGGCATCATATCTTTTCATTCCTAATATTAAGCACCTATTTATTACCTATATTTGTTATTTAATTATTATATTTCCTACACCACTATGTGCATGTGCTCTTGGATGCCATACTGGTGGCATATAGTTATGGAATCAAGTTTCATTCAAGACAAAGTATAAACAATTTACATTATGTTTCCAATAATTTTATTCAAGTAAATTCAAGTACCCATCCATTGAAGTACCCATCCTCTATTTGACCAATCACTACTTCACATTTATAGAGCTATTCCTCATGGCCACACTTTCCTTCATCTCAAAAAAATGTATTCCTATATTGACAAAAATGTTTATGACTACATTGAATTCATCTATGGAGAAGACTAGTTCTTTGGTGTAGATCATTTAGTCATAAAAGTATAAAGAGACCTACATTGACCAAAAACCCTAAAGTGGGCCTATTATGTAGCCACCCCAACGTGTTGGAATTATTGGTTATCCCCATGAGATGAAGAATGTAAACAATGCCTCTTGATAACTCTTTACTAAATACAATTGTCACTTTTTGTAATACCTAAAATATTATCGCCATGGTGAAATGGCTTGGATATATTAAATTTTAAGAAAGGTTATTGAAGTGGCACCCTACATGACCCTATACCTTTAGATGGAATGTTTCTAAGTGTCATAATTTTTTAGAAATAGCTCACCAAAGTTTTCCACTTTTTGGCACTTAGGGCTCTTACGACAAAGTGTTGGCACAATGTACCTTGGAACCATTTGGCATGTTGGGGTGCAAAACAGCACCTCTCATAGCATAAGCCCACCCACATGGATGTGTTGGAACTATCAATTTGGTTGCATGATGAATAGAACAAAAATTAGGCTACCTTGTAACTTTCTCTTCATTACAACAGATACATTTTGCAACATCTAAAATATTGTCACCAAGGTGAAATGGTTTGGATATATGAAAAAATTAGAGAGGTTATTGTAGAGTGACACTACGTGACCCTTACCTTAAAACAAAAATTTTCTAAGTGCCATTTTTTCTAATAAATATCTCATCAAATTTTTCCACTTTTTGGCACTTAGGGCTCTTAAGAGAAAGCATTGGTACAATGTAGCTTCCATAATGATACAATGTGTTGGGGTGTGAAACATGAATTTTCCTAGAATTAACCCACCCAAATGAACATGTTGGAACTTTTGGTTTGTCCACACAATGAATGAAACAAAAATTAAGTCTCTTGACAACTTTCTCTTCAATGCATTTGATAATTTGTTTTCAGCGTGTGAAAAAATTTCACCACAACCAAATGGATTGGAGATTTGAAAAACTGAGAGAGGTTATTGTAGAGGGACACTACATGACCTTATACCTTTAGAAATTTTTTTTTGAGAAATAACTCATCAAAGTTTTCCACTTTTTGGCACTTAGGGATCTTAATAGAAAGCATCGGTACAATGTAGCCCGAAAGTATTTGGCATGGTTGGGTGCAAAAGGGGACATTTCCTAGTATAAAACCACCCACCCAAACATTTTGGAACTGACGATTTTTCCATGCGATGAATAGAACAAAAATTATGCCTCTTGACAACTTCCTCTTCAATGCATATGACAATTTTTTCAATGTGTGAAAACTTGTCACCATGACCAAATGGATTGGAGATATTAAAAAGTGAGAGAGGTTATTGGAGAGGAAACCTACATGACCATTTACCTTTAAAATAATTTTCTCTAAGTTCCATGATTTTTGAGAAATATCTTGTCAAAGTTCACCACTTTTTGGCACTTAGGGCTCTTAAGAGAAAGCGCTAGTATAATGTACCTTGGAAAAATCCAACATGTTGGGGTGCAAAAAGAGACCTTTCCTAGCATAAACCCACCCACTTGGATGTTTTGGAACTATCATTTTGCTTGCATGATGAACAAAACAAAAATTATGTGTCTTGACAACTTTCGCTTTAGTGCATTTGACAATTCTTTCAATGTGTAGAAACTTGTCACCACAACCAAATGGATTGGAGATATAAAAAACTAAGAGAGGTTATTGAAGAGGGACCATACATGAACTTGAACCTTAAAATGAAATTTTTCTAAGTGCCACTATTTTTGACAAATTTCTTTTCAAATTTCACCACTTTTTGGCACTTAGGTCTCTTAAGAGAAAGTGTCAGTACAATGTAACTTGGAATGATCTAGTGTGCTATTGTGCAAAATGGGAATTTTCCTAGCATAAACCCACCCACCCAAATGTGTTAGAATTTTAAACTCTTTTTCATGATGAACAAAACAAAATTTAGGCTACCTTGCAACTTTCTCTTCAATGCAACTAACACTTTTTGTAACATCTAAAACATTGCCACCACAACCAAATAGACTAGACATATAAAAAACTAAGAGAGGTTTTAGAGGGACCCTATGTGACCATGTACCTTTACATGGAGTGGTTGTAGGTTCCACAGTTTCAAAGCAAGATATCATCAAAGTCTCCACTTTTTTGCACTTGGGGCTCTTAAGAGATCATTAGTACAATGTAGCCTGGAACAATCTAGCATGTTGGGGTGTGAAAAAAGACCTTTCCTTGCATAAACCCTCCCAATCAAATTCTTTTGAACTATAATTTTGGTTGCACAATGAACAAAACAAACATCATGCCACCTTGTAACTTTACACTGCATGTATCTAATGCTTTTTCCAACGTACGAAAACTTGTCACCACAAACAAATGGATTGGAGATATAAGACATTGAGAGAGGTTATTGTAGAGGTACCCTACATGAACTTGTACATTTAGATGAAGTGGTTGTAGGTGCCATGGTGTTTGAGGAAGAGCTTGTCAAAAATTTCCACTTTTTCCACACTTAGGGCTCTTCAGAGATCATCATTACAAGTTTTTACTAAACATGTAAATATGTAAAAAAACAAAAGGTTGGTCCTAAAATAGTAATTTATATCATCATAGATCTCATCATCCCATGAATTTTTACCTAAACCCTCAAAAAAATATAAATCAAAAGAAAAACCATCATTAACTTTTAAAATTTAACTCTATAACAAATCTATTAAGTTTAATCACTTGGGAAATGGTATAAAAAATGTGTTGGTTCATGATTACTCGGGTTTAATCAAAAAAATAGGTCATGATTACTCGGAGTTTCTTAAGGGGCAGAAAAAAGGGGTATGCCATTACACAAGAAGGAGAATAGAGTCATTCCCAAGTGATATTTTTTGCTACTACTAATTAACTTGGCCAAAACCTAAATATGAACTATTCAATTATGAAGGAAGAAGATGTTAGTGTGATGGAGAATTCACATTTTACAACTAATAATGAATAAATATAAGCATTGGATAACCCTATCTTAGAGAATAATCTTAAAAATATCAAGAATAAAATGAAGATAGAAAATAATACAGTTATTGTAAATTATTCATCTTTTTTCAAAAATTGTGAATTTTTACATGGATGTAGATAATGAAAATTAAGAAAGGTATCCATCGTGAATTTCGTACAATAAAAATACATAAGGAAAGTTTGATGATGTCATGATATAAAATAAGGATAGTCATGAAAGAGGAAAAGGATAGTTTGGGAGTTCATACTTGTCTTCATGAAATATATGATAGAAAAACTAAAAGATTCTCTTTTGAATCTTGTGCATGCTTTGATGTCCTCCACCAACTAGTTGTTGTTCTTATTTTATTTATGATTTCTCACATCCCTATGATACCTTTTGACTCCTCTAAGTTCCTTGTTCAAGTGCTCGTAGGCAACCATATTAACACCACTTTTCTATGTTACTTCCCTAGACATGAGAATAACTACTTGGGATTCTAAAGAGTTTTCAAGCTGGATTAGAGGGGATTCAATTCCTTATCCTCATGCTTCCAGGCCTTGAAAGAACTAGGACTATCCTTCATATATTTATTTTCATATGCTAGTTTGGAGTGATTGTCACCTCATCTCTTTGCTCTATTTTCTATCTGTTGGATTGTCATGCTCTTAAACCTATCATTGTTTGTTATCTTTGCCACTGTCATGGTTTTCAACCTATTCATTTCTACTTTAATAATATCAGTAGTATGATTGTCACCTCATGGTGCAAAAACACTGCCCTCCTTTATGGTAGTCCCTTCTTGATTGTTACAAGTAGATTTCCCTTCATTGATACTATATGGACTATGAATCTACTGTGACTATATTTACAAAGTTTTCATTATCCAATTTTTATGGCGTATTATGATGTGGATAATGATGTGTAAGAGAATATATTTTCATGAAGGGTTTTCTAGAGAATTTATGATGAATAGATATATTAAAATACATAAGAGTGTGATTGTAGGGGAGTTACATTGTTGACTAAGAATCTTGACAAATTTTATATAACAGATGTGATTATGTAGCATAAACCATCTTTTAACATAGAATATAGAGCCAAAATAGATAGCCTAATGTGGTGAGTGGATTATGATAGTCTTATTGAGAAATATAACAACATAAGTGCATCTACTATTATTAGAATGTTGATTGATCATGGAGGATGGCATTGGAATTTGGGCCCTATATTTGAGTTGTAACTGAAGATGAGTTTTATCATTGATTTATAGGTACTATTATTCTTTTAAAATTTCTCTAGAATCTATTTATGTGTGATACTCCTATAAATGCATATCTTGAGATTTATATTATAACCTCATAGATCTTAAATTATACAATTGATTTTGGTTTAAAGTATTGGGTTTCTTTTCTTGAAAGGAGTTTTCTTATGGCCATCATCTTGTTATGGTATGATCTATTTGTATATTATTTTTTATAACTATAAGGTTAATTATTTTTGCACACAACTCTCCTCAAAGTTCACTATAGGAATCATTTTTTACACTATTTCTACCTTTCATTTCATACTATAACTTGATCATCACATATTTTATGTTTTAGAGATGGGGGATTTTATTTAATCTTCAATTGTGTGGAAGCTTATGTATAAAGAATATTATTATTGAAAAATGGAAAGTGCAGCAAGAACAAAGATGGAGATATTCAAGAGCATGAACTTGAGTTGTGCAAGCTAAAGATGGAGGTTTTGTAACTTATTTCACACTATTAACCCTAAAATCTTATGTTTCATTAAGTATTATAGTGTTCCAAATCTGATTTACATAATTATAACATAAATTGGCAAGCTAGTCATCATCGAAACCACTCCAAAAGAACCCAAAATACTTGAAAACTTAATATAGTGTTTCAGATCTTATTTACATAAAATAAGATTAATATAATAGTCATAATACACTAGAATATTATCAATAAACAAATCACACATTTTTTCTTCTTTACCATTTTTTTTATTGTAGGCCACTATCTTATACTTGTCTAATTCCACTAGTTCGTTTCCAATCGCATGTGTAATTTCTATATGTTTAAAAAATTAGAAAATATTGCAAGCCACCACAATGCTGGCATGTGCCATCCAAGCATAATTTATTGTAGAATAATTAACCATCCACTCTTTCACATAAAATTATTGATATGAAATCTCTTGAAGATGTAGCTAGGGCATGTATGTCACAGTCCTACAAAAAAAAATTAGTATGCAAATGTAAACATATACAACGATAAACATCATAGTGGTTATAAAAATCAACATGTACTCTACAAAAACAAGTAGTGTGTTTGTGATTTATTTTGACATATAAATTATTTAACATTTCAAAAAATATTTGACATATTTTAACTTGAGGATACATCTCTAGAAATTTAGCAAAAAATTATGTTTGATTCATATCCAAAAATGCTTTGGATGTGAATCACGGTTTCAACTACCAATTCTCCTTCTTACAACATCTCTTTGATTGGCAGATACCCTTTTGTTATTCTTCCAAAATTATTCAATTAGGGATCTCAAGGATTCAACAATTGGTTTATATTTTCAGGTAGTCTACCAGAGAGTGCCCATAATTCATTATTATTTGTGTCCTCAACTCTTTGGCACCTTCCAACAACTCTCAATAATTTTTTTCTATCTATTCACAATGCTTCACTTGTCTTTCTAATGAGACAATATTTCTTGGTTTGATTACTTACTATTGCTGATGTAATAACACATCGTGTGACATTACTATCTTTGGTGTGTGATGTGATACCCACACTTTCATATGCACTCATTAGATTCTTGAAAATAGATTTGTCACTTGAAACTTATGATGTTCTTAGCCCATGAATCTTCATAATGTAACTATATTTTATATGTCTCATCATTTAAAAAAATAGTTAACATCTTTTGGTTTCATTTAATTTAAAAAAAAAACAATCTCCAAATCTTATTAGCATATCTTCTACAAGTACATTTTGTAATCTTATCAACCATTGACTGAAAAATATTCTCATAAATATCAATCAAAAACTTGGGATTACTATGCAAAACTCTAGGAGGTATTATCAAAGGAAAAATTTCCTCAACATTAGGAATTTAATCAATATTTAAATGAGATTGGATAGATGGCATACCTTCAATCAAACATGGAATAGATTATGTACCTTGAAGTTGATATGGGAAAGATGGCATACCTCCATCTTCACATGTGAGTGATGATGTACTTTCAAGTTGATATGTGGTAGATGGTGTGCCTCCATCTTGACTTGTGGTAGATGATGTGTCTCCAACTATGGGATTCAAATTTCTCATTGCACAAAGGTTTTGCATTTGTTGCCTTTATGTCGCCAATTCCATATCTCTCTTACATACAATGGATGGTTCATGTTCCTCTTGAATTGGCATGTCAAGTCTTTTATGGTGTTCAATTTCCTACTTTAATGAAGCTACCTCATTCCTTCTCTTTTATTTGCATTCTTAGCTTCCCACTCATTTGGTGTTAGACTCTTTGATCATTTCCTTGAAATGATGAAGAATTCTATCTGTTATAATAAATAAATAAAAATATTAGTTCCATCATGGTACTATAGAGTAAAGAAATATGTTACATAAATATAAAATTAGTCATCAAATTAGGATGTACAATATCATACACAAATTTGAAAGAAATCATATAATTAGGTTATATAATGTCTATAAGATGATAGCGACAAGCTCTAAGTTGAAATATGACAAACAAAGGGAAACACATGTATAAATACCTTTGCAAGTACCATGAAAATTTCATTGAACTCACAAAAGTGTAGTCCAATATATGATATTCCAAAGAGGCATATAACAAACAAAGGGCAGCCAAATGCAAGGAGTTATAGGTTTGATAGTAAGTGACAAGCTCTATGTTGAAACATGACAAACAAAGGGCATAAAAGGGCATGAAGATAGAATGCATGCTTTCTCATTAATATGAGAAGGATATCTACAATAATATCATAAGAGATGAATGGGAAGGATAAATAAAGGGAAACCAAGGGAATTTATGCATGGGCATGTGTGAATAGAACAATCACAATCCTACATTGTGCATGTGTAAGTTTAATTAATAACACATGGGTAAAGAAATCTCTTACACAAATATGAGATTAGTCATCAAATTAGGATGTAAAATCTCATACACAAATCTACAAGAAAACATATAATTAGGTTGAATAATATCTATAAGATGATAGTGACAAGCTCTAAGTTAAAATATGACAAACAAAGGGTAGCACATGTATAAATACCTCTACAAGTGCCATGAAAATCTCATTGAAATCAATAGTGTAGTCCAGTATATGATTGTCCAAAGAGGCATTTAAAAAATAAAGGGCAGCCAAATGCAAGGAGTTACAGGTTAGATAGTAAGTGGCAAACTCTATGTTCAAACATGACAAATAAAGTGAAGCAAAGGGCATGAAGAGGGAATGCATTTTTTCCCCCAAATTTTAAAAGGATATATACAATGATATCATAAGAGATGAATGGGAAGGATAAACAAAGGGTAGCTAAGGGATTTTATGCATGGGCATTTATGAATGCAACACGCGCAATCCTACATTGTGCATCTTCAAGTTTCATGTAAATGGCATGGTGTGGTGAAAAAAACCTATGTAGGTAAATAAGGCTAAAATATAGGTGCATGCTCCATTGGTATATGTCAGGCAATAGGTCCCTAGTGATGATGTAGGTCTAAAATGGGTGTGGCTCTAAATTAATAAGTAAATTTATGGATGTGCACATAGAATTAGGGAAGGAATGATACCCCTATTGTAAGGATATGGAAATGAAATATTTGAATATAATATTGAATTTCAACAAAGAGAGGATAAAACCAAATCCTTGTCTATTCTATTTTAAACTTATTCCTAAGGGTTAGTCTTGACCTTCAATTTACTCATTTTTTCCCTCAATTGGATATTTAATCATATAGATGGACTCTTAACTACTAAAACTTAATTCAAATTGGAAGTGCACTTTACATCTCTCTGTGACCTTCTACAAGCCCTAGCCATGAAAGCCTTGTTTTGAAATTTGGTGTTGTATTAACTTGGGTTGGTAAAAATTACACACTCTAAAACTAGTTTAATAAGGATGGAAATGGTTGTGTAACTCATTAACATCCTTGTGAAGTTGAATAACCTATTATTAGCATGATTAGCTGAAAAATAAAGCCTCTTATGTAGATTAGCCTTTGATAAAATTAAATTGCACTCTATAAATAAAAATTGAAAACATCTAATCACATGGTCTTAGCTATATATAACTAGTTATGACGATGATATTAATTTGTGTTTAAGGTGTAGGACCATGATAAAAATTGGCATTATCTAATCCCATGGTCTTAGCTTGCAACTAGTAGGACCAATTGTCAAAAATAATTCTAAATTTTCCTTTTCCTAATATGTGTACAAGTTTAATGGATAGATGAAGCTTGAGATAGATTCAAATCCTCCAAGAGAGTGTAGTAAAACCGCATTTTTTTACAAGGATGGATAATTTTTAGATTCTTCTTTCAAATTATAATGTGATTGAAAAAGTATCTTAAAAAATTAAGGCATAAATTATAAATTTATCCAATGTGTTAATGATAGATCTTACCATAGCTAACATTCTTATTTGGAAATGCTTCTTGTATTTAAACTAATTCTTTTAAATCTAAGATGCCATGCTAAATGTGTAAGGTCTAAAGGAAATGTATGTCACTATATGATCAAGTCAAGTATTCAATGTTCAAAGACTAACATCATAGTAAGGTAAATTTAATAAGCATGAATAAGGTAACAAAATAAAAGAATTTTATTAATCATGTATGATAAGAAGTGATAAAGAAACATAAGAAAATAAAGGAAAATGTAAAGCATATATGTTTAAAGAGAACATACCTTAAAATCAGAGATTTGATTTGAGAAACTACCCAATTATGTGTAGTATGTTTTTCTTCTTGCATTAAACTCCTTAAGAATTAGAGATTTTCACAAAAAAAAAAATTCAATGTTTAATTCTATATAAACCTAATAGAATTATAAAAACTATAGAAATAACTAATCTCTAATATGAAATTAAAACAAAAAAATCAAAATTAACATTGTAACACTACAAACATGAAAATATGATTTCATATAATCAAATTTCATATAAAAACTCTAGTATTTCCTCCCTGCTATATTGGCAAACAAAAAAAGTGTTGGTATGTGGCGACTGATCATTGTATACTATACACTTTTCATGTATCCTCATCGGGGTCCGGGGCCGGGTCGGGCCTTGGGCGGGGGTTCGAGGGAGGTAGCCCTCGAGAAAAAAAATTTCCCTGCTTTTTCGCAGAATTACCGAAAAAGGGAAAAATCACCGAAAAGGGGAAAACCCCAACTTTGTATAACCCTAATCTGGAAGCTTCTAAAAAGGGGGTTATAAGGGGTTTGTAATAGAGCTACAGTAGTATAAGGAAATGTGATAATTCACGATATTGTAATAGGGTTTTACAGTGGTTAATGAAATCATTGGATGGCTGTGGTTTGGTGGATGTAGCCCACATTGGGTGAACCACGTTAAATTCTCTGTGTTATTTTTCTGTGTGTATTATTTCTGGTTTATTTGATAAAATCTGCATTTAGCTTTTAGATATCTGCCTCAAGAAACCTAACAAAAAGTTGGTGAAAAGGTGGTGGAATGTGTAAAAATGCATGTGCTTTCCCCAACAACATGAAAAAGTAGTTTTTGTTAGATAACATGCAAAAGCAGGAGAATAATAGAGCATGTGGCCCTAGATCATGGGTGTCCTACTTTTTAACCTTTTTTACAACCTCCCAAAATGTGTTCACGTTAAAGCGTGAGAATGCTTTGACTTGCATAAAGCGCGAGAACACTTTGGGTTGCTCAAAATGAGAAAATTTCAACTTCTTAAAAGCATTCTCATGTTTTGGATTTGATGAATTTGTTAAGGTTTGTAACTCAAAAGTTCAATTGTTCAATTTCTTAAGGTTTCTAATGTATCTAGACTTTCAAGTTTAATAGTTTATTTATTATCCTTGTCCAACTTGGTATCCTAATCATTTGTCACCAGTTTAGAGATCATTTTGTGTTGTAATATTTTTTTTACAAGTCATAAGTTTTGTCCTTGGTAATAATACCTAGAAATAATCATCCATTCAGTCTATGGCTAGGACTACAATGTAGGAAGGATAGCTGCAATGCAAATGTAGGACTACATTGTGTTCCCTATACTCTACTGTAGTTTTTGGACTTTAGAACATTTTCAAGACATTTTTAGGACATTGATCACTAGAATGCTAGTGTCCTTGTGGCACACTATAGTCCTTTGATTCATCAAACAAAAAAAAATTCAAAGAATTGTTCAAGGAAACTTATATGAGATTTTTTTACATTTTCTTTGTGATTCTTCACATGTCATCACTTCATTGACAAGAATCATCAACAAAAATGATATGTTGTCTTTTTAGTTGTTGGAAAAATTGTACCTCCCAATGTTTTAACCTATTGTTGAGGTTTGGACCTTATTTTTGGGTGTTTATTTTAGAATTTTTCCCATTTTTTCATTTGCAAGTGTGTCATGTGTCTATATAAATGATGGTCATCATACTAGTTGAGATATGGAATATCCTAGTGGTTTTATCTCATGCTTGACTCCTTTGGTTTTGTGTGTCATAATGTGTGTGGGGGGTTGGATTGAGGTATATAGTTGATTCATCCTAGCCTCATGTTGAGTCTATAAGAAAAAATTATCATGGAGTTAGGACCTGATTATCATACTAGTGTAGCTCACCCTTTTGTAGGCATGTCATGGTAGTTTTGTTCCACTATTGCTAAGTCTTCCACATGTGAGACCTTTCTTCGAGCAATGATGATATCTTGTAAGTGTTATTTGTATCTTGTGTTGTGTGATATGAAATTTCACCACAATTCCTGTTAGTATGTGGAGACTGATCATTGTATACTGTACATTCTTCATGTATCCTCGCCGAAAGCTTCTAAAAACCCCAACTTTGTATAACCCTAATCTGGAAGCTTCTAAAAAGCTGGTTATAAGGGGTTTGTAAGAGAGTTAAAGTAGAACGAGAAAATGCGATTATTCACAATATTGTAATAGGGTCTTACATTAGTTAATGAAATCATTGGATGGCTGCGGTTCGGTGGATGTAGCCCACATTGGGTGAACTAGGTTAAATTCTTTGTGTTATTTTTCTGTGTGTTTTTATTTCCTGGTTTATTTGATGAAATCTTCATTTAGCTTTTAGATATCTTCCTTTAAAACCTAACAAGTGGTATCAGAGCATGTTGTTTTTCGATTATCATCTATAGGAAAGTCTCACGGTTGAGTGGGAGTATCATGGTTAAGTAGGAGAAATGGAAAACGAGGGTAAGTTGAAGGTTGATAAGTTCAATGGGCAGAACTATCAGTTATGGAAGATGTAGATGGAGGACTATCTCTATCAGAAGGATTTATGGCGGCCATTGGAAGGGAAAACCAAGAAACCTACAGCAATGTTAGATGAGGACTAGGATATTTTGGACAGAAAGGCAATTGGCAGTATTCGCTTATGCCTGGCACAATTGGTGGCATTCAATATTACAACAACAAAGACAACTCTAGAGTTGATGGAAACCCTAGCAAAGTTATATGAAAAGCCTTCCGCTTCGAATAAGGTATTTCTTATGAAGTTTTTATTTAATATGAAAATGGTAGAAGGTGGATCAGTTACTGATCATTTGAATGAGTTTAATATGGTTACCAGTCAATTAACTTCTGTAAAAGTTAACTCTGATGAAGAAGTTCAGACTCTTTTGATTCTATGTTCTTTGCCTGAAAGCTAGAATAGCTTGGTAATGGTTGTTAGCAATTCTGTTTCTGGTTCAAATACATTGAAATTTGATGATGTTGTTGGTGTTATTTTGAGCAAGGAAATTCATAGGAAAAGCACAGATGGAACATCCATATCAAGTAGTGTTTTGAATGCCGAAAGTAGGGGCAGAATAAACAAGAGACAAAACAATTTTGGGAGTCGTGGGAAGTCACGAGGAAAATCAAGGGACAAAAGGTCCCAATCTAGAGACAAGAGGGATTGTTGGTACTGTGGTAAGCCAGGTCATGTAAAGAAAGATTGTTGGTCTCGGAAAAATAAAGGAGACAAACAGGAAGGAAATAAAGAGGCAAATGTGGTAAGTAATAAATCTGATGAGGATGCTTTGATTCTTTCTCTTGACAATGTTGATGATTCTTGGGTGTTAGATTTAGGGGCTTCATTTCATGCTACACCCCATAGAAATTATTTTCATGATTATGTCCAAGGGGATTTTGGGTTGGTTTATTTGGGAGATAATGAACCCTGTCAGATTGTTGGAAAGGGAAGAATCAAGATTAAGTTGCAGAATGGGAATCATTGGCTACTACATGAGGTAAGGCATGTTCCAAAGCTAAAAATAAATTTACTTTCAGTAGGGCAACTAGATGATGAAGGTTGTGTTGTTACATTTAGTGATAAAAATTGGAAGGTTACAAAAGGTGCCTTAGTAGTAGAAAAATGTGTGAAAGTAGGCACCTTATATCTTTGTACAGGTCATATTGTTCCTTCTACTTTAGCTATTGCAGATAAAAATCAATGTTCAGGAACAATTGCTGCAGTTCAGCAAGAAGAAAATCAGATAGTTGTTGTGAATTCTGAATCAGCACTATGGCATAACAGACTTGGGCATATGAGTGCAAAAGGTATGAAAGTAATTCATTCAAAGAATGTTTTACCAGGTCTAAAATGTGTTAATATGGATTTTTGTGAAAGTTGTGTTTATGGAAAACAAAAGAGAGTTAGTTTTCTCAAAGATGGGAAACAAAAGAAAGATGAGAAATTGGAGCTTGTGCATACGGATATATGGGGACCAGCTCAGGTATCTTCTCTCAGTGGCTCTCATTATTATTTCACATTCATTGATGATGCACTTAGGAAGGTATGGATTTATTTCATTAGGCAGAAATCTAATGTATTTGAAACTTTTAAAAAATCGAGAAGCTTGGTTGAGAATGAGATAGGTAAAAGGTTAAAATGTGTCAGATCTGATAATGGTGGTGAGTATTGCAGTAAACGGTTTGAAGATTATTGTTCTTTTAATTGTATTCGTAGGCAGAAAACGGTTCCAAGGACTCCACAAGAAAATGGAGTGGTTGAGCGTATGAATAGAACAATAATGGAGCGTGCACGAACTATGAGATTGCATGCTGGGTTGCCTTTAAACATGTGGGCAAAGGTTGTAAACACTATTTTTTATTTGATTAATAGAGGTCCATCTAATCCTTTGGGTTGTGGTATTCTAGAGGAAGCATGGATAGGTAAGAAGGTGAGTTATTCTTTTCTGAAAACCTTCGGTTGTGAAGCATTTTCACATGTAGATTTTGAAAATAGAACCAAGATTGATGCAAAATCAAGGAAATGTATATTTGTTGGATATGGCATTGATGAATTTGGTTATAGGCTTTGGGATTTTGAAAATAAGAAAATTGTGAGAAGCAGGGATGTCATATTCAATGAGAAAGTGTAGTATAAAGATCAGTTGCAGCAGCATGAGAAGAAAGAAAATGATTATGCAGTGTTGGATGATACTCCAAACAATGAATTTTTGGTGGATCCTCATGCTTCGCAACAACAGCAACAAGAAATACCACAAACTCCAGTAAATGTTAGACTATCTTCAAGGTTAAGTAGACCTCTAGATAGATTTTCTCCCTCTTTGTACTCTATTTTATTAACTGATGCTAGTGAACCAGAATGTTATCATGAAGCTATGCAGGTGGATACCAAGGTTCAGTGGGAGCATGGAATGGAAGAAGAAATGGACTCCTTGCTAAAAAATCAGACTTGGGAATTATGCAAGTTGCCTGCAGGTAAAAAGGCTTTAGCAAACAAATGGGTTTATAGGATGAAAGAGGAGGATGGAGGTAAGAAAAGATTTAAATCAAGATTAGTTGTAAATGGATTTGCATAGAAACAGGGTATTGATTTTGATGAAATATTTTTTCCAGTTGTTAAAATGACCTCTATTCGTACTGTGTTAAGTATTGTGGTTGTTGAAGATTTGTATTTAGAACAGCTTGATGTTAAAACTGCCTTTCTCCATGGTGATTTGGAAGATGAAATTTATATGGAACAACCACAAGGATTTGAGGTCAAAGGTAAGGAGAAACTAGTGTGCAGATTGAAGAAAAGCTTATATGGCTTGAAGCAAGCACCTCGACAATGGTATCTTAAATTTGATAGTTTTATGGTTGAGCAAGGCTACAATAGGTGTAATTCAGACCATTGTGTTTATTTTAAGATGCTAGGTGAAGATAGCTACATTATTTTATGTTTATATGTTGATGATATACTTGTAGCGGGGTCTAACATGGATCACATAAAGGAGTTAAAACAACAGTTAGCAAATTCATTTGCTATGAAGGATTTGGGGGTAGCAAAACAAATCCTTGGTATGAAGATTACAAGAGATAGGAAAAATAGAAAATTGTTTTTATCTCAGGCTGATTATGTTAAAAAGGTGTTGCAGAGATTTCATATGGAGAATGCAAAATCTGTCAGCACACCTTTGCCCAGTCATGTCAAATTGACTAAGGATATGTTTCCAAAGACACAAGAGGGGGAAGAAAAAATGTCCATGGTACCATATGCTTCAGTTGTAGGTAGTTTAATGTATGCTATGGTATGCATGAGACCATATATTGTGAATGTTGTAGGAGTTGTTAGCAGGTATATGAGTAATCCAAGAATTGAGCATTGGAATGCAGTGAAATGGATTCTCAGGTATTTGAGAGGTACATCAGATAAACATTTATGTTTTGATGGCTCTAATACAGATTTAAAAGGCTATGTTGACTTATATTTGGCAGGGGATATCGATACCAAGCGGAGTACCATAGGTTATGTATTTACTATTGGTGGGACAGCAATAAGTTGGATATCTCGGTTGCAAAAGGTGGTTGCTTTATCCACCACAAAGGCAGAGTATGTGGCTGCCACAGAGGCAACAAAGGAGATGATATGGATGCAATTTTTCATGAAAGAGTTGGGAAAACAAGAAGCTGAAAATTACGTGTTCATAGATAGCCAGAGTGCTATACATCTTGCAAAGAATTATGCCTTGCACTCTAAAACCAAACACATACAGTTGAGGTATCATTTCATTCGGTCAGTGTTGGAGGATAGAAAGGTAAAACTGGAAAAGATACATATAGATGTAAATCCAGCGGATATGTTTACTAAGGAAGTGATAAGGGAGAAGTTGAGCTCCTCTTTAGTTTCAATTGGCCTTCAAGGTTGAATTAAAGTATAACAAAGCAGTAGGGTCCAAGGTGCTTATTTCCAGTGGAAGTTGTAAGTGCAGCGGTGTCGTCCAGGTTCAGTCTCCAAGTGGGAGATTGTTAGTATGTGGTGACTGATCATTGTATATTGTACACCAAAAAGAGGAAAACCCCAACTTTGTATAACCCTAATCTGAAAGCTTCTAAAAAATTGGTTATAAGGGGTTTGTAAGAGAGTTACAGTAGAATGAGAAAATGCGATTATTCACGATATTGTAATAGGGTTTTACATTGGTTAATGAAATCATTGGATGGCTACGATTTGGTGGATGTAGCCCACATTGGGTGAACCACGTTAAATTATTTGTGCTATTTTTTTGTGTGTTTTTTATTTCCTGGTTTATTTGATAAAATCTGCATTTAGCTTTTAGATATCTGCCTTTAAAACCTAACAATTCCCTTGTTATGTCATATGTGTCATTGTACATGACATGACCCTTTGTGTGTGTGTTTCCATTCAATGCAACATGTTAGTAATGTACCTTAATTTTTTAGTGTTTTTCTAAAATAAAAATTGTTTTCTTGGATGATTCCTTGAGTATGTGGCTTGGGGAATTATAAGAAGAGGCAATCTCATCTAGTAGTAGCTCTAAAGAAGATGATAGAAATAAAATAGAAAATTATTTATTTGTAGTTGTGTGAAGGTCTACAAGGTAACCCTGAACATCCCTATACACTATACCCTCAACCTTATACCCTAAACCCTAAACATTATCCCTCAATCCTATACTTAAACCCTAAACCCTACACTCTCAACCCTTAACCCTATGCCTTATACCCTCAACCCATACTCTAAACCCTATACCCAATATCTTAAACTATAATCCCTATACCCTACACATTTAGTCTTGTACACTCAATGGGTTTAACATTATCCCTCAATCGCAAAACCTCAACCCTCAACCCTATACCCTATATCCTCAACCCTAAGTCCTCAACCCTAAGTCCTCAACCCTCAACCCTATACCTTAAACCCTGAACCCTACACCATCAACCCTCATCCCTATACCATATATCCTCAACCTTATACCCTAAACCTTGAACATTTTCCATCAACCCTATACCCTCAACCTTATACTTAAATCCTAAACCCTATACTCTCAACCCTTAACCCTATGCCTTATACCCTCAACCCATACCCTAGACCATATACCCAATATCTTAAACCCTAATCCCTATACCCTATACACTTAACCTTAGACACTCAAACTTGAACATTATCCCTTAATCATAAACCCTCAACCCTATACTTAAGCCCTAATCACTCAACCCTCAACCCTATACCTTAAAACCTAAATCCTACAACCTCAACCCTCATCCCTATACCCTATTCCCTAAAATTTTTACATTTTACATCAACACTATACTTGAACACTAAACCATACACTCTCAACCCTTCACCCTATGCCTTATACCCTCAATCCCTATACCATATACCCTATACCCTATAACCTCAACCCTATACTTCAGCTATAATCTCTCAACCCTCAACCCTATTCCTTAAAACCTAAAACCTACAACCTCAACCCTCATACCTATATCATATACCCTCAACATTATACCCTATACTTAAAACCTACACTATGAACCATTAACCCTATGCCTTATACCCTCAACCCATACCCTAAACCCTAAACCCAATATCCTAAACCCTAATCCCTATACCATACACACTTTATCTTATACACTCAATGGGATGAATAATATCCCTCAGTTGTAAACCCTCAACCCTCAACCATCAACCCTATACCCTACACCCTCAACTCTATACCTAAACTCTAATCTCTTAACCCTCAACCCTATACCTTAAACCGTAAACCCTACACCCTCAACCCTCATCCCTATACCTTATACCCTAAACCATTAGCATTATCCCTCAACTGTATACTTAAAACCTAAAATTTACACTCTCAACCCTTAACCATATTCCTTATACCCTCAACCCATACCCTTAACTCTATACCCAATATCCTAAACCCTAATCCTTATACCCTATACACTCAGTCTTAGACACTCAATCCTAAACATTATACCTCAACCATAAAACATCAAACCTCAACCCTATACCTTAAACCCTAAACCCTAAACCCTCATCCCTATACCCTATAACCTCAACCTTATACCCTAAACCCTGCACTCTCAACCCTTAACCCTATGCCTTATACCCTCAATCCATACCCTAGACCTTATACCCAATATCTTAAACCTTAATCCATATACCCTATATAATTAACCTTAGACACTCAACTCTAAACATTTTCCCTCAATCATAAACTCTAAACCCTATACCCTATACTTAAGCCCTAATCCCTCAACCCTAAACCCCATACCTTAAACCCTAAACCCTACAACCTGAACCCTCATCCATATACCCTATACCCTCAACCTTATACCATAAACCCTAAACAGTATCCCTCAACACTATACTTAAATCCTAAACCATACACTCTCAAGCCTTCACCCTATGCCTTATACCATCAATCACTATACCCTTTACACTTAACCATATACCCTCATCCTTGAACACTATCCCTCAACCCTCAACCCTATACCTTAAACTATAAAACCCCATCCCTATACTCTATACCCTCAACCTTATACCCTAAACCTTGAACATTGTCCCTCAAACCTATAATTAAACCCTAAACCCTATACCTAGCTAAACCCTAATCCCTATACCCTATACACTCAACCATATACCCTCAATTGTAAACCCTCAACCCTATACTTAAAACCTAAACCATGCATTCAACCTTGTACACTAAACCCTAAACCCAATACCTTGAAACCTATACCCAATATCCTAAAATATATTCCCTGTACCCTATACAATTAACCCTATACCCTCAACCTTGAACACTATCCATCAACCCTCAAAATTATACCTTAAACCCTAAAAACTACACCCTCAACCCTCATCCATATACCTTAAACCCTAAACCATGAAAATTATCCCTCAACCATATACCCTCAACCCTATACTCAAACCCTAAACTCTACACTCTCAACGATTAATCCTATACCTTATACCCTCTACCCTATACCCAATATCCTAAACCTTAATCCCTATACCCTATACAGTTAACTTTATACCCTCAACCCTTAACATTATCCCTCAAGTGTAAACCCTCAACTCTCAACCCCATACTTAAACCCTAAACCCTACATTAAACCTTGTACCCTAAACCCTCAAACCTATACCGAATATCCTAGACTCTAATCCCTATACCCTATACACAACCCTATACCCTTAACCTTGAACACTATCCCTCAAACCTCAACCCTATACCTTAAACCCTAAACCCTACACCCTTAACCCTCATCCCTATACCCTAAAGCCTCAACCTAATAAACCCTATACTATAGAGCTTCAAGTTGACCATTTTGGTGTATAAATTTGATACACTTTTTAAAGCCACTTTGAGACCTCTCCTAATGGTTAATACTCACTCTAAGGAAATGGATGCCACAATAAATACTAAATTAGATTAATTTTAACCTATAATATTCTCCCTTATTGATCCCATATATTTGATTAGGATTCTATTCTAGTGGTCAATTCTATTACATCCTTATATAGAGAGGAAATCTTCTCATCTACTTCCTATATAATGTGAGAGGTTAAACCTAAAATAATTCTCTAAGGACATGAATTATGTTGTCCTCCACCATGTATTATAACATTTGAATATACTGGGGGAGGTTAGAGTAACAATCCATTTCTAGATATATTCGTAATAAATTTTATTACCTCGGTTATCCCCTTTTCACAATTTTTTTTTTACAACATCATGATTACACAAAACAACACGTTATCCCTCATATTTATTAAGTCTCTTTGTTATAAAGCTTCAACATATTTGTAATTAATAGCATAAGGTTCCCATAATCCATGAGAAATTTAGTGTAAATATTTCTATATTGTAACTATGTGAACTTTTTTTGCATAAAAAAATTTTCACACAGTTACAATCCAGAAATATTTGCACTAAATATTTGGAATTACATACATTTTCTTCTAATGCCAAGATTTACATACTATAAAGACCTTGTATAATTTTCCTAGATGTGCTTCTATAGGTATGAAAAAATGTCTACCTTTTCATCTACTATGCATATATTACCAACACATATGTATCATTACCATGTTATTAAAATATTTAGATGTAGAATTATTATCTTAATTCCCTCCTTTCCATACAAGTGCATACATAATAGGGAATATTTTTTTCTCCCAAAACCAATTCACCTATGACCATTAGGAAATTATGCATTCATCCTTTATAGGTAAAATAAGAAGAAAAGATAAAATACATGGAAAATATTATGGAATTCACACGATTTCCCCTTCTCATCGAACTCCTTGTATATCCATGTAATATATTTACACCATAGGAAGAAATTCTTCAACAATTCATTAGCATGGTCACCACCTCTCAAAGAGTACTAAATCTCAATCATGCCATCATTTCTTCAGGCTTGAAAAATTTGTATAGGTTTGAGTCTCCGTTAAAGTCTTCATACTAGTTCAATAATGATACTCCCTTGGCATAAATTGAAAAGAAAGAAAATCAATATAGCTACAAAAGTTTCCTCATCAATCTAGAGGGGTTTTCAAAATATGAGTCAAATATTCATCTCTAAAATGGTGCCAATCTATTGGTTTTGTGTCATGCTACCCTTAGCTCTAAGGTATGACACAACACTTGCACCCAAGGATCAAATTGATCCAAGTAAGATGGTAGGCCTATGATTGAACCAAGGACAAGAATAATTCAAATAGATAAGATTTGACAATATTTTACAGTTTAAACTCCATAGGATGAAGGAGAGTAATCCTAATTAGGGTGTTAAAAAATCATAAGGCTCTTCCACAAGAAAATATACAAGTATAAAATTGTAAGACTGTGATTCACATGTGGATAATGCAATCTCAATTTTGTTAAATAATTCTCCTAAATAGATGCATAGATATATTTCAAACAATGCATAGTGTGATTTCGTGACAATGTGATTGTATTTCATTTTGACATGTTTTGGTATCATTTCCATGAAGGTATTAGGCACTTGTAAACTATGAATACGAATTGGAATTGTTGTACAATTAAATATTATTTCAGCTACCAAATTAATGTTATGTATGATTGTTGTTTATGGTTTCATTGGTAGTGTGCAAGTAAGAAAGGGAGCCAATATGAGAAGGGAAAACCAGTGAGAACAAATTGAAAGACATCCTCTTGTGGTTATGTATTTGATTTCCTTATTTTGGAACTTACAAGGAAATAGAGTTGTTGTGTTTATTCTTTGGGGTTGAGAGGGTATTTAATTGTGATTCATGTAAGATGTAAATTGGGGTTAAAGTTTAGAAACCCTTATCCAAGTGTGAAACTCTGATGGAACCTTAAGTGTGTCTCTAAAGAGGGTTGTTGTTCATTTTCCTTAGTTGGGGGGAAAAAATAAACCCCATAGGATCTATAGCATAGTGGTAGGGGTCAAGTGGGCATGCAATAGGGCCCCAAGAACATGATTTGACTCCTAAAAGTCTTCATAATGAAGAGTGACGAATTTGTAAGGGATGATGGGAGTGAAAAGATGGAGGGAGGTACACTTCACACCTCCCCATTCAAAGGTTATAAGTTGAAACACCTATATATTTTGGAGAGGAAGGATGAGTGGGGTGTTACCCACTTCTCCTCTTGGAGAAATTGAGGGAAGATGGTAGAAAGAATGAGGAGAGGAGAGGATTCCACCTCTTTGGGAAGATAAAGATCAATATGTCTTGGCTTGAGGAGGAAACATGGATAGAAGAGTTCAATCCCTCCACCTAAAGAAAGAGATAAGTTTTTTTATTTCCTTTTTCCATTTACCCTTGTTATTGGTTGTAAGAAGGTGAAATATGGTATGTATATTAATGGTTGAGAATAGAAGGTAGAGAACCTAGATACATGAAAATTGTGCTATGTTAGTTTTATTCCTTTGTAAAAAATGGGAAAAGACTCCATTTATCATTGTGGAGATACAAAATTCCTTGCTCGAAGGTATGGATAGAGTCTGTGAGGCTCCATGACACCATTACTGTAGGGTGGAGAGCAAGCCTTATAAATTTGTGCATTTCTTAAAATTTGTTGGTAATTTGAAAAGCTAGTGTTTAATTGTAGTATGAAGGAAAACGGAGAAAGAGCAAGCCTTTTTCATTACATATATTGAGCTAGCTTGCATTGTACAAAGAAAATAGATCTACAATTTGTTTAGAAAAATCATTCTATGCTATTTGAAAATGGATAAAATACATGTTGTAAGTTTATTTCCTTGTAAAAAGTATTCATGTTTCATAGTTAGTGAACCTCTATTCTATTTTTTTGGAGCAAGAAGAAAAAGTATATTCTAGCCAAATGCAAGAGTAAATAAGAATAAATATGTTTTATGTAAATTATAAACAAAAATACATATGTATATATATAAAAAGAATATACTCGAATGGCACAATTATTAAATATATTTGAGGGTGTTTCCCAATAGATATTAGTCAGTTAAGCATTTTTGAAACCAAACTATATATGATGTTGTGGGAACACCAAGCAAGACCTAGTTCAAATATGACCTTATTTATTTTCTTATCAAAGAAAACATAGATAAATGCTAGATTATTTTGTGTGCTTGTTGTAGTGGAATACCATCTTGCGTATTAGGATTCTGAAGCTTAAAATTTCTAAAGGAATATTTGGGTGTAGAAAGAAGGTGAAAATAAATAAATCCTATGACTGGGCGAGCGCCATCATGGAAGCCTTGAATCCTTGAGGTCACGTCCTTCACAATGGGTATCGACCCCTTTCTCTTCAACCTGTTGTGTCTTACAAACAACACATCTATACACCTCTTAAGTATCAATCAAATAATGAAATAAGTCATTGAAACATGGAAAGTATCTTACCTCGGGATTTTATGCATCCAAGAGCATGTCTTCACAACAGTTGGTGGAATTAATATTATAAATGTCACTTCATACATTAATAATTAAACTTAAAAGTGCATATGAATCATATCAGGCTTTCTAAGTTGATCAGTTCTTGATCCCAAGATATGGTAGGGTAGAGGAGCCAATACATACTCACCCAAAATCGCATGGTCCACATGGCAAGGTACATGGACCAATAGAATTTAAAAAAAAAATCCATTATGCAAAAATGGATATTAAACAATAAAAAGAAAAAAATTATTTTCAAAATATTTTGCCACGTGGAAGGTCAAAATTTTTCCATGACTTTAGAAAAATGCAAAATGACCCATCGACTGATACATAGGAACCTCGGGTGCCACTACCTGCGTGGCTCGACGTTTGAAGTTGACAACCTTGCCATGTCAACTTCTCTTAGTCTGCCACCCTAAGAATCCACTACATCGCATTTATCACTCGCTGCCACTTCCTATTCCTATCGACTATCAGGTTTAATTGTTGTGACCTCTCCTAAGCTCCATGCCACCCCACATTTATTTTGAGCTAAACTGCATTGAATTCTCCCAATGCCTCACTCTTCTCGCCATGTTTTCAACCTTTCATTCTAGCAAGTAGACATTCCTTCTTCACTTGCATGCCAATACCTGCTTGTTTCATCATCTGCAACCTTCATCTATTAGCCACAACCTGCAATGCTCAGAGACCATATCGTGTTTGGGTAGAAGCCGATATGGATATGGGTAAACACCAGTTACCAAACATTACCAGCAGCTCCACTTCCACCATACAAGCAACGAACGGGTTCCTCGCTGCCATGAACGGGTTCCTCGCCGCCATGAAGGTCACTGCAAGCAATGAACGAGTTCGTCATATGTTCGACCCAGGTTAGCTTGCTCACTAAGGCTCGCCATTATTCGGTTGTTTGAGTTTGGTTTTTTGGTGTTGCATATATTCTTTTTTTTTGTTGAAGTTTAGTGTTTATGAACACTGTCCTATTTGTGTTCATAAACACACTAAATCTTTGGAAATTAATCTTATGTTCAAGCATCACTCTATTTATATAATAGATGATAATTCAGTTGGTTGTTTCCCCACCATTAAAATTTATGAGGTTGTTTTCTTCTTTTAGTAATACTAATGTTCGTTGTTTCCATGCCATAGATGAATCTCCATTTTTCTTTATATGGGTATTTCTCTATAGGGTTTCTATTGCAAATAGGGTGATCCCACAAAGCTGGTTTACAATTTCTAGGAGATTCTGATTTTTGCTGAAATCACATATTTTAAAAAAATATAATTATTTAAGCCTTTAAAAGTTCCATTTTAAGGATTTTGATTGAAGAGGGTTTGATCAAACCACCTTAGATCAAACCCCCTTGGATAGAACCCCACTAGTTTTAAACCATACCTACAACGGAGTCTCCTTTACACCTATCAAAATCCTGATAAAAAATCACTTTTGATTTACCTTTTGGGGGATCAAATGAATTCATTTAAAATTTATTTTAAATGATCATGGTAGTCCTCAAGATGATCTATCCAACAAATATAACTTTAATATGTTTTGGTTTTATTATGTCTTTATTTTTTTAGTTTTATTAAACATATGTTTTTCACCGAAAATCAAGCTCTCTATTATGCACATGTGAAAAAATAGCATATTATTAAAAAAAAAAAAAATTAAAAATATGTTTGGGTTGGGTATTGATTTCCTTGATATTTTAAAACAAAAATTGAATTTTGATACATATAGAAAAAGTTATGTTGTATACAGTCTACCTATGTCTGAATTGTAACTGGTTTGTCTTCAAAACTTGATTAAGGAAAAAATATTTAATAAAACACTATGCAACCAAATGAAAGTGGTAGATAGCGTAGTAACAAATCTAAATTCAAAAAATTAGAATTTTATCCTTCATACAAAATAGTTATGTTGTACACGGTAAGTGTCACTTCTTAAAAATGTTATTTTTTTTCAAAAATCTAGTTTTCAAAGGAGATGAAAAAAGAAGTGCAATCTGATTCCAAAAAATTTGAAAAAAAATAATTTAGAATCTATAGACAAAACATCAAAAATCACTAGTTTGTATCATCTTCAAATTCCTCACGATTTAGCAGCTATAGGAGCCCGAAAGTAAAAATTTAGTTTTAAAAAATCAATTTAGTGTCTAGTTTGCCCGAAAATTGTAAACCAGTATTGTGGGATCACCCAATATTACACTCATATTTTGGCATTTCTCTTTCAATAGGGTTTATTTTGAATATATAACATGCATAGTTTAGCATTTCTATTTCCCTAGGGTTTATTTTGCAAATTTTATAGTCATAGTTTTACCATTTTTGTTTCATAGATTTTGCATTATCATATACTCTTCTTATCCTACTCATTCTCATAGGTTCTCCATTATCATTGACTTTGGTTATCCTATTCTCATAACCAATATTTCCATATAAACAATAATGCAGAAGCTACGAGACTATGATAAGTAGAGTGAATGATAATGCAAAACCATTGAGACACATGAAAAGCAGAGTGAATGATAATGCATAACCTATCAAACAAAAATGTTAAACTATGAGTGTAATATTTGCAATATAAATCCTACTAAAATAGAAAGGCTAAACTATGACTGTAACATTTTCAATATAAACCCTAGGGAAACAGAGATGGTAAACTATGATTGTAATATTTGCAATATAAACCCTAGGTAAACCGAAATGGTAAACTATGACTGTAACATTTGTAATATAAAGCTTTGAGAAACATAAATGGTAAACTGTGACTGCAATATTTGTAATATAAACCCTAGGGAATGTATATGCTAACGAATGTATTATTTGGAAAATAAACCCTAGAGAAAGCTTTAAATGGTAAACCATGACTATAATATTTGCATTATAAACCCTATGGGACACATATGCTAACCTATGACTGCAATATTTGCAATATAAACCCTATCAATACATAAAGAAACACCTATGACTATAATATTTGCAATATAAACCCTAGGGAAACATAAATAAAAACCTATGACTGTAATGGTTGTAATGAAGATCAATATAAAGCTTAGAAATGGAAAACAATAATGGCTGTAATGAAGAACAATATAAAGTAAACAAATGGAAAAGTGTGAAAAGGAAAACCTAGAACAATATGGATGTTGGTGCACTGGAATCTGAGTTGTTGCCTCCCCTTGATGTTAACTCGTTCAATTATGTGCTTGTCACTCCTCCTTTTCTTATGCCACTCACTGCAAAATAACTGAATACTTGTTGGTTTTCATGACTATTTGAATTGGGAATTATTTGAATTTGATTGATGCTTGTTTGGTGTGGTAAAATAAATTGTTGTCCTATTTTGAATTTGAATTTTGTTTCGTATGAATTGGAGATTTGATTTATTTCAGCCATTAATTCTTGACTTGATTGGTTTGGTGGATTGTTTGAAATTGTTTTCATGTTTTTGTTTTGAATAATGGTGGCCTTATAGGAGTGTTAAATGGATGCAGGTGGGATATTTGGGTTTGGCTCCAATACGTGCACACCCTACTTGGTGAGATGGGATAGATTCAAGCTGATACGTGTTGTAGGTCTCATGATAGATAGGACAGGTGAATGCATTTGCATGTTGGTTTGGTTATGCTATGATGGGAAACATTGTTGCAATGGGTTCGCTAGTTTGTCAAAGATGGTTCAGATGGGTTTCAAAGTTGTTGACTTGGCATCTTATTTATGTTGTGTAGTTGTGATTAATGTGAAAGTGACATCTGCATTGGTGCGAAAGTTGGGTTTACCATTTTACGAGGAAGGGTGCATGCCTTAATGTTTGGATGTTTAAATTCCATGTTGGAATGCTACTTGTTATATGTCAGATCTACAAGTTGGATACACTCATCATGTTTGGCTGCCAACGTGTGTTAGGTTTTCAATGGCAGATATCTAAAAGCTAAATGCAGATTTTATCAAATAAACCAGAAGTAAAACACACAGAAAAATAACACAAAGAATTTAACGTGGTTCACCGAATGTGGGCTACATCCACCAAACCGCAACCATCCAATGATATTATTAACTAGTGCAAAACCCTATTACAATATCGCGAATAATCGCCTGTTTCTTATGATACTATAACTCTATCCCAAACCCTTTATAAATTAGGGTTATACAAAATCGGGGTTTTTTCCCTTTTTGTGATTTTTCCCTTTTTCGGTAATTTTGCGAAAAAGCAGACAAGGATACATGAAGAGTGTATAGTATAGAATGATCAGTCGCCACATACCAACAATCTCCCACTTGGAGACTGATCAGGCTCCATACCTAAACAATCTCCCACTTGGAGACTGAACCTGGACAACACTGCTGCACTTACAGCTCCCACTGGAAATAAGCACCTTGGACCCTACTACTTTCTTATACTTTAATTCAACCTTGAAGGCCAACCGAAGCTGAAGAGGAGCTCAGCTTCTCCCTTATCACTGCCTTAGTAAACATATCCGCTCGATTTACATTTGTATGTATCTTTTCCAGCTTTACCTGTCCATCCTCCAACACTGACAGAATGAAATGATACCTCAACTGTATGTGTTTGGTTTTAGAGTGCAGGGCAGAATTGTTTGCAAGATGTATAGCACTCTGGCTGTCTGTGAACAAGTAATTTTCAGCCTGTTGTTTTCCCAACTCTTCCATGAAAAATTGCATCCATATCATCTCCTTTGCTGTCTCTGTTGCAGCCACATACTCTGCCTCTATGGTGGATAAAGCAACCACCTTTTGTAATCGAGATATCCAGCTTACTGCTGTCCCACCAACGGTAAATACATAACCTGTGGTACTCCGCCTGGTATCAATATCCCTTGCCAAATCTGAGCAACATAGCCTTTTAAATCTGTATTAGAGCCCTCAAAACATAAATGTTTATCTGGTGTACCTCTCAAATACTTGAGAATCCATTTTACTGCATTCCAATGCTCAATTCCTGGATTACTCATATACCGGCTAACAACTCCTACAGCATGTGCAATATCTGGTCTCGTGCATACCATGGCATACATTAAACTACCTATAGCTGAAGCATATGGTACCTTGGACATTTTTTCTTCCTCCTCTTGTGTCTTTGGACACATATCCTTAGTCAATTTTACATGACTGGGCAAAGGTGTGCTGACAGCTTTTGCATTCTCCATATCAAATCTCTGCAACACCTTTTTAACATAATCAACCTAAGATAAAAACAATTTCCTATTTTTCCTATCTCTTGTAATCTTCATACCAAGGATTTGTTTTGCTGCCCCCAAATCCTTCATAGCAAATGAATTTGCTAACTGTTGTTTTAACTCCTTTATGTGATCCATGTTAGACCCCGCTACAAGCATATCATCAACATATAAACATAAAATAATGTAGCTATCTTCACCTAGCATCTTAAAATAAACACAATGGTCTGAATTACACCTATTGTAACCTTGCTCAGCCATAAAACTATCAAATTTAAGATACCATTGTCGAGGTGCTTGCTTCAAGCCATATAAGCTTTTCTTCAATCTGCACACTAGTTTCTCCTTACCTTTGACCTCAAATCCTTGTGGTTGTTCCATATAAATTTCCTCTTCCAAATCACCATGGAGAAAGGCAGTTTTAACATCAAGCTGTTCTAAATGCAAATCTTCAACAGCCACAATACTTAACATAGTACGAATAGAGGTCATTTTAACAACTGGAGAAAATATTTCATCAAAATCAATACCCTGTTTCTGTGCAAATCCCTTTACAACTAATCTAGATTTAAATCTTTTCTTACCTCCATCCTCCTCTTTCATCCTATAAACCCATTTGTTTGCTAAAGCCTTTTTACCTGCAGGCAACTTGCATAATTCCCAAGTCTGATTTTTCAGCAAGGAGTCCATTTCTTCTTCCATTCCATGCTCCCACTGAACCTTGGTATCCACCTGCATAGCTTCATGATAACATTCTGGTTCACCAGCATCAGTTAATAGAATAGAGTACAAAGAGGGAGAAAATCTTTCTGGAGGTCTACTTAACCTTGAAGATCGCCTAACATTCACTGGAGTTTGTGGTATTTCTTGTTGCTGTTGTTGCGGAGCATGAGGAACCACTAGAACATTGTTGTTTGTAATATCATCCAGCACTGCATAATCCTGTTCTTTCTTCTCATGCTGCTGCAATAGATCTTTGTACAACATTTTCTCATTGAATATGACATCCCTGCTTCTCACAATTTTCTTATTTTCAAAATCCCAAAGCCTATAACCAAATTCATCTATGCCATATCCAACAAATATACATTTCTTTGATTTTGCATCAAGCTTGGTTCTATTTTCAGAATCTACATGTGCAAATGCTTCACAACCGAAGGTTTTCAGAAAAGAATAACTCACCTTCTTACCTTTCCATGCTTCCTCTAGAATACCACAACCCAAAGGATTAGATGGACCTCTATTAATTAAATAAACAGCAGTGTTTACAGCCTCTGCCCACATATTTAAAGGCAACCCGGCATGCAATCTCATAGTCCGTGCACGCTCCATTATTGTTCTATTCATGCGCTCAGCCACTCCATTTTCCTGTGGATTCCTTGGAACCGTTTTCTGCCTACGAATACCATTAGAGGAACAATAATCTTCAAACTCTTTGCTGCAATACTCACCACCATTATCAAATCTGAGACATTTTAACTTTTTACCTGTCTCATTCTCAACCAAGCTTCTCTATTTTTTAAAAGTTTCAAATACATCAGATTTCTGCCTAATGAAATAAATCCATACCTTTCTAGTTGCATCGTCAATGAATGTGACATAATAATGAGAACCACCGAGAGAAGATAACTGAGCTGGTCCCCATACATTCGTATGCACAAGCTCCAATTTCTCATCTTTCTTTTGTTTCCCATCCTTGAGAAAACTAACTCTTTTTTGTTTTCCATAAACACAACTTTCACAGAAATCCATATTAACACATTTTAGACCTGGTAAAATATTCTTTGAATGAAGTACTTTCATACCTTTTGCACTCATATGCCCAAGTCTGTTATGCCATAGTGCTGATTCAGAATTCACAGCAACTATCTGATTTTCTTCCTGCTGAACTACAGCAACTGTTCCTGAACATTGATTTTTATCTACAATAGCTAAAGTAGAAGGAACAGTATGACCTGTACAAAGATATAAGGTGCCTACTTTCGCACCTTTTGCTACTACTAAGGCACCTTTTGTAACCTTCCAATTTTTATCACTAAATGTAACAACACAACCTTCATCATCTAGTTACCCTGCAGAAATTAAATTTCTTTTTAGCTTTGGAACATGCCTTACCTCATGTAGTAGCCAATGATTCCCATTCTGCAACTTGATCTTGATTCTTCCCTTTCCAACAATCTGACAGGGTTCATTATCTCCCAAATAAACTAGCCCAAAATCCCCTTGGACATAATCAAGAAAATAATTTCTATGGGGCATAGCATGAAATGAAGCCCCTGAATCTAACACCCAAGAATCATCAGCATTATCAAGAGAAAGAATCAAAGCATCCTCATCAGATTTATTACTTACCACATTTGCCTCTTTATTTCCTTCCTGTTTGTCTCCTTCTTTATTTTTTCGAGACCAACAATCTTTCTTTACATGCCCTGGCTTACCAGAGTACCAGCAATCCCTCTTGTCTCTAGATTGGGACCTTCTATCCCTTGATTTTCCTCGTGACTTCCCATGACTCCCAAAATTGTTTCGTCTCTCATTTGTTCTCCCCTGCTTTCTGCATTCAAAACACTGCCTGATGTGGATGTTCCACTTGAGCTTTTCCTACGAATTTCCTCGCTCAAAATAACACCAACAACATCATCAAATTTCAATGTATTTGAACCAGAAACAGAATTGCTAACCGCCATTACCAAGCTATTCCAGCTTTCAGGCAAAGAACACAAAATCAAAAGAGCCCTAACTTCTTCATCAAAGTTAACTTTTACAGAAGTTAATTGATTGGTAACCGTATCAAATTCATTCAAATGATCAGTAACTGATCCACCTTCTACCATTTTCATATTAAATAAACGCTTCATAAGAAATACCTTATTCGAAGCGGAAGGCTTTTCATATAACTTTGCTAGGGTTTCCATCAACTCTAGAGTTGTCTTTGCTGTTGTAATATTGAACGCCATCGATTGTGCCAGGCATAAGCAAATATTGCTAAGTGCCTTTCTGTCCAAAATATCCCAGTCCTCATTTGTCATTGCTGTGGGTTTCTTGGTTTTCCCTTCCAATGGCCGCCATAAATCCTTCTGATAGAGATAGTCCTCCATCTGCATCTTCCATAACTGATAGTTCTGCCCATTGAACTTATCAACCTTCATCTTACCCTCGTCTGCCATTGCTCCCACTTAACTGTGAGACTCCCACTCAACCGTGAGACTTTCCTGCAAACGATAATCGAAAACAACCCGCTTTGATACCACTTGTTAGGTTTTCAATGGCAGATATCTAAAAGCTAAATGCAGATTTTATCAAATAAACCAGAAGTAAAACACAAAAAAATAACACAGAGAATTTAACGTGGTTCACCCAATGTGGGCTACATCCACCAAACTACAGCCATCCAATGATATTACTAACCAGTGCAAAACCCTATTACAATATCGCGAATAATCGCCTGTTTCTTATGATACTGTAACTCTATCCCAAACCCTTTATAAATTAGGGTTATACAAAATCGGGGTTTTTTCCTTTTTTTTGATTTTTCCCTTTTTCGGTAATTTTGCGAAAAAGCAGGCCAAAAAAATTTGTCGGGGGCTACCGCCCCCAAAACCCCCGCCTGAGGCTCGGCCCGGCCTCGAACGCCGGCGAGGATACATGAAGAGTGTACAGTATAGAATGATCAGTCACCACATACCAACAGCGTGTACTTGTTTTGTTTTGAAATTAATGCTATTAAGTGTGCATTTTATATCTGATTTATGTTTGATGTCATCGAGCCTATTTATGGATGGAATTATTTTTAAGTTGTGGAGGATCGGTGTATAGGTGTGGGCCCCAACGAGCGCATGTCTCATCGCACGTTAGGGCCCCTGCTTACATATCGGCTCCTCTCCCCTAATCACAATCTTCACACAAATTTATTATTGCAAGGTGGGATTGGCGGCTAGACGTTAATCGAGAATTTTTTTGGCGTGAGATCAGTGCCATCAGTAATAGTTCATAGATGGTCTAGCTTTAGCATTGCTCTTGCCAAATACGGTCTAGACACAACTTGCAGGGAAATGAATCATATCAATTTAAATGCAAGTGCAAGATTAAGTTGGAGTTCACCAAAAATGGTTGGAGGTTAGGTTGAATTTATTCATCACCTCATATTTTTTCAGTGAGTCAGTAAATATCTTTGTAGGGTGTCAGTTTGGTTGGTGCCACATTAGTTGGATATCAAATCAAACTTTACGATAAAACAAAAAAAATAAAACATCAAATCCCAAGCTTGGTCTCATGGAGTAGTGTTAACCTGTGTGGAATAAATGAAGTTTTGTGGAATTTGATGAATTTGATCTAAGCATCACTTCAATCCTTTCTCAAACACGGAAAAATATTTGATCTCTTCATGAACTATTGCACTTAGTACACTAGGTTAATGCCTTGAGAGTACACATTGTCAAAATGGTTATACATTTTTAAAAGTGTAATTGGCTGGGCAACCCATCCAATTCATTTTCTTGTATGTATGTAGAAAATGCAAATAAAAATAAAATTACCGTCGTCAGCATAAGTGTCGTTAACAAGTAGAGTGTTGTACGAATAGACTTCCCAGACATTGATGAGAGGCGGCAGAGTAGAGCCTTTGGTTGCATCTAGCCAAAAATTTGTCAATCCCAATGAATTTGCTAGAGACACAAGTGATTTTTTTAACAGACTTAATCCTCGTCACTTAATTTTTTTTTCCTCTTGATTGCTGTTAAGATTATTATAAATATCCACACTGTGTTTTCCTATTGCTTAGTGGCTGGCCTAAATGAATGTTTTGCTTTAAAGGCAATTCAAATGTTTGTTATTTTCCAGGTGTTAAATTTGTTAGACAAGCTTGACACTGGCACATAATCAAAACAATAGATGCCTCCCAAATCGCCTAAACTATTTTTTTGGAAGTGGATGGATAATCTGATTAAGAAGTTAATTTTCTATTTTATATCATATTTACATCGGACTTATAACAACTACAACTCTGAATTATGAAAGTTAATCAGCAACTGTGGAATAAAATAAAAATAAAAAATAAACGACACCAAAAAGTGCACTTAAACACCTTAAATACCATGGGAAAACCTATTCTTAAGAACCTCAGCATTGAGACAGCACCACTCACTAGTTTTCTACGCAACAGTTTACCATACCGACTCTTGTGTTGATTTTCTTAGCATGATAGTTGCCTAAATTATGGTGATTTAAAATGGATTCCAAATGTTGTATAATTTAATATATATCACCCTCTTAATTTAGTTGTGCATAGTTACAAAATTACTATAGGTCAAATATATTTTGCATAAGATAAATGTTATATATATATATATATATATATAGTCATTGATTTTAATGAGATTTAAATAAACTAATTATATTATTAGAAATAATGATGAAATAATTACGATGGTGCCCACGCTTTAATAAATCACCCTTACCACAGTAACGATTCTCCCTCATTAGATTAATTACTTTCCAAAGCATTTAGCTTTATTCTTTATTTCTCCCTCACGTGACTAACATACTTCCTAAATATAATAATAGGGGAATCATTGTTACTACAAAAAATAATGGAGGGAGATAATGAGAAGGGTGGCTAGCATAATGTTAAATTTCAAATTCATTATTTAATTTTTCTTTCAAACGAAAAAAGAGATCTTATTCCTAAATAGTTAATATACTTTAAAATATTCTTTCTAGACATTCTCAAGAGTAAGAAAAGATACCGTGGCACTTTCTTAGAAGCCTTTGTGTTTTATATTTTTTAACATGATGCTTATAAAGTAAGAAAAAAAATAAATAAATAATAGTTTTTTTTTATTATGGTGAATATAATTAGATATATATCTATTAAATTTTCATGATGATATTTATATATTCTTTCTTTTATTTATTTATTTGTTTGTTTGTTTGTTTTTTCTTTTAAAAAAAAAGTCAAAAACTTTAAAAGATATATTTGAGTAATTCAATTTTGTTATACATTTGATAATATAATTAATTCAATATCGTGTTAATTCTTTTGAGTTATAAAAGTAAGATAAGATAATAAACAAAAAAAATGGGTAAAATAACTTTTGGATGAGATTTTATATTTTTTTTATCAAGTGATTTTCCTCTTTTATCACATTTTGAAAAAAATATCATCAATAAAATCTCATTTGGTTAAACATATTAAATCTTTTATGGACCAAATTTATATTAATGTAATTGTGAATACTCAATTTATTATATCCTTAATACTATAGAAAATAGCAATAATATCAATAAGATTAATAATTATTATATTAATTTTTAAACTGAATTAAAGTTAATATCTTTATAACTAATCATAATGCAAATAATTGAGTAGTTGGCATTCATGTGGAGATTTGGTAATTATTATATTAAAGCTGACAGTAAATTTTATGTTGAAATTTTATGCTAGAGTAATGTTACTCTTGATAATAGTACCAGTGGTATACATTCTAACGGTGTTGGTGAATAAAGTTCGTTTATGTGAATATTGAGGATAATGTTAGAGTATGGCATATTCTTGTCAAAAATCTATGGTATTGTATTATAGTAAGGCCTTGAATTAAGATCACTCACCCAAATTATAATCTGAATGTCGATCATTTGGTTATCAACATCATAATGGTGTAAACATTAGATCAAGTATTAACCTATCACTATTAATAATTTAGTGAGTGGCAAGTTTGTATACCTAGTTCAATGCATATAGTTATATACCATGCTCATGCATCATTGTCATTCATTTGTGATTTGTATGTGAGTTTTCAAAAGAAAATCGTTGCATTTTCTAGAGAAAAATTATGGACATGACAAAAACCAAGTCCAACTAGAAAAATATATAAGCCTAAGTTTCTATCACTAACTCAAATTGTGCTAGTTTCATACTATTTTGTAGCTACAAACCCTATACAATTGGATACTCGACACATTCACATATTTATAAGTAAAAAATTCTTACATTTAGTAGGTGCATGAATGATGCTTTCTACCTTTACCAATATTATGAATAAATAAATTGCACAAACCAATTTTTCTTCATATTAACAAGAAAAGGGATGGTAAAATATCATAAATTTGAATACATGCATACATACAAACATAGATACATACATACATACATACATACAAGCATACATACAAATATACATATATACAAACATATATACAAACATGCATACGTACATACAAACATACATTCATACAAACATGCATTCACACATACAAACAAACAAACATAGAATAAGAAAGTTAAAACAAGGAATAACCTTAGCACATTATAATGTTCTCATGTTTTTTCTTTCTTTGGAAATTTTCAAGCCTTTGGCTTGGATTTTATTTGAATTTCTAACCCAAAGGCTTGGACTAATTTTCCAATGCCCAAAAATGTGTTTTTCTAGATTCTAGAAAAATCACATAATCTCGAGTGCGCTCCCCATAAGGTTTGCATGTGTTTCAAGATCAACTAAAAAAACACCTGGGTAATGTTAAGCTCTCTCTTAGCTATCTAACCACGTAATTTTTTTCACATTTTGACTATGTTAAGGCTTTCATCTTTAATTTATTTCGTTGGTATATCTTTTTTATTGTCAAAAACCAATGTTTGGTATTTTTTACTTTGTTTTTTTAACTGTTCATTGAAACTTCAAATAAATTACATTTTTAGAAACTAGACTCCATTCTACATATATTCAATAAAAAAAAAAATTGAATCTTTTTCAAATTTTTAGGGGGGAGCATGCTCAAATTTCTATTTTTTAGGATGTGTCCACTTTGAAAATTAGAAAAAAATCATATAATAATGAAAATTTATCAAAAAAATCAAGGATAAACTACACGGTGTTAGTTAATTTCTCACCAAAACGATTTTAAAAATACTAAAAATAAGTTAACATTTTAGGGGGCCACAACAGACATTATGTTATGCTTTTTAGAAAATTACAAGACCAATTTGTGTGGCCCCCTTTTTGAACCACTTAATCTCTATCATTTTAAAAAAAATAGTAATTTAGAAATTAGATTCGGAGCACTGCGACTCTTGTTTTTATCGCATTTTAAAATTTTGAGTGTAACTATCCTCAATTTCTCATCCAAGGTCAATATTTTTTTGTTTCAAAAAAAAACGTGGCCACTTAAGACCCCTTTTTGGCCCCCTATCTTTGTGTACTTACTCGCATCCTAGTGAAATTTTCCCAATATTTTATCATTGTCATTTCTCCTTATCCCAGGTTTCAAGGAAATTGGCCAGTCTATGATTGTAGTAAAGTTGAGGTAACTAAATCTATCAAAAAATGACCATAAATTGATCGCAAGTTAGACTAAGGGAACTCAACCCCAAATCAATTTTTTAATTCATCTACAAATAGATGCTTCTCCAAGAAAGTGATAGGCTCCTTGGGCAACCTTGGTTATTTTTTAGTAGTTCCTAAATTCAAAATACTTCTCCATATTAGTGAGCCATTCTTTGACTCCATATCATGTCACTGCTCCATCAAACTTTGGTGGAGTGATATTTTTGTATCACTTTCTAAGTCATTTGTTAGGTATTCTCTCATTTCCACTTGATTTATTTGATCTTGTTCAACTCCTCCTTTCCTTTTTAAAGCACTATGCTCCTGGTCATTATTTTCACCATTTTCTTGACATTTTGCATCTTCATTTTTGTGATCACTCACCCCTCTTACTTCATGTTCTAGGGCTCCTAGTATCTCTTTAGTTAACTAGTCAATATTTGATAGATAATTTAGCCATTGTATTTTCTAATTTTTGACTCAAGCTATCCTGACTACTCCTAGGGGTTACTCTTTCTCATACCATGATTACACCTAGTAGGTCTTCATGGCTTTATTAGTTTCTTATATTATTGAGAAGGTGAAAGGATACAATAGTTTACTCAAATTGAAAACATATACTTAAAGTATATTTCTTAAGAGAATCACATGATTTATATCAAAATCCAAAACTTTAGAAATTAATAATAATAATAATTTTATTCATAATATTAGATTTATACATCTTTATTTACATAAGGTTTTTCTTTGTATTACATATCACTATTTGAAAGAGTAATTTATTCTAGTTCCTCGTTTCCATCCAAACCTAACAACACAAACTTAGAGGGTGGATGTACACAAAAGTACTCCTCAATAACCTCTTTTCCTAATATGATGCATTGAAACCACACCCAAAAGGCATGTCACAAAAAATTGTTCAAGGCTTCCTAGGTTTAACTAGATTCAAGATTGATTGTTCAATTCATTTTTCTCTTTCTATTTTAATATTCTTGAGAGCATCGTCAAGACTTCCATAATCAAAGAGCCAAGCCTCTCCTACATAACACAATCTTCTTTGTTTTAACTTTAGATTGAGTTTTCTTGGATTTATTCACTTTTCCTTTCTTTCTCCAAGCCTTTGATTTACCCATCTCTATGTTCAAGGAACACACAAAGTTATCTTATTGAAAATTTTGCATAGTAGGCTCATAGCCCATACTCTTTGAATCATGCTTTGATACCATGTGTAATGAACCTATCTAGTCCAATAAAGGTGTTGAGACTCAAATATTTTGTGCTAAATTTTCTTGAGTCCCTCCATATTTTCCCCCTTTCAACCCATTTGCTAATAAATGGTCTAGAAACTTAATCATGAGTGATATTTTGTTAAAAAACCTTGACATAGTTGGGTAGGGCATAAAAATTTAAGCCCACTTACCTTTTGAAGTTCAAAAAAATTCTTTAATGATTGAAAATTATGTATTTGTGTATATTTTCCTTCCAATTGAATGGACTGAAGTTCCTTGCAAGGTGCAATGCAAATGTATTTTCTTGCATAGTGTAAGTTCAATTATCGATTCTCACAAAGGTTAAATAAATTAGATAAATTGAATAAATGTTGGTCTTATGAGAATCCCTTGGTCTAGTGGACATCCCTTTTGGCCCGCACTTTTCTGGTTCAAATAGGTTTTTTTTGCATCCGTCCACTTGTGGGTGTTTGATTGGCAATTGGATTTGTGGAACTCCCATGCTAAACCATATGGGTTTCCAAAGTGAAAGTATATTTGGATTCTCTTTTAGTAGAAAATATTATGTTCCCATCTAGTTTTACAGGAATTTCCATGTGAGCCAACTTGCTTCCAATTGCGAATAATTTTTTTGCATTTCCACAAGTGTCAATGAATTCCCCATAAGTGTAGTTATTTTTCCAATTTGACTAAGTAAAGTTTTGCAAGCATATGGATCCCAATTTCCCACTCTCAGTGGTGTCATCTTATTTTTGGACTTTTCCATGTGAACTTATCTTTCCAATTGCACTTGTCAATTTTACTTCCATTTCCATGCATCATTCCTTTTCTTTTTCTCCCATCTAAACTTTTATTTCTAAAGTCCTTCATCCAATTTAGATGCCTTATTTTACAAAAAAATCCATCTCACTTTCTTGCATTTACACCTTGATGATGTCATGCTAATGCCATCACATCCCTCTTATGTCATCATGATTTCACCTCATCTGAATCTCCCATAGTTCATTATTGACATCATGTTGACATCATCATTAAAAAAGTTCATCTGAATTAGATACTTTCTAAAGGTGAAGTTTGGATGATTTTCCTTGCATGAACCTATTGGAGGCCAGTATTCTACAAATACTCGATGGGAATTTTTAACCTACATAAATTTGATGACAACTGATAAAGCTTAGAGAAAGGTTTGTGGATAAACCTATGTGAACGTTTTATTTGTCCAATGGGTGATGTTTTCTTACAAATTAGGTTTTTGCAAGGACCTAATAGATTTCAACTTCTTTTTAACACTTTTTAAAAGTTGATACCCACTCATGTGAAGGACCAAGTGTAGAAAAATGTTAGTGAACCAACTAAGTTACATATGAGTGTGGATGCTTCACATTTGTTATAGAAGGCTTTGAAGGGTTTGATTGTCCTTTTCTTTGTGCTTTTTCTTTGAAAGTGTATCTCATATGCTTTTCTAACTAAATCAAAGTGTCATTAACTCATCTTTTAGCAATCATAAATTTAATTGTAAATCACATAAGTGTGTTTAAGTTCCAAAGATTTCAAAGTGTGGATTTCAGTTCTAGTTATCACCATTATTGCACGCTACTCCCTTGTTTCTACCTACTTATATTTATGCTACCACTAATTCTGGCTACTATAAGTTATTTCAAAGGCTTTGAATCATCTTGGGCATTCACTTTGGGGTATATTTCCTAGGCAAATGTGATATTTGAGTTGTCATAGTGTTTTATTTTAGGGTTCACCCCGACCACATGGTTTTATTGGAATTTTTTTATCATTTTCATTTTTGAAAATACAAGAGAGTAAAGGAATATTTAGAAGAGTAGAACTTTTATAAAATCCATTGTAGAAATGGTTGTAGAAAGGTAGAGGATGAAATATTGTAATGTTATTTTCTAATTTGATGTCTCGATTTTTGGGTGTACTTGAACTTAGAGGACATACCATTTTACAATGTTGTCTTCAACACATATTCCATGAATATAATCATTATTAGAGGAATTTGATAGGATTTTAAATCTATTACATGAATTATGATGGCTCTTTTGTATGATTTCATATGAGTTTGGATAGTTTAATGATGGATAACTAAGTAGATAAAAATTTGAATGATATTTTTTTATGCTTTAAGTAGATCACCTTCATTATGGTATTTTCTCTTTGATCACAAATTTGTTGCCCTAGGATAGGCACTGGTCTCATTATGTGTTCCAACCACCCACACATAAACAAAATCCAAAAAAATACTTATTTTCAATCACAATTTATGAGTTTATTATATCATTGTTTTCAAGGAGTAAAGAAAACCATTTTTTTGAATCATGAAAATCACCCCACCTTGCATCAATTTCAAAGGTTTTATATCAGTCATATAGGGGTTAAAGATAACTAGTTTCATATCTAGTGATAGTCTTATGGATTGAGTGAGAAATTTGGTTTGGCTATCATTTAGTTTAATTATTGTTTATCATAGGTGATTTCAATACTTGTTAAGGTATACCCCTGGGAATACCCTCCCAAGTCTAAGTTGAGCTCAAAGTGTAGAAGATAAAACCCACTCGTGTTGAGTTATCTCAGATTCCTCCATAGTTTTATTGATGGATTGTTTTGATCATATGTTGAAAACCTTGGCATTCTGAGTAGAATGTTGTTCTACGAAGTGAGCATATATTTTGAGACCTAAAAAAGGAAAATGGATTTTTTTTCTCATAGCTTGCACAAATTATTTCTTTCAACTATAAAAAGTATTTAAAGAATAGCCCAATCATTAATATAAAATTCATAGGTCTTTTGAAATTTAATTTCATTGACTAATTTTACTTCCAATTAAATATAATAAATTTATTTTCAAATATGAAGACATGTTTACATTTTGAGTAAAAATTATCCATAATACATAATTTCAATTATAGTGAACATCATATAGAGACATGAAGTAAAGTGTAATATTTAATAGTACAATATCAAGTGGAATCATAAATATTGTCTCTAATAAATCAAATTTTTGGAGTTAAATTGAAAGAGGTAGAGCATCGCATGAGTGCTTTACCTCCAACCAAATGCCAATAGTCCCCCACAAAACTCCCATCTAGAGGTGGCCATACCATTTGAAAGAGTAGTAGATCCATGAATATTGTAAACCATCATGCCATATGAGAACTAGTGTTGTGTGCTAATACAATCAATTTATCATACAACTCTAGATACCTTTTAGATAACTATGATACATCTAACTAGTTTGTAGGTTTAAACACTCTGAAGGGACAATTCAAACAATGATTTTTCATTACTTTGGCCAAAGATTTCAATAAAAAATCAGCATGTTTCATTAATGATTAAATGTGTCAAATGTTCACATATTTAATCATAGACATTCATTTCCTTTAAATTGAAGGCCTTTAGAATTAAGAATGCAGGGTCAACCTTCTAATGACACATGAACATTGTATTTTCTTGCCTAATAGATGAAATAATGGATGTGTTCTAGGATGGCCTAGCATATTATTCCAAAGATAGATAAGATCACTATTTTTTTTGGAGAATTAACTCCAAAGGTTCCTAGACCACGAGATTTTAATAAATCCCAAAAAAAGTGTATTTGGTATGGAAGAGGGCAAGTTGTTGGGGACCACCATGTATGAGAAAATAATAAGGATAGATGAAGAAAGAGTAAAAGAAACAAACCATATTCTTAGGCTCAAAACTATTAAGAGAATATAATCCTTCTTTGGGAAATTCAATTTCTTGAGAAGATTTGTTCTAAACTTCACCAAGAAGATAGGAAATTTCTAACATGAAAAAAACAACTCATTTATGAATAAAAAAATTGTTAGCTTTTTAGAGTTGTAATTTTAGACTTGCCTCATTCCATGTAATGCCTTGTTGTGGAACCCAAAAAATGTTATGTCATTCACGCAAAACAATAGAATAATTTTTTGTTTTAAAACTAATAACATGTGACAACAACTTAACATAAAAAAATTAGAATTCCACAACTATGCTACTAAGTAATAACATCATACGCAACAATAACCATATATAAATAGACTCATGAGAATAGTCAAGTCCATAAATAGACATCAAGAGTTACATAACAATAATTGAGATTGTGAAAAATCTCAGAACAATACAAGTATCATTACAAGGAAACCCATGTAAATCATGAATGCAATACAATAAAGAATGAGATCAAGAAAAGATGACAACCACATCCGCAAACTTGTCTGAGGAATCAAGCTCCACAAACATTGTGCAATCTGGATCCTGCCAAGAATAACATGTCATGAACAACACACCTGTAGGGGACCCAATGGAGAATGTGGCACGCTCATCCCAACCACGTGGAGATCGAAATCCCACCCCCCATGCTAGGAGATAGAACAAGTCCTCAAGTCAAACTGACATCACAAAGTACATCACACAAACATGGTTGACTCACATGACATATCAATACTAGATAAATGAAAAACTCCTAGAGGCGACTCATAAACACAAGTGAACTAGCAAGTGTACAAGGACAAGAGTGTCATCACACAATCTCGACATGGGTTACCCAATAGGATCTTCATAGGTTACCAGCCCCCTCACTTGGTTAAACCCTGGCAACCTCAACCTATCCTCGGCCCCTACTCTCACTCATGCGAGATCAACATACCTTTCAAAAGGACAAGATATTTGATCTTTGCCATTCCAGGCCTTCCCACTCATCCCAATCCCAAACGATCACTTGATTCTTGAGTGAGCTTAACATTATCTAAATGATTAAATTGAACTACTCAAACCCCTAAAAAGCTTATTTTAGTTATATCACTTGGTTAACAGACTTTTGAGAGGTTACCCCTGCAACCACTTCTAGGTCCGGCCCCTATCAGAAGCAACTCCTCCTAAGGTACAAATCCTCAAAAATATTTAAACAATAAGACAACATGCATGCAACATGAACTTCGTACAGAAGGAATTAAAATCAACCGAACAAATAAATAACATTAAATGACATAACATGCATGACGAAACATCCGCAAATGTGTACTCTCATAACATGGAATACAAATGCTTAAAATAATATCACAATGACATAACATGTGTGGACCATGTTTCAACTCAATAAACAAGTCAAGGTCTCCATAATAATTTGGATATAACCCATTTCGTAAATGAAAAATCAACTCCTCTGGGGAACAATATATTGAACACCAAACCCTAATACAAAAGAATATTATCAAGTAGTTACATTTTAAACATAATTTACAAATATTAATCAAGAATTCTAATAACACATTTCCAACTCAACATTTAAGTTACAAGAATGCCAAGACCATAAAAAATTTCCTCCATCATTAATACTTCTAATACACAATCTTAGATAGGATAAACTTAAATATTAAAATCTTCATTATCCAAACACATATATTTGATCATTAAAAGAAGCAAATTAAATAACATAGGATTCATCATTATTAATTTATTACCCATTTCGTATTTACTACGTTGAGAATCTAGCCAATAAATATTTTCATTAACCAAGTACTTTAAGCATCAATAGACTTATTAACTAAAGTCACATTCACTAATTACAATTAATAAAGAAAAACTACAAAATAAACATTGCCATTTGTTTCGATAATTATAACATTTCACACTCACATTAACTATATTTAATTAACACATTAAATTGTAGCCAAGACATTTATGATTTAACCAAACCATAAACAAGAGAAACTTTTATTTATAATGGTTAATAACTATAGAATTATATTATAATTTAAGTACATACATATATATATGCTTATATACACATTTATATTCTAATCTAAGAATATAAATATACTTATATACACTTTATATTCTATTTAGAATTTACCTTAAATATATATTGTCGATAATGATTAATTTCCTCAAAGAACTATATATAAAAGAAGATTTTTTTTATTAAAAACCTCATCCTATATTTCAAGTGAAAAATATCCATAAAAGACCTAATCTCAAACTTAACCTAATCTTGTTTCAGTAAAAGAACAACTCAAGATCTGTCGATACCGACCAAGGACACCATATGCTAGACTCAACGTCTAATGGCTACTAAAGGCATGCATCTGACATGCGGAACAGACTCAAGGAACTCGACATCAACTCAATTACTAATGTCGATGGCTCTAGCATGCAAGGTAAACACATATACCGAAGATAAAACAAGGAGAAACTCGGCTCAACCAGTAGAAAAGAGCTTTAAAACAGTAAGAAGGAGAGCAAAGTTATGCGCGGCCTCTGGAACAGTTTGAAAACACAGGGAAGAGGATGGGCGAACAACGACATAGCCATAGAAGAGGTCGCCCAACCTACAGAGACACAAGTAAAACATTTTGATGGCCAAAGACAACCCCATGAAGCCAATCTTACCAGATATGGGTCGCGGAGGAAGGGAGAACCCATTGCATGCGCATAAAATATACATGAATGTTAGTGAGGTTTATGAGAGAGAGCACATGCATGCAAGGTAGAATAAATATAAACACATGCATGTTACATGCAGAGTAGAACCATAAAGAGAGAATCTGATTCAAAGACGGAAGTGGTGGTCAAAAGCTCAGCTATTAGGAGCAATCCAATTCTTAACAATAATAAACAAGTTTAGAAACAACGATAGTGAAGGTTCACGCACCGAAGAGTAACAAAGACCTACAGGAACAAGAAATTGAAATAACTATATCAACATATGAAAGACTCCAAGTTAAAAATGCATGCAATCTACATGCGGACTTATGCACTCGCCCAATCACCAAACGGTATAACACTTAATTTAATTAACATGAAAGGTAACCAGAGGTATCATTAGATGACAATTTTTGTGAGAAGGAATCAGGGCCAGAACACCACTAGCTCAGAGGAACAAAATTATTAGATGGGAGACGTGGCTTAGCATTCAGATTCCAAACACAGAAACAAGGGTGCAAAGGCAGCGACACAACCAAGGAAGAGGTCGCAGTGTAAAGAGGTAATCAAGTGATCATGACCAAGGAACTCTATTGCGACAAGGATTTTATACACAGACTTGTATCGCATAAGGTTCCAAACAACGTACATCCAAAATGGACCCAATTAAGGTGGCAACTTAATTCGCAAGCACTCGTTTGAAGGAAAATAATAGATTTTCCACGCTTGACAGTGACCTTCTAAGTGAAACCGACCATCTAAACTTGCAGATTTTGAAAGAATCAAAACACAAGGAACATAAATCATGCTTAGAGATCGATCAAGACTAAAACATAGACCCCGTGCAGCCGACCATCAGAAAAGTTTTTTTTTTTTAACCAGTGAGAAGAAGAGAGAAAACTTGTGGCCACTGCAATAGTCTAATACACAAGGAAGCGGTTAATATAGATCACTATATAAATACAAGAGGATAACAGTAGAAAACTGTATCATGCAAGGCTGGACAATTCCTTTTTTCCAAAGTGGAAAGCGCGGCTCAACAGGAAGTAAAATATACAATGGAACAACAACTCAAACAACCATGCTGGCACCCTTCGCAAGCATGCAGTTGGTAAGTCCGGGGATAGAAAAACACAACATCACCAATACTGGGGAAACAACAAAGCATTGGTGATCACAAGAATCGTACAAGACTTCACGAGAAAAAATGGAAACAAGGCGACATTGTAATGAATTATGCCAGACAAGATCGGAAAGTTGTCAAGATTGGAGTTAATAATGGTACTACTCATAGATGAAAACCAGAATACAACTATAGATATCATTCGCGAAGGAATTCAAACTATTGAAGAATGTGCACAAGGTTAAAACACTATTTACCCGCCTATGGTTGCCCACAGTTTATGTGAAAACTCAAGCAAAGGAAGTATAGCATGTTTTATACAGAACAGAGATAATCAAAACCAATTTCTTCTACGTTATCTTGAACACTATTTTCATAAAAATTCAAATATTATTGATTATTAACATATCCATTTCCTATTGTGCATGCAAGGATCGGAGATATTTCCACAGAATTCAGACAGAGGTTTTTTTTCAAGAAGAAAACTGATAGACATTCAATCAATACTCAAAGAATTCCAAAAGAGAAAAAAACCTGATATGTTCTTCGAAACCGAGAAACAATGAAGATTAAACCACAATATTCATTCATCTCATGCAACCTTCACCATGCATACATCGTCTCAGACAACCAAATTTCCAGCTTTTCCAATCAAACCCCAATTCAAATAGTATCTTTCTGTGAAAGCAATATTTTTCTTCCTACTTTTCAAAAATCAAAACCCATGTGAAAAGAATCATCTTATTCCCAATTATATCCTTTTTTTCCAATTTTCAAAGCCACAAACTTTAACTCCATGTTTAGTATGCAAAGCATGCATCAGTGAAACTTAATAACCACTATGTGATCAAAACAAGAAATTTACAACTTTATATCACAACTATCTATTCTATTTTTTGAAAATATCAAAATGCATAATCAAATCAATTACAATTAAATAATCTTTCCGAAAACAAGATATTTTAATATTTCACTTTAATCACTTAATAAATTAAGAATAGATTTTCTAACTTAAATATTTCATTAAATCAATAAAGCAAAATTACAATTTTCATTAAAACATTAAAATAATCTAAATTAATATTATGAAAGAATAATAAGTACAACATTACATAATGACTACGATCACATGACAAACAGGTGACAAGACATAAGGGTGACAACAAATACTCATTATTTTTAGAATGATGGTTAAGGACAGAGGACAAGTCTATCTCCCATCGATGATTCCATTGCATCATGACACGCTCAGACTTGACAAGCAAGTGGAGTTGATGCGTGTACCTGAAATCTGCATAACACTGCATGATTAATCGAACAACATGTATAAATATGAGAACACAACGTGAAGAAGAGTCACGTTAGCAGGGCACTCACGAATGACTATTGCTAAACCGTCTCCTTCACCAACTGACGTAAACATATAACTAGCATAATGTCATCATGTATACAAGAGAACAACATAGATAATCGTCATTAATGCCATCTCATGAAAGTAAACATCACGTCATTAAAGTGTGTCATCAACTGAGTTTCACAACTATTCATGTAAACCATGACATAAAGTATCTAAACAACACAATGTCAAACATCTAACTGCTAATAGTATCTCAAAACAACCAAAATAAAAGTGTCATCAGGAGGGTCACTACATCCTCTCCCCCTAGGGTAAGGCTTAATCCTAGAAGCCTACAACCAAGAATAGTACAAAAATCCATACAAATCATACTGGTGAAGCAACCACCCCAAAATCCCAAAACACATTACTTATATCAACAAGTATTAATGAAGAGTGAACAACTCGAAAGTCACTTCCTCAGTCTCTTGTACCATAGGATTTCCACGGGCTCCCGAATCAGATGCTTGACCACTATCAGTAATCTCCACATTTATACCCTCATTCTCTACCTGACAATGATTAACCACTGCACTCGCCCTATGGGATCTTTCTACGTCATTCCTTATTGGCTTCGTGGTCATCGACCTTTGACTGAATTCAGGTGTGTTCCTTTGAGGACATTGTCTAGATATGTGGCCTTGTAGATCACAATAAATACAACCAATACCTCTTCATGTTGCAGCTCGTGTTCTCTAAGATGATTGGCAAGGATGATGGAGTTGGGCTCCCAACAAACTCTGGATCCTTCTAGACGAGAGACAATCACCCAGGAACCCAAAGCCTGTTGGAGACACCCTACCAAAATGAACACTCATCATCCAATTCTCAAACTCCAAACCTCCACTAGAATGACTGGAGAGTGGAGAAATTTCCATCAAAAGGCCCATCATAAGTCTCGCTAAAGCAGAAACATTTCTCCTCTTAGGGGACCTTTATCTTTCCCTAAACGCTTGTCAACCACCCTCTTGTCTAGGGCGTAACTGGATAAGAATCTCCTCATGCAAAGAACGTAATTGAGGACCTAGTTGCTCCTCACGATCACTCTTATGGGGATGCAGAAAGGAAGTGTTCCAATAATTATCTCTGCGACCACCTCCCAGACCTCTGCCATGACTTCTATCTCAACCATGACCTCTAGGCATCCTACACACACCACCCAAGAAAAGAGTCTCAATTTAAAGACACAAAAAACCAAGAAAACAAATGCACACACACACTAAGGAATCCAACATCACATACACAAGCTACACAAATGTCCATAATACATTCCCCTGGTAGAAAGGATATTGGTGCATTGTACACTACACTGAGGGTCCTATCCTTTCCATTGGATTTTTGCACCATTGGACCAACACCACCAAAAGTCAACTCCCTAGTAGACAAGCAAACACAACCACAAAATGGAAAACAAAACTCAAAATTACAACACCTAGGTCAACATAATGGGCTCACATGTATCTAGAGTGCCTAGTGTATGAACCTATTGCTCTGAAACCAAGTTGTAACACCCTGTCGTGGAACCCAGAAAATCTTATGTCATTCATGCAAAACAAAAGAATAATTTAATAAAAAAACTAATAACATGTGACAAAAACTTAACATAAACGTTTTAGGATTCCACAACTACTGTACTAAGTAATAACATCATATGCCACAATAACCATATATAAATAGACTCATGAGAATAGTCAAGTCCACAAATATACATCAAGAGTTACATAACAATAATTGAGATAGTGAAAAATCTCAGAATAGTACAAGTATCATTACAAGGAAACCCATGTACATCATGAATGCAATACAATAAATAATGAGATCAAGAAAATATGATGACCACGTCCACAAACTCGCCCGAGGAATCAAGCTCCACAAACATTGTGCAATCTGGATCCTGCCAAGAATAACATGTCACGAACAACACACCTGCAAGGGACCCAATGGAGAATGTGGCACATTTCTCCCAACCGTGTGGATCTCGAAATCCCACCCCCTGTGCTAGGAGATAGAACAATTCCTCAAGTCAAACTGACATCATAAAGTACATCACACAAACATGGTCGACTCACGTGACATCTCAATACCACATAAATGACAAACTCCCAGAGGCAACTCACAAATACAAGTGAACTAACAAGTGTACAAGGAAAAGAGTGTCATCACACAAGCTCAACACAGGTTACCCAATGGGATCTTCATATGCTATCAACCCCCTCACTTGGTTAAACCCTGGTAACCTCAACCGATCCCCGACTCCCACTCTCACTCATGGGGGATCAACATACCTTTCAAAGGAACAAGATTGTTGATCTTCACCATTCCAGGCCTTCCCACTCATCCCAAGCCCAAACAAGCACTTGAGTCTCGAGTGAGGTTAACATTATCTGAATGATTAAATTTAACTACCCAAACCCATAAAAAGCTTATTTTAGTTATCACTTGGTTAACACACTTTTGAGATGTTACCCTTGCAACCACTTTTGGGTCCGGCCCCTATCGGAAGCCACTCCTTCTAAGGTACAACTCGTCACAAATATTTAAACAATAAGACAACATGCATGCAACATGAACTCCGTACACAGGGAATTAAAATCACCGGAACAAATAAATAACATTAAATGACATAACATGCATGACAAAACTTCCGCAAATGCGTACTCTCATAACATGGAATACAAATTCTTAAAATAGTATCACAATGACATAATGTGCATGGATCATGTTTCAACTCAATAAACAAGTCAAGGTCTCCATAATAATTTGGATATAACTCATTTCATAAATGACAAATCAACTCCTTTGGGGAACAGTATATTGAACACCAAACCCTAATACAAAAGAATATTATCAAGTAGGAACATTTTAAACATAATTTACATATCTTAATCAAGAATACTAATAACACATTTCCAACTCAACATTTAAGTTAAAATAATTCCAAGACCATAAAAAATTTCCTCCATCATTAATACTTCTAATACCTAATCTTAGATAGGATAAACTTAAATATTAAAATCTTCATTATCCAACCACATATATTTGATCATTAAAAGAAACAAATCAAATAGCATAGGATTCATCATTATTAATTTATTACCCATTTCGTATTTACTACGTTGAGAATCTAGCCAATAAATATTTCCATTAACCAAGTACCTCAAGCATCAATAGGTTTATTAACTAAAGTAACATTCACTAATTACGATTAATAAAGAAAAACTACAAAATAAACATTTCCATTTGTTTCAATAATTATAACATTTCACACTCACATTAAATATATTTAATTAACACACCAAATTATAGCCAAGGCATTTATGATTTAACCAAACCATAAACAAGAGAAACTTTTATTTATAATGGTTAATAACTATAGAAATATATTTTAATTTAAGTACATACATATATATATATATATGCATATATACACATTTATATTCTAATCTAAGAATATAAATATACTTATATACACTTTATATTCAATTTAGAATTTACGTTAAATATATATTGTCGATAATGATTAATTTCCTCAAAGAATTATATATAAAAGAAGATTTTTTTTATTAAACCCCTTATCCTATATTTCAAGTGACAAATATCCATAAAAGAACTAATCTCAAACTTAACCTAATCTTGTTTTAGTAAAAGAACAACTCAAAATCTGTCGATACCGACCAAGGACACCATACACTAGACTCAATGTCTAATGGCTATTAAAGGCATGCATGTGACATGTGGAATAGCATCAAGGAACTCGACATGAGCTCATTTACTAACATCGATGACTTTAGCATGCAAGGTAAACATATATACCGAAGATAAAACAAGCAGAAACTCGGATCAACTAGTAGAGAAGAGCTTTAAAATACTAAGAAGGAGATCAAGTTACGTGCGGTCTCTGGCACAGTTTGAAAACATAGGGAAGAGGATGGGAGAACAATGACATAGCCATAGAAGAGGTCGCCCAACCTACAGAGACACAAGTAAAATATTTCGATGACCTGGGTCACAGAGGAAGTGAGAACTCATTGCATGTGCATAAAATATACGTGACTGTTAGTGAGGTTTATGACAGAGAGTACACGGACGCAAGGAAGAATAAATATAAATACATGCATGTTACATGCAGAGTAGAACCATAAAGAGAGAATTTGATTTAAAGAGGGAAGTGGTGGTCGAAAGCTCAGCTATTAGGAGCAATCCAATTCTTAACAATAATAAACAAGTTTAGAAACAACGACAATGGAGGTTCACACATCGAGGAGTAACAAAGACCTACAAGAACAATAAATTGAAATAACTATATCAACATATGAAAGACTCCAAGTTAAAAACACATGCAATCTACATGTGGACTTATGCACTCGCCCAATCACCAAATGATATAACAGTTAATTTAATTAGCATGAAAGGTAACTAGAGATATAGTTAGATGATTGTTTTGGTGAGAAGGAATCAGGGCCAGAACACCACTATCTCAGAGGAACGAAATTCTCAGATGGGAGACGCGGCTCACCATTCAGATTCCAAACATAGAAACAAGGGTGCGAAGGCAGCGACACAACCAAGGAAGAGGTCGCAGTGTAAAGAGGTAACCGAGTGATCATGACCAAGGAAATCTACTACGACTTGCATTCTATACATAGACTTGCATCGCATAAGGTTCCAAACAGCGTACATCCAAAACAATCCCAATTAAGGTGGCGACTTAATTCGCAAGCAGTCGTTTCAAGGAAAATAACAGAGTTGCCACGCTTGACAATGACCTTCTAAGTGAAACCGACCAGCTAAACTTGCAGATGATGAAAGAATCAAAACACAAGGAATATCAATCATGCAAAGAGATTGATCAAGACTAAAACATAGACCCCATGCAGCTGACCATCAGAGAAGTTTACTTTTTTTTAAACCAGTGAGAAGGAGAAAGAAAACCCGCGTCCACTGCAATAGTCTAATACACAAGGAAGCGGTTAATATAGATCACCATATAAATATGAGAGGATAACAGTAGAAAACTGTATCTCGTAAGGCTGGACAAGTCTTCTTTTCCAAAGTGGAAAGCGTGGCTCAACAAGAAGTAAAATATACAGTGGAACAACAACTCAAACAACCACGCTGACACCCTTCTCATGCATGCAGTTGGTAAGTCCAGGGATAGAAAAACACAACATCACCGATACTAGGGAAACAACAGAGCATTGGTGATCACAACAATTGTACAAGACTTCACAAGATAAAATGGAAACAAGGCGACATTGTAAAAAATTACGCCAAACAAGATTGGAGTTAATAATGGTACTACTCACAGATGAAAACCAGAATACAACTATAGATATCATTCCCGAAGTAATTCAAACTATTGAAGAATGTGCACAAGGTTAAAACACCATTTACCCGCCTATGGTTGCCCATAGTTTATGCAAAAACTCAAGCAAAGGAAGTATAGCATGTTTTATACAGAACAAAGATAATCAAAACCAATTTCTTCTACAATATCCTGAACACTATTTTCAGATTAATTCAAATATTATTGATTATTAACGTATCCATTTCCTATTGTGCATGAAGGGATCAGAGACAGATTTCCATAGAATTCAGATAGAGTTTTTTTTTTCAAGAAGAAAACTGAGACTTTCAATCAATACTCAAAGAATTCCAAAAGAGAAAAAAAACCTGATACATTCTTCGAAACCGAGAAATGATGAAGAGGAAACCGCAATATAAATCTCATGCAACCTTCACCGTGCATACACCATCTTAGACAGCCAAATTTCCAGCTTTTCCAATCAAACCCCAATTCAAATACTCAGACAATATCTTTCTGTGAAAGCAATATTTTTCTTCCTACTTTTCAAAAATCAAAACCCTTGTGAAAAGAATCATCTTATTCCCAATTATATCCTTTTTTTTTCCAATTTTCAAAGCCAAAAACTTTAACTCCATGTTTAGCATGCAAAGCATGCATCAGTTAAACTTAATAACCACTATGTGATCAAAACAAGAAATTTACAACTTTAGATCACAACTATTTGTTCTATTTTTCGAAAAAACGTCAAGATGCATAATCAAATCAATTTACAATTAAATAACCTTTTCAAAAGCAAGATATTTTAATATTTCAATTTAATCACTTAATAAACTAAGAATAGCTTTTCTAACTTAAATATTTCGTTAAATTAATAAAGCAACATTACTATTTTCATTAAAAAATTAAAATAATCTAAATTAATATTATGAAAGAATAATAAGTACAACATTACATAACAACTGCGATCACATGATAAACATGTGAAAATACATAATGGTGATGACAGATACTCGTTCTTTTCAGAACGATGGTTAAGGACGGAGGATAAGTCTATCTCCCATCGATGATTCCATTGGGTCATGGCACGCTCAGACTTGGCAAGCAGGTGGAGTCGATGTTTGTACCTGAAAGCTGCATAACACTGTATGATTAATTGAACAACATGTATAAATATGACAAAACACCGTGAATAAGAGTCACGATGTAGCAAGGAACTCACGAATGAGTACTCCTAAACTATCTCCTTCACCAACTAACATAAACATATAACTAACATAATATCATCATGTATACAACAAAACAACATAGATAATCATCATTAATGTCATCTCATTAATGTAAAAATCACATCATAAGGTAAAGTGTATCATCAACTGAGTTTCACAACTGGTCATGTAAACCATGACATAAAGCATCGAAACAACAGAATGTCAAACATCTAACTACTAACAGTATCTCAAAACAACTAAAATAAAATTGTCATCAAGAGGGTCACTACATCCCATATACCTCAATTATATGGTTTAGTTGTAATCCCCAGTCCCTAATGCCCTAGCCAAAGGTATGATTCATTGAGTATACTCAACCTCTAAAGTCCAAAACTCTTACACTTTTTTACTACTCAAACTCATCTACTCCCCTACATGTCCAAAAGTTCATTTATAACTAGATTTGATGTAGCAATTGCTTGAAAAGTATTTTTGCAACCTGAAAGGAATTGTTCATCATTTGGGCATGGATTTGCAAGAAATTTTTAACAATAAAGTAGAAAACAAAGAATGCCATTAATGCACATATATGACACTACAACTTTTAGATCAAATCTTAAAGTGTCCAAAAATCATTGTTTATACCAAAAGGAATGATTTTAAAGGAATAAACGACATAAATGACTATATCACAATTCATTGTAGTAGTTGATTTGTAGAGCTCAATCGTTCATGCCATTTCAAGATTGTTATTTCAATGGATTTCATGGGCACTCTTTCATTTTATACACTGATATTCACATGTTGTTAATGATCAAGATGCTGACAAGTGTAATGATAGTGATCTTATTTCATTATAGGTGTCTTGTAGATCCCAAAGAAATAATTTATGTACATGAGAATTAATTAAAATTATTATGAAAGCATGGGTGACCTATACAACACCATTTTCCCATATTTCCTCTTTCAAATTTAAAAGAGTAGGCTATGTTGACTTCTTTTGTGGTATTTGTCCTTGATGTAAGAACTGCCCTAGGTTGGTGCCTTGGCATTTCATAGTTGATACTTAGTATTCATTTGATTGGCACATTTACTTCATTAATGATATTATATTTGGTGGCTCTGATTTCTAATATCCATGTGCAGACCTCGGTTGAGGTATTCTAGTTACAGGTTCTATGTTCCATTGTTCAATTTGTTTCTTAGTATAATAAGGGTTTATGGTAAGTGGAATGGCATCGTGAATTCATCATGCAAATTCAGTCTTCATTATACCTCATAAGTCTTTGGACATCATTTGGAAATGGAACATTATATAGCATTGAATATGTCAAGGTGGCATTCGACCTTGGGTAAAGGTATTCTATTTAGTCTCCTTTTCCATTTGAATCGGGTCTAAAGGTTCGACATTTAAATAAGGCCTTAAGGCTGATAGCAGGTAAAGGCATTGGTTAATATTTTAATGTCACATTGGAAGTGACTTAGCCTTGATTTCTTGGGAATATAAAAGTCAGTAGCCATCAACATTTGGTGGTAATAGTCATGGAAGGTTTTCGTCATTATTTATTATAGTCAACATTTTTCAAATGAAAATGAGTTTGTCGGCATGTGTTTGGTAAGGCCGCAGACATCTTACCATGGTACCACAGACTGTTAAGAGAGTAACCACAGTAATGTGGTGAAAGCGGTTAGCGACATGCATAGCAGCTACCACTATACCGTGGGTAGCCAGAAGGGTAACCGAAGTAGTACGATGAAGTGGCTAGTGGCATGCACAACAACTACCACTATACCGCTAGTAGCCAGAGAGGTAACCACGGTAACGCGGTGGAAACGGCTAATGGTTTACAAGGGGCTACTATTATAGCATGGGTAGTTCGAAGGGAGACCACGGTTGGGCGGTAAAGGAAGTAGTTATAGTCAATGCTAGTAACCGCTATACCGCGGTAAACAAAATGGTGGGTGTGGTAGCATGGTTGAGGAAGAAAATCATTTGTTGGTTCTTTTGGGAAGCTTAGGTCACTATTATGCTTCATTGTTTGAGGGTTCGGAACCCTACTCTGGCCACCATCATGATAATTTTCATTTAGCCGTTTCATTGAGAAATTTGCAGTGTTACTGAACTTTGACAGCGTATAAGGAAGACAGGAAGACCATGACAATGGTCATTTCACCTGTCAATCTCTTGCCATCAGATGGAAGCTCAAATGGGAGAAGAGCATGAGTTGCTCTATCTCTTTGCACACCTGGTAAATCTCTAATGGGAAATGTTTTTTTTTTGCTCTTCATAGGTATTCATCTATTTATCTTTACAGAACCATTACCTTCTCTGATAAGGCTAATAAGGGATAAGTGTTTTCTTCTACATGGCAGTTGAAGAGTTGGTTTATTATGGATCTTATGCTATTTTTTTTTTAGCGCTGCTTGTGCAAGTTGCTTGAGAGAACAGGTTTCAGTCTGACTTCTATATTTTCACAATGCTTGAGTACACATGTCAGGAGACCTTATTCATATTGATCCTTCCTTCTTGATAACGGTAACATCTATCACTTTTGCTTGACTATAGCATGGTAGCATGATAATCATCTTTGTTTTATTCTCTGAAATAGAAAAAACAAGCAACCATTGTAACCTTCCTTGAATGTAATGATGAAATATGTAATAAGAAGAAAACAAAGAGATTAGGGCTCTAATATATAAAGGAAAAAAAAAAAGAGAAAAATGTTGTTAACTATCTTTAAGTGAAGATCTATGAAAAGAGGAGAAAAATAGAAAAGATAGAATTAATTGATAGAGTAGAGAAGAACAATAACAAATATTTGAAACAAAAGGGAAAACTAGTGATAATACATCACAGTGACCGTATTGAAAAATGTTGAGCTCTGAGATTGAAAATCTTAAATATTAGTTGATAATCAAGCTAACTTAAGGCCTGACAATGCCTGAAATTCTAAAGGTTCATTTTTGGAACTTTGAGGATTTTAGATATTATCTATCAAGAGGCACTTGATAGTTAAGAGAGAAACAAAGAGATCCTTTGTATTATTGTATACTGAAAATAGAAAAGGGGTTGGTGCTCCTTGAGATTGGTGTCTGTAAATGAGGAGCAGGTGCTCCTTGAGATTGGTGTCTCTAAATGAGGTGTTGGTGCTCCTTGAGTTGGTGCTCTAAAATTTGTAAGAAGTGGTTTTTAAATTAAGCCAGTAAATCAATTTAGGAGTGGTTTTTCTAGCCCAAGAGGGTTTTCTACTCAGTAATTTTTGTGTCTCTCATTTGTGTGTTTTGTGTCTATCTTGCATTATCTTTCTTTCAGTCATTTATGTTATGGTGTTGATTTAGGTTGTCAATGCTCTGATATCTTAAGTTTGTTTTCTTCAAGTCAGTCATGCAAATTTAATTTGTGCAAATCTAATGCTAAAGCTCTTTCATAAAGTGAATTTACATTTGCATTTTGTGTTAATTATTTGAATGCTCAAAATTTTGTCCAAAAGCAAGTCAAAGTTGCATTTTATGAAGTTTTATAGTTTTGTTCTTAAAGCACAACAAGATGGTTTATAAAGTTTTGATTGAACAATATCATATGATGCTTTTAATATGGGTTGCAAATGTTAGTCGAGTCTCATGTCAATCCGATCTAAAGTGTTAGTGTTCAATTGCTTAATCAAATCTATCTCTTTGGGTTAAATGAGTAAAATTTTAATTATGCTTTCAAAGTCAAAATTTAAAATCACTCCACTCTGATTCACCCCCCCTCTCAGAGTGAATCCACTTCCAACAAGTGGTATCAGAGCGTAGGGTCCTATATTAGGTCTCATACCTAGGATTGATTCTGGACTTGGAGTCTATTCAAAATGTCTCAAGCTCATGAAGGTACTTCCATGACTAGAGCTCCCTTATTTGATGGAATTGATTATATATTCTGGAAAATTAGAATGGAGACTTATTTAACTTCTATTGACCTGAATGTTTGGAGCATAGTATTATCTGGGTACATTGTACCGGCTACTTTTCTAACTACTTCTAATCAAAAGAAAATATATGAAACCAATGCAAGAGCAAAGCATGCTCTTCTATGTGCTCTGACTAAAGATGTCTTCATGAAATTCATGCACTATATTTTTGCTAGTGAAATCTGGACTAAACTTGAAACTATCTATCAAGGAAATGAAAAGTTAAAACAATTTAAAGTCCTCACTTTAAAACATTAGTTTGAAGAATTAAAAATGAGGGATGGTGAAAAAGTGGCTGACTACTTTTTGAGAGTTGATGAAATAGTAAATGCAATGAAGGGTCTAGGAGAAGAAGTCAAGAAAAGAAACATTTTACCCAACTTACCCTTGATAGCCTACAAGGCACTCTGATTGCCTATGAAATGAGGATTAGTAAAAATAACACCACTACAAAAGAAGAAACATTTAATTCTGAAAGGAAAGAAAGGGATGAGCTCACTGAATTAGAATTTTCTAATTCTATAGAATCCCACTTTGTGAGGAAACTTAAAAAGGGGTCTGGAAAGTACAAGGGAAAACTTCCCTTCAAATGCTTTAACTATGGTAAAATAGGCCACTTTGCTGCAAAGTGCCCCTATGGTGACACAAATAGTGATAACGAAAAAATTTGAGAAATTTGCCAAGAAAAAGGCTTATAGAACCAAACAAAAATTCAATTTCAAAAAGAAAAAAATCATGTTCAGGAAAAATGAAATAGACTCTAAATCTAAAGATTCTTTAGATGAAGAGGATGAAAATCTATTCATGGTTGAAATCACTCAGCAAGAAGAAACCAACAACAATGATGTTAAAGAAGGTGAAGTAGACCTTGAAGGTGAACTGAAATGTGCTCTAAAAGAGCTAAGGAAACTTAAAAAATAAATGTGTGCTCAAGAGAAAAATTCTGCTCAAAATCTTGAACAAGCACAGCTCATAAATCTTCAGATAGTCTCATTGAAAACTCAACTTGAAGAATCCAAGAGAGTTGAAGATTGTCTTCGTATTGGCATAAGCTTTAAAGATTCATAAATTGAGAAACTTGAACATGAGATTGTTGATCTTAGGAAGACCATTGAGAAATATGAGAGCACTCTTAAACTGAATGACACGCTCAGTAAACAGAAACTGAACAGGAAAAAAATAGGTATTGGTTTTGTGAAAGGTGAATGTTCAAATGACAGTGCAAAAAATAATGTTGTTGCTGGAAACAAAAGTGTTGAACTCAAACATCCTGGTTCTGATAAGAATCGTGGTTATCCTTTTAGGAGCAACAAAATGGCTTATAATTCCTACCCTTTCTTTTATGGGTATTGTTATTTCTGCAACAAATTTGGTCACAAGGTAAACTCTTGCAGATTTATGAATTCTAAAACTCCTAGATTTGGTTTTAGGCAGAATTATGGTTTTGCAAGGCAGATTAGATGTTTCACATGAAATTCCTTGAGTCATTCCGCTAAGGAATGTAATGCTGATCAACAGAATAAACAACATAAAACTAAAAAGGTCTAGAGACCTAAATCTGTCAACAACATATAACAGACTATGCTTGTTCAAATTGCTTTCCATGCCAAGAAAAAGGAATTATGGGTCTTGGACAGTGGTTTTTCAAACCACATGACTGGTGATAAAGAAAAATTCACTAATCTTGAAGACTATGTTGGCAGATATGTAAAGTTTGGAGACAACTCCGGAATTCAAATCAAAGGTAAAGGTCCCCTTTTTCTGAATGAAGACACTCCTATTTACAATGTGTATTACATAGAAGGATTAAAATACAACCTTTTGAGTGTCAGTCAAATATGTGACAGTGGCTATCAGGTCTTATTCACTTCACAGGGATGTGAGATTAAAAATAAGCTTGGAAAAGCTATTGCTGCATCAGGAAATGAAAACAATCATGTGACAAATGTCAAGAAAGGTTCATACAATGTGACCAGAAGAAACTCTTCTCTCTATGGTCTAGACAACTCTATTATATGATATAGGTGTAATGGGTTTGGACACAAAACACAGTGGTGTAAGAAAATTTTGATAAATCCTTCTCGGGACTACATGTTCAAACAAAAGGGAAAGAATATTGTGAGTAAGGAAAAGACAAAGCCTATACAAGTATGGAGAAGAAAGAAAGAAAAGAAAAATGAAGAACAAAATATTGTGCATGTTGCACAAGAATCATCACTAAGCATTTGAAAGACAACATGAAGATAGGGGGAGATGATTAATACATTTTTTAATAAACCCCTTTGATATCAAATAATAGATGCATCAATTTTTTCTCTTGACAGTTGAATTTTGCATGATACTGATGGTTTGGTGTCTTGAAACTTATGCAGTGGAATGTATGCTACAGATTTGGCCACTTTCAATTATTTTGGTAAAAGATGTTATTCTGAAGAACAAGGTTAGTTGCAATGAAAATATGATGGCCTAATTATCTTACTACTGGTCCCTTAAGTAAGTATTCAATATGCAATGGTATCTACTTGTTTTTTGATGTATATAAATCTGGTTTGGTAGTAGTATACTTCAATGTTTCATTTGTTAATGAATTTGATCATCATACTGTGTTTCATTATGATCATGGAGAAATGTGCATTAAGTTATTGTATCATCGATAAAGAGACACTGATTGAAGAATTGGCACATTTTCAATAAGCTTGAGAAAAGAAATGGTGTTTTATGGATCATAAAGGATCTTTTTGTGAAGCCTCTTTGTAGGGGGAGCTTGGTTCTATTGTTTCTCTCTTACAGCTTGCCTATCATTGTTTGCTTCTCAAATTGTAGTTGTTGTTGGTTTCATTGGTTGTTTGTCTTTCAGATGTTATTGGTAACAATACTGGCTTTGATGACACATTTACATAATCTAGGTGGTACATACCGAGAACAATTGGATCTTGGTTCACATGTTTCATGGCATGCACTTAATTTTTATATTTTGGTACTGATATTAGCCATATGTTTATTACAAAAAGATATGCATTAGTGCATGGTTATTCATACTGATAACAGTGTGTTTACAATTGACAATGGAGAATGAAGTTTAATATGACCAAAAGGCGGAACAATTAGCCTTGGTGTGCAGTTTTGGTTATGAATCTTTGATAGGTTGCTTGGTTTGTGGTTGTACAATGATGCTAAGATTTGCAGCCTTATGATACTTATGTGTTTTTTTTTTTTTTTTGCTGGACTGACAGTAAGAATTATGCTATAGGCTGCTCAGGACCATGAATTCAATTTATGTTACTAGTCACAGTTTTGCATGGGCATGTATTTTTTTAGGTACAAATTGGTTTAACAAGTGACTACGGTATTAGTTCTTAAAAAGAGGATTCCTCTACATTCGCATCAAATAAGAGGTGCTTAACACAATTGGTTCATTGCTTTGTATTCATTGTTGTGATGATCATAATGGCTTATGTTATTTGGTCTACAATTTTTTCTGCATTCTTGTTATATCTGCAGTTGGGTATCAGTTGGTTGTTGTATTGCATGGAGAAAATGGTGGTTGTATATCACAAGTTTCTTCATTTGTCCTTGTGACAAAATGGGGGAGAAAATGGTGGTTTAGATGGCTCAGTTTTTTTGCCATCAAGGACAAAGGGGGAGTTTATTGACTTCTTTTGTGGTATTTATCCTTGATGTCAAAACTACCTTGGGTTGGTGCCTTGGCATTTCACAGTTGATACTTGGTATTCATTTGATTGGCACATCTACTTCATTAATGATATTATATTTGGTGGCTCTAATTTCTAATCTCCGTGTGTAGACCTCGATTGAGGTATTTTGGTTACAGGTTCTATGTTCCATTGTTCAATTTGTTTCTTAGTATAATAAGGGTTTATGGTAAGTGGAATGGCATTGTGAATTCATCATGCAAATTCAATCTTCACTATACCTCATAAGTCTTTGGACATCATTTGGCAATGACACATTATATAACATTGAATATATCAAGGTGGAATTCGACCATGGGTAAAGGTATTCTATTTGGTCTCCTTTTTCATTTGAATCGGGTCTAAAGGTTTGACATTTAAATCAGGCCTTAAGGCTGAAAATAGGTAAAGACATTGGTTAATATTTTAATGTCACATTGGAAGTGACTTAGCCTTGATTTCTTTGGAATATAAAAGTCAATAGCCATCGACATTTGGTGGTAATATTTCATGGCACGTTTTTGTCATTATTTCTTATAGTCAACATTTGTCAAACGAAAATGAGTTTGTCGATATGTGTTTGGTAAGGCCGCAGACATCTTACCACGGTACCGCAAACAGTTAAGAGAGTAACCACAGTAATGCAGCAAAAGCGGTTAGCGACATGCATAGCAGCTACCACTATACCGCGGGAAACCAAAAGGGTAACCGTGGTAGTGCGGTGAAGTGGCTAGCGGCATGCACAGTAGCTACTGCTATACCGCTGGTAGCTAAAGAGGTAACCATGGTAACACGATGGAAACGGCTAGCAGATTACAAGGGGCTACCATTGTACCACGGGTAGTCCAAAGGGAAACCGCAGTTGGGAGGTAAAGGAAGCAGTTACAGTCAATGCTAGTCACCATTATACCATGGTGAACATAATGGTGGGTGCGATAGAGCAGTTGAGGAAGAAAATCATTTGTTGGTTCTTTTGGGAAGCTTAGGTCACTATTATGCTTCATTGTTTGAGGGTTTGGAACTCTACTCTAGCCGCCTTCATCATAGTTTGCATTCAGCCATTTCATTGAGAAATTTGTAGGGTTACTAAACTTTGACAACGTATAAGGAAGAAAGGAAGACCATGACAATGGTCATTTCACCTGTCGATCTATTGCCATCAGATGGAAGCTCAAATGGGAGAAGAGCACGAGTTGCTCTGTCTCTTTGCAAACCTGGTAAATCTCTAATGGGAAATGTCTTTTTCTGGTCTTCACAGGTATTCATCTATTTTATCTTCATAGAACCGTTACCTTCTCTAATAAGGCTAATAAGGGATAAGTGTTTGCTTCTGCATGGTAGTTGAAGAGTTGGTTTATTATGGATCTTATGTTGTTTTGTTTTTAGCACTGCTTGTGCAGGCTGCTTGAGAGAACAGGTTTTAGTCTGACCTCTATATTTTCACAATGCTTGAGTACTCCTATCAGGAGACCTTATTCAGATTGATCCTTCCTTCTTGATAATGGTAACATCTGTCACTGTTGCTCGATTGTAGCATGGTGACATGATAATCATCTTTGTTTTATTCTCTGAAATAGAAAAAGCGAGCAAATGTGGTAACCTTCCTTGAATGTAATGATGAAATCTATAATCAGAAGAAAACAAAGAGATTAGGGCTCTAATATAAAGGAAAAATAAAAAGAGAAAAATGTTGTTAACTGTCTTTAAGTGAAGATCTATGAAAAGAGGAGAAAAACATAAAAGATAGAATTAATTGACAGAGTAGAGAAGAACAATGACAAATATTTGAAACAAAAGGGAAAACTAGTGATAATACATCACAGTGACCGTATTGAAAAATGTTGAGCTCTGAGATTGAAAATCTGAAATATGAGTTGATAATCAAGCTGACTTAAGGCTTGACAATGCCTGAAATTCTGAAGGTCCATTTTTGGAACTTTGAGGATTTTAGATATGTTTTGTCAAGAGGCACTTGATAATTAAGAGAGAAATAGAGAGATCCTTTGTATTATTGTATACTGAAAATAGAAAAGGGGTTGGTGCTCCTTGAGATTGGTGTCTCTAAATGAGGGGTTGGTGCTCCTTGAGTTGGTGCTCATAAATTTGTAAGCAATGGTTTTGAAATTAAGCCACTAAGGTAGTTTAGGAGTGGTTTTTCTACCCCAGGAGGGTTTTCCACTCAGCAATTTTTGTGTCTCTTATTTGTGTGTTTTGTTTCTATCTTGCATTATCTTTCTTTCAGTCATTTATGTTATGGTGTTGATTCAATGGTCAATGCTCTGATATCTTAAGGTTGTTTTGTTCAATTCAGTCATGCAAATTTAATTTGTCCAAATCTGATGCTAAAGGTATTTCATAAAGTGAATTTACATTTGCATTCTGTGTTAATTATTTGAATGCTTAAAATTTTATCCAAAAGCAAGTCAAAGTTGCATTTTATGAAGTTTTATAGTTATGTTCTTAAAGCACAACAAGATGGTTCATAAAGTTTTGATTGAAAAATATCATATGATGCTTTTAATATAGGTTACAAATGTTAGTCAAGTCTCATGTCAATCCGATCTAAAGTGTTAATGTTCACTTGCTTAATCAAATCTGTCTCTTTGGGTTAAATGAGTAAAATTTTCATAATGCTTTCAAAGTCAAAAGTTAAAATCACTCCACTCTAATTCACCCCCCCCCTCTCAGAGTGAATCCACTTCCAACAGGCTAGTGATCTATAAATACAATATCTTTCTTTATTGTAATGGATAGTTAGTTTGGGTTTTTACAAAATGAGAGTGCAAAGTGTTCTAGGGTTTCAATTGTGTTAGTTCATCTTCCATTAGAGAAAAGTATCCTAGAAATTGTAGGGAAAAATAATTATATAAAATATATGTACATTCACATGTCTCTATGGATAGTTATAATCATTTTAAGAGATGTATTAGGCAAATGAGTGTAATAGGTCTTCTTTCCTATATGGTTTCTTCCATCACATTTTTTGATAATATTGTAATTAGAATTTGATAGGTTTTTAAACAACTTAATGTATTGCAATTTATTATCATAATGGTCTCTTTCTTGTTATAGGTGAATATTTACAAGTTCGAATAGGGATTATAAATTAAATATGATCATATTATGTCATGTCTCTATTGCAATTTTTTTATTTTTTTTAATGGTTGGATGCAACAGTATGACCCAATAAGGCACTAATATTGAAGACCTTGATCTCCCACATTCATTTAAAATTAACAAAATATGTTTCCAATAGTTATAAGAAGTAGAGTAGGATTAATGCATGTTATTTATGATTCAATATTACAAACTAGGGATCAATTTCAAGCAAGTCAAAACTATTAATTATTTTTCAATGAATCATTACCAACATATTTGTGTTTTACCAATGTCTATATAAATTTATAAACGAAACCATCTCAAAGGATTATAACAATGTTATGTGTAGATATATCAAGTGTAGATTATTTTATAAGATATATAAGAGGTTGTGGCTAACTAGCCTTGAACTAGTGACAAACATAGGGGTCAAATGTATATTTGGGTATAGTACAATTGATTTTTAATTTAACATATCTTAATTTAAAATCCTGTTAAGGATGCCTCTAGGAACACTTTCCTGAGTCTAATCTTAGTTCAAAGAGTCAGAGAGATTACCCACTCTCATTGGTTACCCTTTAACCATCCTAAATTTATTGACGAATCCATATTTTACCTTCTTAAAGTTAAACCCTTAGCCTTAAGGGTACAAAAGAGTTCTAGGATTTAAGACTTAAAGTTTTGGGACATAACATCCCTCATGCTTGTATGCGGACCTTTCCCTTTCCCATGCTAGTTTATTATGTTTTATTCATTTTTCACATTTTATGATCATGTAATCTTTCTATACTTATTTACATCTATGATAATTTTCACAGTCCTTGACCATTATCTATATACCATGATCACATATTGCCATAATACACTTTTTAGAGCTCATGTAGTGTGTCTACATTGGCACGCCATATGTTTAGAGTTACTTGTTGATCTTATCTTTCTATGTCATGATTGAAGAGATTACATTAAATAATTTTGTATTTCCATACCATACTTTTATATTTATCGTTACATTGGGGGCATCATTTCTTGTCTCATCATACATTAATGTTGTATTGCTATATGTTTCGATTAAGGGGTGTCATCTTATGCTTTCATCACCACATATTTTGAGGCATCATGCACCCCTTCTTACCTATTATGCTTGAAATTTGACACAAATTTATTATTGAGGAAATCATGCCTTCTCCACTTGCATGCCATTGCTACATGTTTACATTAAGTGCATCATGTCTTCCTCTCTTCAACATTACCATCCTAATACACCAAGGGCATCATGCCTTCCCTTGCACATTACTACATATGTTTCCTATATACATCTATTAAGGATCTATTACCTTACCTAAAACATTATATTCTTATGCTCTTGGATTCCAAATTGGGGGCATATGATAATCTAGTGCTCTATGTCCATACATGAGTTTTTATAGTCATTGAGAGATAAATTGCTATACATTACACATATTGGGGGAAATATTAATTCCTTAAGGCTATCTTTAGCCCATTGTGCTTATCATGATTTTATCATTTTTAGATGCTACATGCTCATTCCATGATACATTCATTACTTCTAATACTTTACATGCTTTCATGCATATGTGTTTATCTATAGGTTACATGTACTTTCATGAATGATTTTCCCTTTCTTCAATTTAGAGATTTTTTTGTTTTGAAGCAAGGGTTGGACCATAAAATAGAGTCACCATGATATGAAATTTTATAGGATTATAGGTCTTGAAGTAAGATTTTTACAAAGTATAATTTATGAATATTTTTTAACTATAATTTTTTTCTATTTTTTAGTGAACATAGGTTCTATCACCAAAGATAAGGTTCTGAAAAAATAAAAAATACAAAAAAATGAACAATATCTATGTCTACATATTGATGCCCTTATTTCAAGGAAAAATAATTTAGTATGTACAAAGAAAATATGCATAATAGAATAAAATCAATGCTCTAGATTGTAATTAATGTGAATTAAAAATTTAATAAAGAAAGCATGCAACAAAAAATTATGAAAAAATATGAATTCACTAAATATTAGTGTTAGTGATTTGTGTTGAAGAAATCATGATTTTATCTTATTTATAATAAAATTTATGCATTATGGTATAAATTTCACCCATTAAAAATACTATAAAGTATTAAAAATAGGTTATTAAAAAATAACTTTAAAATGACAAATTGCTTTTTAAATTTTAAAAAATATATATTTAAAATCTATACACATAATATTTAAAAAATCAGTTTACATCATCTTCAAATTCTTAATTGTTTGCTTGCTACAAGTGATAAAAAGTGAAAATTTGGTTTAAAATGTTAATTTCAATCATCCACTTGGGCTAAAAGGTGGAACACACTTTTGTTAGATCACCTGGTAATGACCATAGGTAGAAATATTCATCATTATGACTAGATATATCATCATCATATAACACAACTTGTGCCCCATGAGCCTTGTCATGTCATGAACCTGAAGCCAAATACAAGATTATCATTCTTTCTTAACTAGGCATTATATCCTAACTCTACACATTTCTTGATTTTCCTATTTTGTAGATAGTTAAGAAAGCTCCTATTTTGTATGCAATTTCTAATTGTGAGGCATAAGCTACTCATTGCATATTATTTCTCTATTTTCTAGGTTTCCACAAAGAGCACACACCAAAGAACATAACTACATAATGACACCTTGTAGAGTCCATTGTACTTTATTGGGGCATTTATATCTTTTGATGTTTAAATATGTACTATACATGTTTGTGAGTGGTCGATAGTTTCAAATGCAATGTCTTCTATGATTCGCATTCACCTCAATTTGGTGGTAGGATTTAATTATAAAATTTGAATACTCATGACATTTTCTATTTAGTTTTGTGTCTATTTTGAGGAAATGTCTTGATACATGTACATATTTATAAATGGCACAATCTAGTGCAAAATTATACTTTTTCTCAAAGCCTTTACCTGTCTATATACATGTATATTCCCACATATTTAGCCCTCACCTTATCTTTATCACACATACTCTAATATATTCACATAATCCTTGCATTTATCACATATATCAATACATCTACCTAGACATAACTATTATTCATCCAAATTTTCCCATTTGTCCATGCAAGGTCATTTCTATAGTTGTAGACTTGGGTCTTACCTTATTAAAATTTAAAATCAAATTTTGGCCACATAGCTCTCCTTGTTTTCCCACCCTAAGTTGACCAAGCACACACTTTTTCAAATTTAATGTTATTTGCTAGTATTTAAATCCATTCATTAGCATTCATTTCCCATCATTTAAAAACCATAATTCCCCTCTCATTCTAAAGCATTAATGGAGCTATCAATAGTAAAATGTTTAGATTTGGTTTACTAAATTCAGTCACAAATCTACATGTTTTATTCTAAGGTTCTCAAAATAATTTTAAACGCTGCCAATCCCTAACTATTAGAAAAAAAATAAAAGAAATATAAAAAAATCAAATGAAACAAAATGTAGAATTCTATAAATTATTTGATTGAACGCACAAACATGAACTATTTGTACAATTATAAACTCGACACTTATTCCTAAACAAAACTTAATACAAAACAAACACAAAAAAATATTATTAAAAACAAATATTAAATTATCACACCCTATTACTAATCTCAAAATATCATAAATTCCAAAATCTTCATTCAAATAATTTATTCATTAACTACAATATTAAAAATACCATCATTCATCATATTTAATTTTCTTAAATAACTAGAGTAATAATCAATTTCTCTCACTCCAACTCCCATCATTTAACCTAAGTGTATATTATCATTTAGCAACAATTTATTTTTGTTTTATATAACATAAAACTCTTCCCCTTTCTATAAATTCTATCTTGAATTCACTCAATACTTATGTTTTATTCTCCTATGCGGATTGGGATGAATCATTGGCCCCCAATTTCTTCAATTGCTTTTGTTAAAATCATTGTCAACGTCCAAAATCAAACATCTTTCCTAATCTTTTCTAATGTTTCTTTATTTTAATTTTTAGTTATACAAAATAAAAATGTCTATTTTATCATAAAGCTAGATTCTAAAGGGAAAAAAAACTAAAAATTAATTTGTTTATAACATTCAATAGAAAAGAGTGATTATAGGGGAGGTCTGGCATGAGGTATATATCGTACCTTGTCTAAATCAGCCAGCTGCGGGTAAATATAATTATGATAATATAAAGGTAAGAATATCAAATATTCTTGTTGACAAGGTCATGATTACAAGTACAATGTCGATCACATTGCATGGAAAATATGGTGTTCTCCTGTACCCGATGGGATGTTTTTATTGGTCCAAATTAGCTTGGTTGCCATCAGTAATATTTGATATTCTTATATAGCATTCAACATTTGTGTAAAGGTTATCATGGTACTACTTCATCATAAGTTGGTAAGGGATTTGTCATGATAAAGAGGTAAGCTTCAAAATCATGGGAGCTGAAAGTTTATAAATAGGCAGCATTGTCTTATTTTCTACATCAGAAAATAAGAAGAGTTCTTTTAATATTTATTTTGTCTATTTTAGCTGTTAAGCAAAGTAAGGCAGGTTGAAATGGAGTATCATCCTCGAAATTTTCAAATGTGGATGCCAATTCAAAGTTGGGAAACTTCGGCTTCTAGTAAGCTCGATATTCAGCATCTCCAATCTATCTTCAAGTTTTGTTGCCCATGTGATTATAAATGTTTCAAATGCATAATTGGGTCTGAGATTCTTCAACCAAAGTCATGAAGGTTGATATTTCTGTCAAATGTTATTTCCATCTTTCTTTCTAATATCATAGATATTATTCAGTGTTTGGAAACAGTTAAAGTCATTGCCAACACAATGGTATATGACATTTTTTATAAAAATGAAGCAGTTCTATGCAGTGCACAAAAATATATCTTATCACGTGGAGAAGGTTATATTGGTGGTATCTTCCCTCCTCATTATCGTCCTCATAATAAGGCAGTGGTTAATGCTTTTGATGCATTAAAATCATCCGTAGAGTTTTCTGACCCCTATCATTTGAATAAGGCTTTGTCAAAATATTCTAACCAACTAGGAAGGGATATGGCAGATAGATTCAGGGAGAAGTTTTATTATATATCTTTTCTTCTTTATCATAATTATCAACATGCAGCTTCTTCATTGCAAAGAAATTCAAGACAGGTGAATATTCAAGCTCAAGAAGGATCTAGTTTGTTGAGGGAAGAAACAAGAATTGAAAATCAGGAGGACAATATGCTCGACTTCATGCAAATGGAGGAGTAAAGGGAAATGTTTTAATTTTTGCAAATTATGTACATGCTTGTGAGCAAGCAGCCAATAAGTTGTATTTTCAGTGGATAGGTTTACACTTTTTAGGCAAATAGACTTTGATATGACTGTATGACTTTAAAAATTCAGCATTTTGTAATCAGAAACACTACATTTTTGGGCCAAAATCAGAGGTTTTCTCATGACTCTTTCCTACCGGTATGCCCTTTGAGCCAGTTAAATGTATACTTTATTACATATAATAAATATATATATAGTGGCTTGCCACTTTTGTTGAAAAAAAAAAACATTCAATAGAAAAAGTGAAATATGAAATATTTTTCAGGGGACCTCCTTTAAGTTTTAATTCGTTAGCCTTTTTTTAATTTTCTACTTTATTTCAAAATGTGCCACCTAAACTTTGAAGATGTACCTTTTTATCAACCACTCTTTTTTACATTGGTTAAAAGTTGACATGATATTAATGTTGCGTCGACAAAGATTAAGGATAAAAATCATCTCCAAATGAAGATTGCTTTAGCATGTTAGTCTTCTTTAATTTTTCTTTTTGATTTGAGACTCATTCTCACCTAAAATTTTTAGATGTACTTTGTAATACCCCTCCATTTTGCTTTTTGTTCGGTTTGCTTTATGCTATGTTTAGTTGCAGATTTCTTTGATACTGCATATACATTGTTATGATGTTTTGATCGCTACTATTGAGCGACAACTATTATGGTGTGATGTGTTGCCCTAATTAGTGTTTCTCATGCTTTAATGGATTAATGATGTTGTAAAGTTAACATGAGATATTATTATGAGATTATGGGATTATGATGGAAGTGTCAGTTTTGATGAGTGTAGTGGTGAAGAAGACGGGTTCGCATCACTCGCTTGCGAGTGCCCTGCGAATCCGTAATTCCTTCTTCATGGTGTGTATTATATGCTGGATATATTGTATGATGTTGTTTACTTGGTTGTAGAATTGTAGGTACATGACATCGACTCCACCTGGTTTCACAGGTTTGAGCGTGTTGATCCAATGGTTAAGTTGAATGGGAGATAGTAACTAGGTAACATGTGTCAAGTTTACACCCTAGCCTTAGTGTGTCATCAGTTGTGTGTGTCGAGTCATTGTCTGTCTTGCTTTGATGTTATTTAATTCTAAAGAATTCTTGATTTGGAAATAGATATTTAGAATAATTGTATTTAAATCATGTTGATGGTTATTTAATTTAAATAATGCAATGTGGATAAAATTTTATATTTAAATTAATTAATTAAATTTAATCCAAGGGGGTTGAATTTAGTTATTAAATAATTAAATTAATTAATTAAACATGATGCAAGAGAATGAAAGGAAATAAAAGAATTAAAATTAATTTTGGAATTTAATTTCAACTTGTGAGAATTAAATTAGAAATTGTAATTAAATGTTTACTTGGGAAATGAGTTTCAACTTTGGAAATTAATTTATTATTTGAAATTGCATTTTAAATTGAAAATGGGTTTTTGAAAATTGGAATTGAAATTGAAATTGAAATTAATATCTAATTTGCATGCAATGTGAATTAGGATTGTAAAAATTGAAATTGAAATTAATATCTAAATTGCATGTAATGTGAATTAGGGTTGTATTAGGCACTTTTGATTTATAAAGAATGCATGTTTTAATTTTAGGGCAGAAAGTTTTTAGAAAAAAATTCATTTTTACAGTAAAGAAGAAATTTTGGAAAAATTTGCACAAAGAAGGATTTGAAGAAAGTTTTGATTGTTGAATTGATTGGAGGAAAGATTGTTTGCATTTGTTGGGTTTTGGATTGGATTCATTGGAGGATTGAAGAAAATTCAGGAAATCTTTGGAAGAGGCTTGCATCAAAAATTCATCTCTTCCTGTAGCTTCTTGAACCAGGTTTTCCTCTTTGTGTTTTATTGTTCGTGGTTATTTTTAAAATAGTGGTGATTAAAGATTTGTTTGTTAAATCTGTTTTAGAAAATAAAGTTGTTGTTAGAAGAAAAGAATTAAATAAATTTACAGCTTTTGTTTTTGTAAAAATTCTTGAGTAAAAATTGTGAAAACTTCAGTTGAATTTAAATTATTTTGTTACTGGAATCAAGCATAGTGATCGAGCAATACATTTGGAAGGTTTTTAGAAAATGAAACCCTCTGTAGAAAATCAAAATTATTTTGAAAACCCTATGTAGAAATTAGGTGGAGAAATCTTGAGGATTTGAAACTTCTCTTTTTAATATAGATCCGTTTTGGTTTAATTGTTCTTTTATTGTTTATGAATTCAAGAAAATAGATTAAAAGATTTAGACTTGAACCTCTCTGAAATTTGTTGTTCTCTGGAAAAAAAAAAATTTGCATAATTTTACCTGTAGGTGAATACTTCAGGAAAATTTCTTCAATTTATCTAGTAATGGAAATTCTGGTTAAAAATATATATATATCATATACCTACATATATATATATATATATATATATTTTAACTAATATATATATACATATGTAAATACATGAAATATATATATATATATACATTTAAATTTACTATTTTAAAATTTACTTTAATCCTTTATCGCCGCTGTACTACATCCATTGTTATGGAATGGATTTAAAAATAAAAATTTTGTTTTGTGTGTTTGTTTTAAATTAGGGTTTGAATGGGGGAAGGCATGGGAGGCACTGCCTCCACAGCCGCCCCATGAGGGGACGACTGTGGAGGGAGACCTCCGCAGACCTCTCCCCTATTTCCTCTTATGGCGCGGCCGGTATGGGAGTGGGTCGGCTGAAACAGCCGCCCCTCTCCATAGTACATGTGGATAGGGTCGGCTGCCACAACCGACCCCTCCCCACATAACCCTTGCGGTCGGCGTGAACTTCATGCGTCCGCCTTGCCTTCACCACTGAATTCGGCCTTGTCTGCCATTTTTATGGTTTGCATAAGGATTCTTAGGGTTCACAAATATTAAATGGTTATTTATTTAAAATATAATAAAATAGGTATTTTTATTTTAAATACAATGAGAATGTTAATAATATTTAATATATAGATATTAAATATATATATAGTTTATAAGATGAGGAATAATTATAGTGTGTGAATTTGTATACTTAAAAATGATGTTTTAAAACATTTTAGTTTTATTTAAATGTTCGAATAACATAATCTTTTAGATGGAATATTAATATAATTTATTAAATAATGTATTTGTTTAATAAATTATATGAATATATATATATGATGTATATCTATACAGGAGTAACTTTAAATATATGAATAATTAATATTCATTTTTTTATAGAGATTGCTTGTAATTTAGTTTTGCATGAAAAATTTTAAAGGATAAGTTTTAAATTGCATTGTCATATAGATAAGGAAGAGATATTTAATAAATTTCATGTTAAGATAGAAAATTGAAAGAAATATAGTATGTGGTTAGAAAAGTGAAGGGATGAACTTGCATGGGGATTGTGTTATTTTAAAAGTAAATTTAGAAATTGATTATTATGAAGAGAAAATTAATTACCTTAATTTAATTATTATCTATTTGAGCAATTTAATTGTTGAGAATGTATATTTAATGGTTTGAATAAATGGATGCATGCAATAAGAGTTTGGAAAGGGAAACTATTAGATGAAATTAATATAGTATGTTGTTGAACTAGAAGAAATATAAGGTTTGGGTTAGGAAATTGAAAAGAATTATTGTAGAAGATTTATGTTAGTTTTAAAAGAAAACAATGGATTCGACTTTAATTATTTGAACTAGTCTATCCTTTATTATAAATTAAAGGCACTTATTCAATTATTTCAATTAATTTTGAAAGGGGCAATATTTATTATGTTTTATTTCCATAGAGCAAATTAATCGTTGTGATTGGAATATTAAAGAATCTATATAAGTGAGTTTATTAATATATATGTTTGGTGTATATATCATATGGAGCATATATAAATATGTTAAGGATAAATTCATTATCGTATTTCATTGTAATAAGATGCCTGCAATATATTATTGAATAGAGATTTAAAAATGGATTGATTAGTGTATATGGGTAAATGGATAGAGAAACGATATTTTATTATATTAAAGTGATTTCATGTTCTAAATAGAAAATTGAATGAGATGTAAGATTTGGTTAGGAAATGGAAAGAGTTTTCTTGCATGATTTTGTGTCGATTTAAAAGTAAATTAAGAAGTTGTTTATATTGATGAGGTAAGTAGTTATCTTAAATTGTTTTCTTTCCATTAGAGCAATTAATTTATTGTGAATAAAATATGAAAGAGATATGGATTTAGTATATCCAAAAATAGTAATTTTCTTGTGATTGTCTTAAATGTTCTAGTTTCTCTATATTTCGTAAAGGGATGTAAGTTTAAATTGTTTAAGATTTCCTATAATGGAAATAGAAATATGGAATATGATTAATTGAATTAACCCTGTAAGTGTGTCTTTGACCTTGTTAACGTTACCTATTGAATGAGTATGGATTTAGGAAATCCAAATATTAGATTTGATTATTGACTTGAATGCTTTTGTTGCTATGTCATCAAGTTGTATTGTGGGTTTTGAGATTTAGTGTTAGTCCTAAATTATAAGTCTTCCAGAAGAACCTAGAAGATAAAGGTTGTTGAATCTTTATGCCATCCAGTTGTTTTCCCTTGGGTAGTGCATGGCGTCTTTTCAGTTTTACTTGGGTTCCATGAATGGGGATGTTTTGTACCTCCTGTGAAAGGAGTGGACTATGTGTTTGTTGCCTTCAAGATATTTGGAGCGAGTTCCATCTTTTGTTTCCTCATTGTTTTGGAGTGGATTATGATGCCTAGTTGGTATGCACTTGTGTTTCCCTTGGTGGATTGTTTGGGTGTGTGTTGTCGAATAGAATAATGGCTTTTGTTAGGGGCCAGAGCCCAAAGTGGTAAACTGGGTAACCTTCAGAAGTGAGTTAATCAAGTGATATTTAAATTAATGTACTTAGATGATAAGGATGCAATTCACACTAATCAAGATAATTTAATCCTCACTCATAGACACAAGGGCTGGTTTAGACTTGGGATGAGTGAGAAGGCTTGGAATGGCATAGTCATTTATCTTGTCAGTACGAGAGGTATTTGATGCCGCATGAGTGAGTATGAGTGTCGGGATTCGGTTGAAGTCACCAGGATTATCGGAGCCTATGAAGGATGCCTAGAGGAGATCTCATAACTACTATGCGATGACACTCTATCTAGGACAACTGTTGTTAATTGTTTTGTGTGTATGGTTCTGTGAACATACTTGATTAATATTATGTCTGGAAGCAATGTGACCTATGTCAGTGATGTTGGAGTTGTACTTGATTTGTACTTGTATTATATTTGAGTTGTACTTGATTTGTACTTGTATGGTAATTGAGTTGTACTTGTTAGGTCATTTGTTTGGTTATCTCAGCATGAGTTAGTTTGAGTCTGCTTTTGGTTAGTGGTTGTAGATCTTTGTCCATGTTACTTTATTACTATCTCCTAGCATGGAGGGTGGGCCTTCGGGTACCACTTGGTTGGGTGGAACATGCACCAAAACCGTTGGGTCCCCATTGATCTTCAGTACTTGGTGGCGAGATATCCAGATGGACAGCTCACGGTTCTTGTTGTAATTTCTTGCATTGTAATATTTCAATTTGTATATGATATTTTATCCCTCTTTTGTATGAGGTGGAGTTATATAATTGTAATACATTTGTATTATTGTCTCATTCTGGAAATGAGTGATGTAACTATTGGATTAAGTTAATGTTTATGAGATTGTATCTTGGTGGATCATCTTAGTATGTTATGTAGTATTCTTATGATGTATGATGTTATTTCATAAAGTTTATAATGTTACGGTTTTATATAATATGTATGTGTGGGTTTAAGTAATCCTAAGCTTGTAGCCTTAGAGGTTGTTGTTAATTAGTAAGTGAATGTGTATGTTAAATGCACTTTATAAAAAAAAAATTGGTTCGCTTATGACATTAATTGCAACTTCCTTTAAGGTTACTTGGCGGGGCATTACATACTTTCTTATCATTTTTTTTTTTAATTATATATTATAATTTTTTTAAATGATAAAAATTTAATAGATAAGTAGGAGGTATTTTCCACAATGTGTCAAATTATAATATTGTTATCAAGATTCAATCGTGTTGTTTACGAATCAAATTCATTGATCCATGTTTCATGATTAGTTGTTCACAAGAACCCATCCCTTGTGATAATGAATGGGGGAAACTTTGTGGTTAAACACGCTTGAGTTGTCACAATACTGGGTGACCTCTCGAGACAGCCTAGTGCTTCACCTCTGTTGCAATGAGTGCTAAGTGGACCATTCATTAACATGAGGGATGGGTTCTTGTGAACCACTGGTCATGAAACATGGGTCAATGAGTTTGACTTATAAACTACACACTTGAATCTTGATAGCAATATCATAAAAAATTAATATTTAAGGAGTTGAGTTTAATTGGTTAAAGCATTGAATTCATAGTGTGGAGACTAAAGTTCAAATTTCAAAAGGACATCTAAAATAAAATTCTAAGTTGGATTCATGGTTGATCATACTTGACTTCAAGTGTGAATTTCTAAGTTGGACTCTTGATCTTCCACTAATTATTTTGATCTTTGTAGGGTGTTGTAGGATATTCTCATATGTCTATTTGTTCGTATGTGTAAAGCAGAAGTTATGACAGTTAATCTGAAATAAAAACCATTCCATGTCTGTCAACAAGATTATCTAATAAATGCACTTTTATATTGTTTGTGTCCGGTTTAACTGCAGAGTAACAGATACAGACTGTGGCCATCTCTAGGATTACAAATTTAATCCAGAGGTGTTTTTGAACAAAATAAAAAGATTATATTAAAATATACTCAAAATACTACAAGAAGAGTAAAATGAACCATACAAAATTAATAACAGCGAAATAAATTATACAATACCAGAAAAAGCTCAAAAGAGAGTCTACAAAAGAAAGACAATACCCATATCAACTAAGACACTGTCAAAATCTGACTGGAAACAACAAAATACAGCAGCAAGAAAACTATTGACTGATGTCCAGATATATGGATGATTTAAGTAATACGAGGAAGACGTGTGACATTATCTTGCTGACAAATCCAGAAGCTTAACAATGCTATTAAACAAAATAGCAGAGTTTTTTTAGCTTCAATCTAGGAAACTAAAAAAAAAAACCACCCAAATGAAAGTAGAGAGTAAAATCACAAAAATCAGCTGATCTAATCACTGCTATGCTCTATTGGAAATTTCTCTGCAAACTCTAGCAGAGCAAAAAGAATTGTCTTCACCCGGCTGTTTACATTAGCAGCTGGATGATTTTTGCTTTGGTGGTCATCGATTAAATCTCCAGTCTTTTCATCAAATATCACTTCTCCAGATTTAGCGTTGTGAAGAGCAAATAACTCCTTGGTAATGATGTTCAGTTGGAGCTTTACCCCAATTTGTCTGAGATGATAAGTTCCCCTGCAACCCCGCGCATCTGATCCTCCCACAGCCATTATAGCAGCTGCTTTGCCTTTCCATGCATTATCTGGACCAATACAGGCCCAATCCAGAGCATCCTTCAACACACCTGCATTAGACACACAGATCACATAAGCAAATGAAATATATGAATCTCTTGCTTGCAATAAGTCTCTTTGCATCAAATGTCTTTTACCAGTGATGGAGTAGTTGTATTCTGGGCAGGAAAATATTATACAGTCTGCTACCTCAACTTTCTTAATAAAGGACTCCACAGCTGCAGGATAAGTATAATAGTTCTGCCCATTCCCTGCCTTTTCATTCTTTACAGCAAGGGCAGGGTCCAGTCTAGGGAGGCTCCTCATTTCATCAACTGTAACAATCTCAATCTCCATTCTTAACCTTGGGTCATTTTGTGCATGTTTCTGAGCTGCAAATCAAAGAAATTGTAATGTCAATCAAATATCTAGGTTTCCAAAATCCACAGTACTAAGACTAGTTTTTTGGGAAATTTTGTGGGCAGTTTGTGGGATCACAATAAACCAAATGTATCCCTAGGGTTGATTAAAAACTTGTAGGCTTATCTAAATATTGTTTTCAATCAATCACCAAACAGAAAACACATCCATAGCCAAACATATGAGGCAGACATGAAGAAATATGTATGTAACCATGGCCTTACCAGCTCTGAGCAGCCCATGAGTACAGGATGCATTTCTCAAGGACCCACTAATGGCCAGAACCTTATAAACTTTCTTGATACAGTCTCCACTGCCTACGCCATTCGTTTCATCCACGATCTTGCTCTTATGTTTTCTTGATCTTCTGCAAGAAAACAGGCTGCTAAAGCAAAGGCAGCTACCACCATACATCTTTACACTTGCCCTTCTTCTCACCCTATATACCCCAGATATTAATCTGATTTTGCCTTATAGAAGCTCTGCTTATGCCTCATTTGTAGGTAAATGAGCTCTGCTGGAAATCCTATCAAAGACATCTGTTAATGGAAGCAATTAAAGGAAAAACAATGCTGTCAAATCAATACGTTAAAAACGTGGGAACTTTTTTCTATTTATCTGTATTCACAACCTTCAAATATCCATTTAAATATTGAAAAGGAAAGTTTTATTGTCTGGTGGGTCATTGCCGAATGACTTCAACCCACTTAGGTCATACGGCTGATTGCATAACACAGAAAAAATATCTTTTGCATTAATGGTGTAGATTATTGCAACAAACGCGGATCAAATCTTTACCTTCCATGTGTCAGATAGTTTGTCCCCTTAGTGTGAACCCTTTATAAGTGGAATATATGACACTTTTGATAATTAAAGCATGAATTGCATTGAAGAGCATTATTTGTACTAAGGGAATCCCGAGCCAACTGCCACAAAGCTCTCGTACTTTTCTTTTGGACTGGATTCTACTTTGGTAGTTTTTTTAAATTCATTTATAGAACTTTAATCTTAGGAAAGGAAGAAGTAGAAGTTTTTTTAACAATGGTTGTAGGGAGATCGGTTTTTGCTCTTGTAGTATGGTTTTAGAAAAATTTCTCATCTTGAAAAATTAATCATGAAAAATTTATCATATTAAAAGTTTGCGATTATTTTTTTGTGGCAGTGAATTGTTGGTGGTGATTTTTTCTTGAGGTGAATTTGTCATGACAATGAATTTTCCCACGGTGAATTGTTGGCGGTGAATTTGTTTGATGCCTTGGAGTATATCTAAATTATTTAAAAGTGTTCTATAATAAGTGGATAAATTAGTTTTTAAGTTTCTTATGTGACAATTCATGTTTAGAAAATTGTTTTATGTTAGTAAATTTGTTTCATGTTGTCAAATAGTTTTTATGTAAAACTAGATTATTTTTAAATCATCGAAAACCAACTTCACCCTTTATGACTAACAAATGATATTGCTCATTATAAATAAATCAAGTGTCGGAAACAACTGTATGTGTTCTACCTTTATCATTGTCCTATCTTCTATCAACTCTCCCACAACCTGAACTATCATTTAATATGGGTAACCTCTCTTGCGCTCGCTTCAATGCTTAAAATATAATGATTTTTCTCAACATTTCATTTGTGGGGTCTCTAGAAGAGATAAATAACCCTTGACGAATATCATTTTAAGAAAAACCAACTGAAATTTTGAAAAAATTGAACTTAAACACAATTCTTAAACACTTTAATTCCCGCTTTAAATATATTATCTTGATACACACAATTTGAGCTTTCTACATCAAAGTTTAGCATACCTTTCATTGGGCCTTTGACTTTGTTCAAATCTATCAGGGATTACATGAAAAGAAGTGGTATCTTAACAACCATGAAAAGGATATGTTCAAAATGTTTGGACATTGGATAGCTCACCTTATAACAAATTGTTGATCTCCATTTCTTTGTATATATAGATTACAAAAAATAAATTATTATGAACTGTTTAAATTTCAAGATCTATGTCACATGGCTCATTATTGTCCAATAATCTAAACGAACTTAATTTAGGTGCATTAATGTTGTGGGCCAATCCAAAATATTTGGAATAAATCTATGTCAGATTTTATAACTTTGTAAGGGAAGTTGATTGATTGTGATAGTGGGTTTAAAATATAAAAGCTTTGAGAATTATGTTAATCAGGGCATTAAAGAGCTCCATATAGGGCATTGAAGGATAGCTTGAAAGGTGGAAGCCAACACATGTTGTAGGGCATGCCAAATTGACCATACAAAGCTCTATATTTCTACTGGACTTGATTTATTTATCTTTAAGTCATCTATTTATAAAGTACGATCTAATCTAAGTAAATATATGATCAAAGAACAAAAGACAATTGATATTTTAGAATTAATGAGTTGGAATTAATATATACATATATATATATATATATATATATATAATAATGTTCACATGAAATTTTGATAAAAAAATATATTGTAGATATTATTAGTTGTTTCATCAATTTCATAAAGTCTTATGTGATGAATTCTAATGAATTTGAAATCCAAAATCTATTTTGTCGTGGTGTCTATAAAGAGCTAGAGTATTGATAGACATCAGTTATGAGTTTTTTAGATTATGATTTGTTGGAAAGATGTCTCAACCTTGAAGTTCTAATGTTATAAGAGAATAGATTTCAATGTAATTCTAGAAGATTTAGACAAGCTTGAAAAGGTTTAAAAAATGATTGGTCCTAGAATGATTTTACAAATTTTGTAGATAGTAACAGTTTCTTCAACATATCTCTAAAAAATGGGAGCTTCACTTGGATAAATTTGTGTTTGGATTTCAAAAACATTACAAAAAAGTTGGATCATTTCCTTTGGAAAGGGGATAGAGATGCCATGTCAAAAATATGTAATTACTTGGTGGTGCTCATTTTTGGATCTGACTATTTCCCTACTTAGCTACAAATAGATGAAGAAAAAAATCCAAAAAGAAGTCCCTTCAAGTCTAAAAATATATAGATGAAGGACCTAAAGTTCTTGGAAAATATTAGAAAATGATGTATAAAGAATTGATATTACACCACAAAAATGTTTAAACTTTTCTCCAAACTAAAGAAGGTTAAGAAACACTTAAACAAATGGAATTAAGTTAATTTTAAGGATATTATCAAAAAAGAAGAGGGTTGAAAGTTTTTTAGGGGTTTTGAATGAATAATTTTTTATTTTTGAAATGAACAAGGATAAATATCTACAAGAGAAATAATTAATGAAGGAACATTATGAAATCTTGGCCAAAGAAGAGATCTATTAGCAAAAAAAATCAAGAGAAACATGGTTGAAAGAAGGGGATATAAATATGAGTTTTTTCATAATTTCATTGAAGTCCATATAATGCAGAGTAGAATAATAAAAATTAAAAAATAGGTTGGATACATCATAGAGAATTCACAAGATATAAAAAATTGCAATCATAGAATTATTTTGTAACCTACTAAATGATTAGAATGGCTCCCAATGTGAGTATTTGATAACAATTTTAAAAAGCATGTCTCGAGTTTAGTCAAACCACAACACAATAATTTTATTATGAAATCATTCTCAAAATTTGATATCAAAGAGGTGGTCATGTAGTTACATCTTGAAAAATACCTTGGCTTGGATAGGTTGTTAGCAAGCTTCTTTCTTAAATATTGGGATATCATTGGAAAATTCATTTTGAGGCTATGGAGGAATCCATGAAGAGCGGTAAGAAAATTGATTTTTTTTTTAAATAACACCTTTATAACCCTTATACCTAAAAAAGAGCAAGTAATATCTCTAAATTATCCAAGTTGTCCTATCTCTCTATGCAACATGGTATACACAACCATTTCCAAAGTAGTGGCCAATAAGTTAAAATTGATTTTTCTAGATATTATAGCTAAAGAACAAAGTGGTTTTGTTCTTGGATGATTAATTCTAGATAGGGCACTAATAGCTCAAGAATGAATTCACTCTATTCAATTAACTAGCCATAGCATCATGGTGGTCAAGTTAGATATGGAGAAGGTTTACAATTGGTGGAGGTTCCTCTTCAAAGTCATGGAAGATCAAGGATTTGATAGGAGGTGGATCAACTAGATCTTCAACTTAGATTCCACTACTTGCTACTCCATCCTTGTCAATGGTAGCTTGCAAGGGTTCTTTAACACTTCTCGGGGTCTTTGTCAAGAAGATCTTATCTCTCTATTTTTTCATACTAATAGGTAATACACTATAGAGGCCAATCAAGGAAATGGGAATGCATCTCACTGACCAAAAACTTATCCCCGATCTCTCATCAACAATTTTCAAATGACACAATGCTTTTTAGAACCTCCAAAATAAGAGAGGAAAATATTATTGAATTTAAAGTAGATTCATATTCCTTGGCATCATGGTAGATGGTTAATGTGGAAAAGTTAGAGGTTTTCTTCTTCTTCACCAAAGTACATAAACAAATGTAAAATCTCATAATATTAGAATTTTAAAAAGTTAGCCTTACTTGCACTTACTTGGGATTACCTTTCTCTATTATATTGAGTAATTCAAAGTTGTGGGATCACCTTTTGGAAAAGTATAATAAAAAATCTCATCATCAAAAGGACGATGTCTATCATGGGTAGGAAGATTAATAATGTTAAAAGAAGTTATTTTAGCACTTCCAATATACCTCTTATCTTGTTTAAGACTCCAAACTTTAGTGAGCTAGAGGTTAAACCAAAAAATGAGACTTTTTTTTAGAAAAGGTACATTAGAGATACAAAAATTCCTCTAATTATTTGAGAATAAATATGTAAGCCCAAAGGTAATAGTCTAGTGTGGGATTGAGAAGTCAACTCTTATATGACAAAGCAATTGGTGACAAGATTTTCTAAAGCATGTACTCCAATCCTAATTTAAAGTGGGTCAAACTATTACAAAATAAATACTTAGACAATGAAGATACAATCATAACGATTGAAAACCCATGTAATTCTATTTGGAAATTCTTATTATCATGTAGGGCTATTATTATAGACTACCTCACTTGGGAAGTCCAAAATGGACAAAAGACATCATTTTGGGAAGACTCTTGGAATTCTTATCTCATTCTAAATAAAAGTGGTACCTTCACCCAATAAAATTATATTATTTCTTTGACTTGATGTACCCATGTAACTGATTATTTCTATTTAGAAAACCAATGTAGAATCACAACATGGAGGTGGAAGAAATTTGATCATTTGGGAATTCCAGTGACTCATAAATTTGATCTTTGGGATATTGTACAATCTTGGAATATATTTATGAACAATGGTAGTGATATCCTAAGATGGAATTGTTTGAAATTGGGACACTCCACAACAAAAATTAGGTACACTATGGTTGAAGTGGAAGGTGATAAGTCTGGCATCCCTATGCATCTTTGTTAGAATAAATTCTACCTACCCAAGGCTAGTATCTTTTCATTGGATTCTCTCCAAACAAAAAATTTCACAATTGACAAATTCAAGAAATTAGGGTACTTTGGTCCCTCTATATGCTAGTTATATAAAAAAGATGAAGAAACTATAGACCAACTCCTTATTGGTTGTGAATTTTCCTAAGAGTGTTGGAAATGGCTATGTGTGAAACTTGGATGGTTTTGTGCATTGTCAAATGATATATTATTTATTCAAATCATGGTCAATTATAAACTAGCACTCCACTTTCAATTGCCTTTGGTTGATAATTCCATCAATTATGGTATGGGAGATTTGGAAAGAGTGAAACACAATAATAATTAAAAACAAAGAAATGCCTCTCTTGTGTTACTTAAGTAAGGTTTGATGAGTCCAGTTATTAGTTAGTTTTTTGATGTTTTTATGCATACTCAGGTATTTTTAGACACTTATTTCATACATATTCCTAAAGTTTACTACCTTTTATGCTCATTATGCAAACTTGGACCTGATTTGAAGTATATGTAAATATGGTTATAATGTTATAGTTATTGTATAATTAATGTGTGAATATGTATGAATTACAATGAATATATGTTCTTAAGCTATGGTTATTAGTATTGTGTAGATGTTGTATAAACTAACTCTATGTGGCCAAAGAGCTAGAGGAGGTAGACTATAGCCTATGGGTATGTGCAAGATCATCATGGAAAAAATAGGCCCTTAAGTGGCAATGAAAATTCAGAAAAATCAAAGTTAGGCAACTTGACGTAAAAAATTGAATAAGTTATTTATATTATTTCAAAAATATGTAAGAATAGAATTTGTGTAAAATTGAATTTAGTTTCTAAACTACTAGGTTTATTTATTTATTTTTAAAATCTATTTGGTGAAAAATTGAAATTTCAATGCAGTAGTACTTAAATTTCAGGGAAAAAAAAAAAAGTAGGTGTTTGTCTGGCCACCCTAACCATAATAAAATGATAATTATTTTTTATAAGATTTTAGATATAAGTAGAGGACTCATGTCTAGATGTGATGCATATTTTTTTGTAGTTTTTTTCCAAAAGTAAATAATTAATTATAATTTTTTTATTACAACTTTTAAAAAATATAAAAACTTGTATGTCTGACCACCTTAACTTGGTCAAAACTTCATGAAATTCATATTTTTTTTAATCCTATAGTATGCAAAGCATATAATGTGACACATGTTTTGGAATCAAAAAATGTGATACTATTTGAAAGCTATGGGTGTTTTTCAATTAGCTTATCAATCAGGGCTTTAGTCGTAATTCTAATAGAAAATGAATAATAATTATTTATTAGATTCAAAGTAAAGTATAATTTATATTGGTCGAAATTTGAGAATCTCCTTTACAAACCCTTTTCGTTTCATCATTTTTGGGTAAAAAAAAGTCGTCAGCCACATGGGCAAAGTCTGGAAAAGCAACCTGGTAAGTTGTTAAACACATTTTTTGTGTTGACTTCTTAGGATTGGCAGGTCCGAACCAAATTCCAAAGAAAGCCTGAGGCTAATCCTTAGGCAATTAATTTTTTGTCAGACATATCGGATATCCGATTCAAATCGGATATCCGATATGGTTTAAATATGAGTTTAAATTTTTTTATACAATTTATAATATATGATTTAAAAAATGCAATAAAGTTTATAATTTAATATATAATATACAATATAGTTTATAATGTAATATATAATATCTAATTTATCATAATATCTTACCGAATTATGTATTTAATATATAATATATTATATTATTATGTATAATATTTAAATATTATTTAAATATTTTAGTTAATGTATAAATATTTAAATATATATATTACTAATATATTAAATATTTAAATATTATATCTTTCCCTCTCTCTCTCTCTCCATCTCTCTCTCTTTCAAGTCTCTCACTCAATCACTCCTATCTCTCTCCCATCTACCCTCTATCTCTCTTCCCTCTACCCTTAACCCTAAACCCAAAACCCTTAACCCTTAAACCCTCTATCGTCTACTCTCTCTCTCTCTCAAGTCTCTCTTTCCTAACCCCCTCCCCCTCTCTCAGGTCTCTCTCTCTCGGTCACAGTGCTCCCTCTATATCTCTCCCTCTACCCTTAACCCTAAACCCTAAACCCTAAACCCTTAATCTTTAAACCCTAAACCCTCTACCCTCTACCATTAACCATATATACCCTATATCTCTCTTGCACTCCATCTCTCTCTCAAGTCTCCCTCCTACCCCCTCTCCCTCTCTTAGGTCTCTCTCTCAAAGTCACTCCCTCTATCTCTTTCCCCTCTACCCTTAACCCTTAAACCCTCTACCCTCTACCCTTAACCCTCTCTCTCTCTACCCTCTCTCCCTCTCTTAGGTCTCTCTCTCACACACACTCCATTTATATCTCTCCCTCTACCCTTAACCCTAAACCCTAAACCCTTAACCCTTAACCCTTAAAACCTTAAACCTTCTACCCTCTACCATTAACCCTATATACCCTAGATATCTATATACCCTCTATCACTATCCCACTCCCTCTCTCTCTCAATTCTCTCCATTCTACCCCCTCTTTATCTCTCAGGTCTCTCTCTCAGAGTCACTCCCTCTATCTCTTTCCCCTCTACCCTAAACCCTTAAACCCTCTACCCTCTACCCTCTTAGAGTCACTCCCTCTATCTCTCTCCCCTCTATAACCCTTAACCCTTAAACCCTCTACTCTATAATCTCTCTCTCTCTCTCTCTCTCTCTCTCTCTCTCTCTCTCTCTCTCAGGTCTCTCACTCAATCCTCCTATCTCTCCCCTCTGCCTCTCTCTCCCTCCCTCCCCCTCTTTCAATGACTCCCTCTATCTCTCTCCCCTTTACCCTTAACCCTTAACCCTAAACCCTAAACCCTTAACCCTTAAACCCTCTACCTTCTACTCTCTCTCTCAAGTCTCTCCCTCCTATCCCCTTTCCCTCTCTCGGGTATCTCTCTCACTCACTCACTCCCTCTATATCTCTCCCTCTACCCTTAACCCTGTAACCCTATAACATCTATCTCTCTCCCACTCTCTATCTCTCTCTCTCTTAATTCTCTCCCTCATACCCCCTCTCCTTCTCTCAGGTCTCTCTCTCTCTCATTCACTTTGTCTATCTCTCTCCCCTCTACCCTTAAACCTAAACCCTAAACCCTTAAGGTCCTTAAACCCTCTACCCTCTACTCTCTCTCTCAAGTCTCTCACTCAATCAATCCTATCTCTCCCCCCTCTACCCTCTATCTCTCTCCCACTCCCTCCCTCCCCCTCTTTCACCAACTCCCTCTATCTCTCTCACCTCTACCCTTAACCCTAAAATCTAAACCCTTAACCCTTAAAACCTCTACCCTCTACTCTCTCACTCACTCACTCCATCTATCTCTCTCCCCTATACCCTTAACCCTTAAACCCTAAACCCTTATAACCCTCTACCTTACACCCTATACCCTAAACCCTTAACCCTTAACCCTAAACCCTTAACCCTTAACCCTTAAACCCTCTACCCTATACCCTAAACCCTTAACCCTTAACCCTAAACCCTTAACCCTTAAACCCTTTACCCTATACCATTAGCCCTTAGGTCTATGTGTGTAGAAATCGGATATCCAATTTGTAGCACTAAAATCCTACCATTACAAAACATTTTAAAATGTTTTTCAAATCAGATATCAGATTTTATCGGATATTGGATTTGTGGGCCATAGAAAAACCCCATGTGGGTCATTTTGTGCATTCCAATGGACCCTACATTCTTTTTGCAGGCTTTGTAGGCAACAAACGCATGATTTTAGATAGGAAGAGACAAAGATATTTTCATAAGTAATGATATTTTAGCATCTTTTATGAGGTATAATGGGGAGTAGTAGTCGTCAAAAGCAAAAACGTAAGAGAAAGCTTACAAAAGAACAAACTAAAGCATATAGATAAAGAGATAGAGAAGGTCATAGGAAGAGAAGACAAGGTATGTTAAATATTGGTAAACCTAAGCCCTATGGTCTTTCAAGTGAAGAGGAAATTGAATATGTTCAAGGTGAAAATGTTGACCATGATATTGAAATTGGGAATGAAAATGTTCAAATTAATATTGAAAATGTTCAAGGTGAAAATGTTGGAATTGAAGATGTTGAACACGATATTCAAATTGGGAATGAAAATATTGAAATTGATAATGAAAATGTTCAAGGTGAAAATGTTGGAATTGAAGATGTTGAATATGATATTGAAATTGGGAATGAAATTATTCAAATTGATATTGAAAATGTTCAAGGTGAGAATGTTGGAATTGAAGATGTTGAACATAATATTGAACCAAGTGTAAATTATGTTTCACTAGATTACATGAGAAATGAAGAACCTTGTGTGGAAGAAAGACATATTCCAAATTCAAGACCTTCGATAACCCCTAAATGGTTACTTGAAATTGATGAGAACATTATAAACAATTTTGAAGGCAAGAGGTCAACACGAACTGTTCGGTTGTGGGCTACAAGAATTTTCAACCAATATTTTAGCGATAAGACATTGACCGAGCAATGCCAAATTTTTGTACAATTGCTAAATATGCAAAAGATGAGACCTTTGCTAACCAAATTGAAGATTCATGTGAACAAGAAGACCAAAAAAAATTCTATTATTGTCAAAAATATTCTTAATGCTCTCAAGTCTATTGGAAAAAATAACAAGGAAAAAGATAAGAGAGTTGCTCGAAGAGTCATTACAATTGCCCTAGTAAGCCATCAATTGAAAAAGGCTTGCTTTATGAGACAAACTTGTATTGATTTTGACATAAATCATAAAAATTTGGATAGAGCACTTGCAAGAAGACAAAGAATAGATGATCCTCTTCAAAATGATACATGGGATTTTGTCGGGAGGCTTCCACATGTTGATAAGAAGCTAACCAATAATGTAAAGCAGGTTATTCAACAATTTTGGCATGATAACTCTAGAGTATCACCCAATGCAAAGGATGTTTTAAAGTTAAGAATTGGCAATCAAAACCGTACAATGCATCCTAAACATTTCTTGGAATCAAGCCAAACAATGTTCAATTTTTTTATTGAAACCCATCCAAATATGGAAATCTCGCAAAGGACTTTTGAAGGTTTGAAGCCATTTTATTGTGTACCTCTTAAGATTCGAAATACTTGTTGCTGCAAATACCATGTGGAGTTTTCAATGTACCATGAACTATTATGCTATATCCGTTCTACTTTGCATACTAATGAAATGTTGCAGGATTTTGGTGCAATGCATCTTTCGAAATCATCAAGGGACTTGCTAGATCTATTTTTATGTTCTAGAGATGATGGTTTCTTTTTCTATAGAAATGATTATTTAAATGAGAAGTGCTCACAATGTGGTGGCTTGTCAAAGTTTGTTCAATGTTTTCATGAGGGTTTCGAACATGAATTTGGAAAGAATCTTGTTGAGAAAAAGAGATATGAGATAGTCAAATATACTTTGCAGAGTGGAGGTGAAGGTTCTAGATGCAAGTTGGTTACAAAAGAATGCAATGTTGTTGATTGTATTTTAGATTTTAAGGACAATCTTTTCTACAAGTATGCAAGGCATATTCATAGGTCTTAGTGGTTGGATCAACAATTTAGGATTTGTAAGGACTCTTTTCTGATTGGCACTATTATATCAGTGGTTGATTTTGTAGAAAACTACACATTGCAACCACAAAACGAGGTACAATCTTAGTATTACAATTTCATTCAGATTGTTATTTTTTTCCACATAACGTTTAGACATGCACCTGATAGTATAGAGGAGGATCGAAAGATAATCAAAGAGTATCATTTTTATATGAGTGATGATAGATCTCAATTGTCCGAGTATGTCCAACATTGTTTCGAGATTTTTTTTGAGTTCTTATAGGAGCGTGATATAGCACTAGGCCAACATCTCATTTGGTCAGATAACTGCACAGGTCAATTCAAGAATGCTCGTATGTTTTATTGGTTGAGTAGAATGCATGTAGAGAGGGGTGTACCTCATATTTGGAGTTTTTTTGAAGCTGGTCATGGGAAAGGGGAGCATGATGGAGTAGGTGCATGTGTAAAGAGATCTCTAGTTAAGGAGCGATTGAAGATTTTAGGAGAAAAATTTAGTGATGCACATTCTATTGTTGATTGGTGTAGTTCAACATTGTCACAGGGAGGGGCACTTGATTCAACAATTCACAAACTTTTTTGGTTGGTTAAGGAGGGTACAGTGGGAAGCAGATTGTATTGTCATACAATCAAAGATTCTTCAAAGATGCATTCATTTCGAAGCTCAGATGCAAGCACATGGACCATTTGGACACGACAGTTGGCTTGTTTTTGACAGAGTTGTATTCAGTGCGAGTGGGATCAATGTGATTCAAGTGAGTGGGTGGATACATGGGTTCCACAGTATCTAAATCCTTCATCTCAAACTATATCCATGACAAATGACACAATGCAAAGTTCAGTTGATTATGATCGGCTTTCAGATCTACTACAACTAGGACATGTTTTTGCAATTGTTGCACCGTAGGGGAATGAAGAGAGATCAGACTATTGGTTGGCTCGATGTGTGCGGGTAAAGAAAAATCTAACACAACCAATGGAAGATGATGATGGGTTCATGTATCCTACAGGTTCAGTTGTGATTGCAGGAAATTGGTTGTGAACATACATGATTAGAAAGAATGGCATACCTACATTTGAAGACTACGAGAAACACAAAACCATTCTCATGTATTCACACCTTGTTATAGCAAAAAATGTTAAGTTATTGAAGCATCATGCCAAACCAAAGACAAAACAACTATGGACACAGTAATGTTGATCATGAAGATATATTGGATACTCTTAAGCAAAGAGATGACCCTTCAGGCACACTTGAATAGCATATTCAAGAATGGAAGGTACAATGCTTAGGTTCATTATGCTTAAGTTCATTAGTGTTCTTTATTTAATACTGATATTTTGTATACTATTGCAATGCAAGTGTCTTTAATAGTGATATTTTGTATGTACTTTTGTGATATTTTTGGCACGATTGATCATGGACCTACTACAACAATAGCCAACTCTGATCCTTTCAGAAAGGTATACGATAGATTACAATAATATAGATTGGCTATTCAAAGCGCCTTTTATAGTTTGCATTACCATCTCATCATCAATTAGGTCATTTAGAATAATATAGATTGGTTATTCTAAGCATCTTTTATAGTTTGCATTACCAATTCATCATCATTTAGGTTGTTTAGATTAATATAGATTTGTTAGTCTAAGCATCTTTTCTATTGTGACAATAGAGATTTATCATTTGACAACTTTTGTGATATTTTTGGCATGATTGATCATGGACCTATTGAAACAATAGCCAACTCTGATCCTTTCAGAGAGGTATGCGAAAAATTACAATAATATAGATTGGTTATTCAAAGCATCTTTTATAGTTTGCATTACCATCTCATCATCAATTAGGTCATTTAGAGTAATATAGATTGGTTATTCTAAGCATCTTTTATAGTTTGCATTACCAATTCATCATCATTCAGGTTGTTTAGATTAATATAGATTTGTTAGTCTAAGCATCTTTTCTATTGTGACAATATAGATTTATCATTTGACAACTTTTGTGATATTTTTGGCACGATTGATCATGGACCTATTGCAACAATAGCTAGCTCTGATCCTTTCAGAGAGGTATGCCACAGATTACAATAATATAGATTGTTTATTCTAAGCATCTTTTATAGTTTACATTACCATCTCATCATCAATTAGGTCATTTAGAATAATATAGATTGGTTATTCTAAGCATCTTTTATAGTTTGCATTACCAACTCATCACCATTCAGGTTGTTTAGATTTTTATAGATTTGTTAGTCTAAGCATCTTTTCTATTGTGACAATATAGATTTATCATTTGACAACTTTTGCGATATTTTTGGCACGATTGATCATGGACCTGTTGCAACAATAGCCAGCTCTGATCCTTTCGGAGAGGTATGCGAAAGATTACAATAATATAGATTGGTTATTCAAAGTGTCTTTTATAGTTTGCATTACCATCTCATCATCAATTAGGTCATTTAGAATAATATAGATTGGTTATTCTAAGCATCTTTTATAGTTTGCATTACCAATTCATCATCATTTGAAGGTTGTTTAGATTAATATAGATTTGCTAGTCTAAGCATCTTTTCTATTGTGACAATATAGATTTCTCGTTTGACAACTTTTGTGATATTCTTGGCACGATTGATCATGGACCTGTTGCAACAATAGGCAGCTCTAATCCTTTTGGAGAGTTATGTGACAGATTACAATAATATAGAATTGTGCCTTGAATGCCTCCAATAGGAAAATTTTGTAAAATTTGAATTTTCAAATGTGAAACAATGTAAAAAGGTCATAACTGTGTATGGGCATAATATATATCCAGTGATGTTTTTTGAAATATGGGTAAAATGTCTGGCATTGTATAAAGGGCATGTTTAAAATGTAAAGGGGTCTGTATTTTGGAAACTCATAGGTTGAAATAGTCATACAGGTGTATGCTTTGTTACTGTTATTGGGACAATTCTATAAGAGATTTTGGTACTTAATCGAGCTACAACCAAAGGTTTTCTTCTTGGTTCTTTCCTATCGGTATGCTTGTTTGAACCAAGTTTTGTAATATCTCCTATTTATATATAATAAATTACAATGGCTTGCCACTTTTTCCAAAAAAAAAATGTAAAAAGGTCATGTGAATGTCATTTCCAATGTAATTGAGTCTTTGATCTAGCAAAGTGGAAACAAGGTATTTGCGTGTGCATGATGTTCAAGTTGATTGGGTAAGAGTTTTTTGATGCAAGAGCTAGGTGGATTTAAACATCACAATCACAATTAAAGATGATTCAAACTCCAATTTGATCCTCAAACCCAAACTTGGGTGCAACTTCACTAAAATGGGCCCATTTTACAAAGAGACTAATATTTAAACACTTCCCAAACTTGAAATTTTGATGGGGCAACATTAAAAATCCTACCAAACTACCAAAACCACAGTTTGTTTTGGTGAGATATGCTTTCTAAAGCTTTATTTCAACAAACCCCCATTTTTAGCAACTTTCATGAGGTTTGTAAGAAAATCAATGTTTCCAACCTTGCCACTCCCTATAAACTCATCAAAAATGTCTATTAGGATCTACACAAGCTTGATCCAACCTTAAATCTTTCTGCCCCCATGTTTCATTGACATTATCATGTTGTAACCAATAATTTTCACCTAATTTCACTCATTTTTGCCATGCATGGCAACTCACCAACTCAAATATAGACCTTTCCAGCTCTTTAAACCCACATATTCACCTTATACAGTCCTAATAACATCTACCATGGCCATACCATCGAGCTACAGACCGTACAATAAATGGTATGGCCTTTTAACACTTTGGACTCTTAAGGGATATCGTCGGTCCAATGTAGCTCAGAGTGATTCAACATATTTGGGTGCAAAAGAGGACCATCCCTAGTGTAAATTTACCCATCCGGGCATTTTGGAATAGTCTATTTGGTTGTACAAGTTGCATAATGTAAGTTGCACCACTTTGCAACTTTACACTACTTGCATTTGACAACTTTTCCCTCAACTGAAAAATCGTCACCACAAGAAAACACCTTTGAGATAGAAAAAATCGAGAGAGGTTATTGTAGATGGTCCCAACACAATCCCATAGCCTTAGGTGAATATTTTGTAAGCATCACAGTTTTTGAGAAATAGCTCTTCAAAGATTGTTGTCTTTTAGCACTTTGGACTCTTAAGGGATTTTGCCGATTGAACGTAGCTCAGACTGCTTCGTCCTATTTGGGTGCGAAAGGGGGCCATACCTAACCTAAACGTATCCATCTGGATGTGATGGAACAATTAGTTTGGTCATACAAGTTGTAGAAAAAGATTTATTTATGCCCTTACAAGTAGTTTTCAACCTCCAACCAAACTGCAACGCTGATTTTCGTGTGAAAAAAAAAGCCATGAGACCATAGCTTGTTGCTTTCTTTTTAATGGAAACTGGTGGGCAACAGAGTTATCTTATTCACAAACTTGGTTTCAAGTAATTTCATTCATTTTTGTGCATTTAAGAGGCATTTTACTGGAGGTTAGTCTGTGAGCCCTGTTCCAAGGGTTTGAGTGCATTTAAAATGGACTTTTAAGCCTTCCACCCATTGTATGATGCTATAACTTAGTGGATAGGCTTAGTTAGGATAGATAAACATGTTTGCATTGTTTCTTGTGCATGGGAGGTCAGCATTATGATTTTTGGTGATGCCCTAGATGGCATTTGGGGTGTTTTTGCATGAAAAGGTGAGGTTAGAGAGAGTAAAAGTGGGAATTGTTTGAGGGCAGTTAATTTTCTTGTTCTATTAAGCTTGTGTAGGTTTATTCAAGGGTGTTGGATTTTGTGGTAAATTTTGGGGAAGTCTTCAAGTAGGTTTTTCAATAAACCCTTGCCAAATTTGAGCAATTTGAGGGTTTTGTGGAATAGGGTCTTAGAGGGAAAGTTCCAAAGGATAAATGGGAAAATTTGAGGTTTTGTCATCTATTGAGTGTTGCCCCAACAATTTTTAGGGTCTATGAAGTGTTCCAAGGGTGGTTGCTTTGGAAATTTGGCCTATTTGGCTAGGTTGAGTAGTGTAGTTTGCATGTTTTGTAAAAGTTGTTCCAAAGGAATCCTATGTGAGTTGGAAGTATGTTGAAGGGGACTAAAATGGGTGTCTAGAATGATGATTAGTTGCAGGATTTGTTAAAGAGATTTGAGAGTTAAGTTGAGAAAGGTGTTTAGGAATCCCTTGTATTATGAAAGTGAGTGGTTTTCCATCCTTGGTTGCATCAACTAACCATCAACTAGTCCTCTATTTCCAAGGTGCTCCTGTACCATTTTACAAGCATCCATATAGCTTGTTTGAAAGCACCTATTTTATGCTTTTAGCCATAGCAACAAGGCAGTGAACTGTTTGATAAAATGCTTTGGTAGACATATGAAAAATATGGTAGCATATACAAGGCAGTGCATTGTTTGAAAAAATGCCTCAAAAAAAGGTGGTCACATGGTGATGGAATGCCATGAAAATCTATAGCAATTTTCTTGTCATGGCATTCCATCACCACAGGACCACATTTCTTTGAGACATTTTCTTTAAATAGTTCATTGCCTTGTCTATATTATTGCTTACTATTATGATTTGTTAGATTCTTTCCAAGCATCCATAGCTTGTTCAAAAGCACTTGTTGTAGGATTTTAGCCATAGCAGAAAGGAAATTAAATGTTTGATAGAATGCTTTGATATAAATCTATGAAAAATGTGGTAGCATAGACAAGGCAGTGAACTGTTTGAAAAAATGCCCCAATGAAATGAGGTCTCATGGTGATGGAATGCCATGACAATCAACAAAGAAGTCAACTGTTTGAAAAAATACCTCAAAGAAATGAGGTCTCATGGTGATGGAATGCCATGAGAATCAAAATTGCTTTTGATTGTCATGGCATTCCATCACCATGAGACCTCATTTCTTTGAGGCATTTTTTCAAACAGTTCATTACCTTGTATATGCTATTGCTTACTATTATGCTTTGATAGAATTTTTCCAAGCATCCATAGCTTGTTTGAAAGCACTTGTTTTAGGCTTTTAGCCATATCAATGTAAGCCAGTGAACTGTTTGATAAAAATCTTTGGTAGACATGTATGAAAAATGTGGTAGCATAGACAAGGCAATGGACTATTTGAAAAAAAGCCTCAAAGAAATGTGCTCTCATAGAATTCCATGAAAAGAAAATGCAATTGATCACTGCTCCTAGTTATTAGTTATGCAATGTGAAGTAATTGCATAATTGCTTAGGTTGACTTTGTAAGAACTATATTGTAATTGAATTTTTTTCACCTATCAGCATCTAGTTGTTAGTTATGCAATGTGAAGTAATGCTTTGAGTTTGAAAGATGTGCAATGCAATGTAATCAGTGATATGAATATAAACTACATAATATAACCATTCTTTTTTATGCTATTGTACATTGATATTTAACCATTGCTCAAGATTAAATTTTCAAAGAGTTTAATCATGCACATGAGGAATAAATTAAATTTTGATTGTCAACTTCTATGTATCAAATTATCCAATAATCAAGTGTATGTACATATACAAAAATGGCATCAATGCCAACTCAAACAAAGTTTTACAAAATGTGGCATATGCCATCTCAATATCTATTCAAAATTTACATGCCAAAATGTCTATCTCATCCTAAACTACTGGTGGATCATTAGAATGGAGCCTCTTTGAAGCACTCTTTGGCTTTGGAGGTAGCTGCACAAGAAAAATTCAAACCACAATTGAGATTAAAGTTATACTATATAATTTAAAATCGAATAATTAGCATCAAAATCAATATACATTGAATTTTAATTGAACTCTAAAATTGAAATCTTGATTACCTGAAATATATACGTCTCTTCAAAGGGCCAGGAGTCCTAGATTATGCCCCTCTCAAAGAACCAACCAAACCAACTTTTGAAATGTCAATCTATATATGTGAACAAAAACATAAAATTGATCAAAGTTAGCATAAGATTGTTGGTAATAGGAACATATTTACCTAACAAAAAATAAAATAAACACATACCTCTTTAGGCTGATCTTTTTCTTTATCTCCTTCAAGTGTTTCAACACCTCCTCCTTGAGGTGTTTCAATACCTACTCCTTCAGGCATTGTGACCAAGTACATATGAAACTACCAATCTATGTCAATGTATGTATAATCAATATAAGATCTTAAAAATCTTAATTCAATCCAATTTGAGTTTAATTACCTTCCCCTTATCTAACTTTGCACCTCCATAGTTTGGACAAGGCTGCACCTCACTCGCACTAGGTATTTCCTACAAGAGGAAAATAAGATAAACATATAAGTTATTATATAATTTCATTAATGACAATTCAAATGACAAGCAAGTATATAATAAAAAAATATAAATGAGTGAGTGCGAAAATATATATTGTGTGCATGTCGAGGCCAAGTGAAATGGCCCTAAGGGTGCTATTAGTCACCTGTGTGAGCTCCTCCTCAGAAATCAACTGTTAAATAGACCATGTAAATAAATACTAGTACTTGATACTATCTCTTATTAATACTCATTTTAAAAAAATGCAAGTTATGAATTTACAACTTAAATATTACATGTGTCACTATTCCAACATCCCCCTCTCTAGCAGGAGAGGACTCTGTAGGGTGCGCTCCACTCCCTTGCATCTGATCTATAATGTCCACATCATGGAGGTCATAATCAGAAGTGTCCAAGGGATGCTCAACGGGTTGTACAAGAGGACCCAAGCATATCTGGTGGCACATAGTGCAAGTATATGGCACACAAATATGTGGACTTGAGGAGGAGGATGCAATAGAACTCGAGCCATCACTAACATCACCAGAATGTGACTGAGCTACTATAGAAGCATGCGAAACCAAAAGACCACTCAAAGAGTGAATAGCCTGAATAGTCTATGTGGCTGCATCTTGGATAATATCTGGATGATATACTAGAGCTGGTGGAGGAAGGGGAGGAGGGGGAACATATGGGCATGGGACTACTCTAACTGCCCCTGGTCTATCTTGGGGCATACCTCCACTGACACCCTAGAAGAGTTTAATGTCAAAGTAATTGACATGATTCCCTAACACAAACTCAACGTATAATTTCTTAATAAAGTAAAATGGTATATCACAATTGTTGTTCGGTCATTTATCAAAACCAATACACCAACGGTCCCAAAAGTTATCTACAATGTCCCTATTTGTGCACCATTTTATAGAAAGTTTTGGTTTATTAACATTAACTAGCAAACCGGTGCGGGGGTTAACGAATAAAGAGGCTATTTGGGCTTTTGTTATTCAGAGATCTTTAACATCATTGTAAGACAATCCACATGAGTAATATTCCCTAATGTCTTCTCGCCATGAATGAAAGGAATTATGTTGGGTGGAGAGGGTTTCTATATTTTTAATTATTTCCTTCAATGTATTTTTCATCTCGGATAATCGAGGGATTGTCTTATAAAGATCACAAATGCCCCTTAATTGCTCCAATTTCTCACCAATTAAGTCTTCAATTGATGGTTGTAGAGGTGGTGATGCATTTGGCATTTGTTCATTTTCATTCTCAGCCATAATACCTGATTAAAGTTAAAAAATAATTAATCTAATTGAAATTACACAATATTAATGAAAGTATTGTAAAAAAACCTTAGTTTTTAATAAAAATCTGTTCAAAAACCCCCACTTTTTAACAAAAATCCATAACAAACTCTATTTTTTAATAAAAATACATAAACAACACTAGTTTTTAATCAAAATCCATAATTTTTATTTTTATTTTTTAATAAAAATCCATTGTAAACTCTATTTTTTAATAAAAATCAATAAAAAACCCTACTTTTTAATAAAAATCCATAAAAAACTACTTAAAATTATACAAATCTAATAGAAAAATTGATTAAAACAAAAATAATACCAAAAACTTACCTTTGAAATCAGATATCTGCTCAAATCGGATATCTAATATCCAAAAGTCACTCTTACTGTGTGCCCTCAACTATTTAAAATGACTAAAATGATTTTAGAACACCACTGTTATGTATTTATAGTTGATTCAAATCGGATATCTTATTTTTACTTCTTGCCTTGGGCATTGCTTTGGAGCAATGTACTGACACCCAAGCTAGAAAAAGTCAACTGGAAATTTTCACATTTTTAGGTCGATGCAAAACATACTTTTTTCACATTGCCACTTTTTGGCCCATCATGATCCTACACATACCCCCGTAGAAACTAAGAGGCGCAACCCGTAGCCAAAGGATTTTCCAAATAGCGAAGTAGGGGAGGTTCCAAAGTAAGCTAAGTGCAACAATTACAAAAATGGAGGCACTTATTGAGGATGATTGGGAATCATCATGACATTTAATAAAGAAGTTGAATGAGAAGAACTCTATTACAGTTGGGAGTCTAACATGACTATTCAAACAACCCACATTCCAATTCTTATTGCAACAAAGTTATAGTTTAGTTGCTCAGACTTTATCACACTCTGTTATGCAGGGAGTGATTTATGATCTTAGTTTAGAGACCTTATTTTAATAAACTCCCTTGTGCCTATATGTACATTAGGTTTCAAGGCATTAGTTGGTTGATTATTTAGTAGAAAATAAAGCAATAAGATACTTTCAGTTAAGTTCTTGTTTTTACACATAAAATGTTCATGATCTTATGAATAAGATATTCTAGAAAAATCTTATTTTATTGTATGAGTTATGTAATTTGAATGGTTTTCAGTTATTGTCATGATTGCATTAACCTGAAGAACTACATTTTGATTAACCCTATGGAGATAGTCACTTGAGCAAGGGCCACTCAAGGTAACTATTTCCCACTTTATTTTTTGTATATTTATTTCTATTATAGTAGTTACTCCATGAATACATATTATCTTAATTAGATCCCTTATGTTAAAATTATGAATGAATTCATGAACAAGTCATGTCTTACATTCATGCTTTAATTTGCTTCAATGTGTTGTATCTCGGAGTGTAGATTTTATTAACAGTATTGGTTAATTCTAGGATTCATTTCATTACAATGAACTAGTCACAATCCTTCATTGTAGGTACCCATAGCAATAGTGCCAACATTACTTCTTTTACTGTTATATAGTTTATAACTTTTCAACATGTGTAAACACCTATGATAGGATGATATATGCAGTCTTGAGTCTCTAGAAGGACATGCAATGCCAACATCATCACAAGTTTACATTAGCCCTGGTTGATAATTTAATGAAAGTCTTTCCAAGGGGTTAGTTGATTGTTCAGTTCGGTTTTCCTTTGACTTATGTGTCTGGCACCAATTCTACTAGACATTAGTAGGGACACTACATTTTTGGTGTCGTTATTGGGGATGGTGCTACTTTCAAAGGTTCATTTATGTTATTTCAAGCTTTCCTAGTTTAAAAAATTGCTTTAAGTATTAGGACAATTAGGTTTTATTCCTTCAAATACTAGAATATTTCACTAACATTGCATGTAGGATTCATTGCTATACAAAGTCACACCTATTGTATGTGGAGGCAGAGAGATGTTTTGGGAAGATTTCTCCCCTCAAACTGACAAGCTAGAGTAGATATTGGTGACCACAGTGTTCAGAGCGAGGGTATTCCTAATGAATAACTTTCCCTTTCACCAACATCCACTACAAAATAGAGGAGATCTTCCAAACCATGGATAATGCTATAGTGGATGATCCACCAGAACATGTGACTTTTTAATTTCCCATTGTGTTTCATGGCTTGGTAATTGAGTATCCAGAAATTTTCTTGTTTGATTTTGATGTCCTATGTAGGAGCTATGACTACACAACTAATTCCCATAGGCTCAAACTATTTTCTACAACTTTGAAAGATGCTACCATGATATGGTTTATGGGGTTGGGCAAAGATGTTGTTCCTGATTGGAACACTATGAAAACAAAGTTCCTGGAAAAATACTAGGACTATTGTAGAGGAGTTGATAGAAAAAGGGATGAAATTTTCATAATGTCTCAGAAAGAGGATGAACCATTGTAGGATTATGTAGAAAGGTTCCACTTTTTCTTAAAGAAGAACCCACATAATACAGTCTTAGAAAAATTCCTGAAGCTAGTATTTTTAAGAGGAGTCAATGATGATTGCATGAATTCCCTTAACCTTATTCGTTTAGGGGATGTGTCTCAATTGACCTTTGAAGAAATTTGCAAGGTTTGTAGAAACTATACAAGGACCTTTACTAAGATTACAAGGGGGGAAAGAAAATCTCCCATTGGTAAGACATCCAATGGCGTTTCTAGATTAGAATGGAGTAATCTACTATCCAACATGAAAGAAGATATTATAAGTTATCTAGCTACTCAACTAGACACTCTACATGTAAAGAAAAAGAAAGAAGAGGTTTCGGAAATACTTACTGAATACTGCCCCAATTGCATAAAAATAAAAGTCAACTACAAGCATAAAAGGGTGGCCAGTATTACAGAAGACAAACCAAGGAAACCAAATTTTCAACCACTAGAGGGTGAAGATGGACAACTATTCTACATTGCACACAGAAGGCCATGGAAACCAAGACAAGGTATATGCCTCAAGACCCTTTAAATTTCAATACACCACTTCTAGTTGGTAATCCAAATTTCTCTAGTTGGAACCCCTAGCCTTGGGAAAACACCCAAAACCAATGATACAACCCTTAGCAAAACTGGCACCAATAACAACTAAATGTATGGCCAGAACACAAATTTCAAGGATCTAATTACAATCCCTAGTGGCCAGTACAAAAAAATCAATGACAACCATAATGGAAAAGGGCCAGCAATGGCAAAACCAAAATATGAATTACCAGCAACCTTTACTACCTTCACAACCACCACAACAGGTCATCATGCCCAATCCATCAAACCCAACATCTCAGCCACCAAGAGAACGTCAACTTTCTGCCCAACTTGCTCCTAACCCAAATAACAAGCCTGTTCAATAGGCCTACACTAATGAGGCTATTCAATACCCTAATTATGGGGTGGACATGAGTGATGTCCACCTCAAGTTAGGGAAAACACTGGTTGGGCCTTCATCCCCTCAAATCACTAAGATGGTGGATGAGGAACCCACAACATAATCCTTGGACAATTCACCTCTGGAGCCTGAGTCAAATCAAGTAAACTAGACTATTTCAAGTTCAAAGCCTCCATTCCCTGAGCATTTAGCTATTACAAGATATCATAAACAAGCTGAGATAGACCTTTTAGGTTAGCTTAAGGATGTGTGTATCAAAATTCCCCTCATTCAAGCCATCAAGGATATTCCAATTTACACCAAGACAGTAAGAGATCTTTTTATTAAAAAGCCAGGGAGAAAGAAGGACCCTCAGATAGTTCATGTCCTAGGTAACCTTGTTGACATTATGCTAGGGAATATAAATTTCCCTAAAATACAAACCCTAGAAGTCTAGTAGTGGGCGTTAAGATAAATAGAACCCTTATCAAAAACACCTTGATTGATTTAGGGGCGACCATTAATGTCATGAGTGAGGAAACAATGCAACTACTACAACTAGTAAACCTTAGACCTACACCCAAAGTTTTACAATTGGTAGATAGGTCAATAGTGAAACTTGAGGGCATCATTGAGGACTTAGTCATAGCATTAGATTCATGGGAGTATCATGCAGATTTCATAGTCTTGCAGTCAAGGCCAACCTTGCAGGATATCCACTTATTTTAGGAAGACCATGGTTAGAAACAACTAATGAAATTATAGGTTGTAGGTCTAGGAACATGATTATCTCAAATGGAACTGTGACTAAGAAGTTGGTCCTCTATCTACCAGCCCAACCTCATGTAGATCTAGAGCAGACTATTTGGCCTATCCTGGATGAAGAAGACCACTATTTCCTGTAAACTCTCATGACTATTGAATATAGCCCCCTGTTGAGTAATCAAGATGAGGATCATTTAATTTCTCACATAATACAAAGTAACTATGGTAGGAACCTATAGCAACAGGACTGTCTTTCATGTCGACATGATCTACTACAGAATATTATACCTACAAATTCATCATAAGAAGTATCCTAGATTTTCCATTCTTTATTTCCACAACAATGTGTCCCAAAAATTAATGACTTGACATTTCATCTATACAATCAACATCCAAGACATTGGAAATCATGTCAGGAAGAATGTTGAATGTTAACAATAGATTAACTGTAGAACAACATAATTCTCTAAACAATTTACGTTGTAGGAACACACAACAACCTTTGCATGGGACTACCATGACATGAAGGGGATTGATCCAGACCTATGCATGCATAGTATCTATATAAATGATGGTTTCAAATTAATTAGAAAACCCCATAGAAGGATGAATCCTACCTTAAGAGAAATAGTTAAAACTAAGCTACAAAAATTACTTGATGTAGACTTCATTTACCTTATTTCTGACAGCCAATGGGTGTCACCTCTAGTGATTGTCCCCAATAAAGGAGGAAAATGGAGAGTATGTGTGGACTATAGAGAGCTAAACATAACCACTAGATAGGATCACTTTCCACTACCTTTCATTGACCAAGTGTTTGATTCCCTAGTAGGTTAAATGCACTCCTTTCTAGATGGATTCAATGGCTATAAATAGATTAAAATAACTCCAAAGGACCAGAATAAAACCAGATTTACATGCTCTTGGGGCACATATGCCTATTTTGTTCTTCCCTTTGGACTATGTAATTCCCCAACCACTATCCAAACGAAAGTGCTAAGTATTTTCTCAAATGATGCTAATGAATCCGTGGAAATCTACATGGATGACTTCACAACCTATAAAGAAACATATGAAGAAGAACTCAACAATCTAGAGATTTTTTTGAAAAGGTGTCAAGAACACAATCTATCCCTAAGTCATGAGAAATGTTTCATGATGATGACCCAAGTGACTGTTGTAGGATAGTTTATACCAAGTGAAGGGATTCAAGTGGATCCAAATAAGATTGAGATAATCTCCACACTCCCTATGCCACAAAAACAAAGAGATGTAATGAGTTTTCTAGGCCATGAAAAATACTATAGAAGATTCATTTAGGACTTCAAAAAAATTTCAGCACATTTATTTGTTCTACTCACAAAGGATATAGAATTTGAATGGACCACATAATGTCAGCACTCATTTGAAGCACTTAAGACAACGCTAAAAAAAAACCCTATCTAGAGATGGCTAAACTGGACATTGCCTTTCCATACACACACTAATGCTTTTGAGTTTTCCATAGGAATTATATTGGGACAAAAGGAAGGTAATAAGGAGTATGTTATTTACTATATCATTAAGAACTTACAAGGATCAAAACTCAACTACACAATCATATAAAAAGAGATATTAACCATTGTCTATGCAATCAACAAGTTTAGGCACTATATCATAGGGTATCCATTTTTTATCCACCCTGAAATAAGGTATTTAATGAATAAACCTATGGTTGAAGGTAGACTAGTCAGATGGTTACTCTTACTACAAGAATTTGATATAACTATAGTGGATAAGACTGGGAAGGCTAATGCAGTGGCATATTTTCTATCTAGATTACCAAATCAACTAGTAGAAGGTGTTGTGGATGATTGTTGTCTAGATGAGCATTCATTTTCTCTGAATGTACACACACCTTGGTTTGTTGATATTGTAATTTACTTAGCGGAAATAAAAATACCATTACATTTCTCTTCTAAAGAAAAGAGATAGTTGGTGTACAAAATATTTCCATATTCTTAGGTAGTTGGTTATCTATTCTATACAGGTCTAGATAATATAGTGAGGAGATGCATAAGAGAGGGTAAGGTCTTTGACATCCTAAAAGCTTACCATGATGAGCCCTGTGGGGTCACTTTGTAGCCAAAATGACCACACTCAAGATCCTAGAACAACTGGCTACTATTGGCCAACTCTTTATAAGGATTCAGTAAATTATACAAGGAGCTATGATAGATTTTAAAGGATGGGAAACCCAACAAGGACATATTTGATTCCTTTGTAGCAATAGTTGGCACTAGCACCATTTGATAAATGGGGGCTAGACTTTATTGGCCCGATTTCACCAGCATCAATAACAAGGAGTATATTTTAGTTTATATAGATTATCTGACAAAGTGGGTTGAAGTAAAGGCATTACAATTTTCTAGAGATGGGAATGTAGCTAAATTCCTATATGAAGACATCTTTACAAGGTATGGAATACCTAGAGAAATTGTAACTGATCAAGGTCCCCAATTCACTTCAGAACTCATTACTAAATTGGTTTAGGAATATGAAATCAGGCATAGAAAATCAACACCTTATCACCCTAAGCTAATGGGAGGGTGGAGGTCATAAATAGAGAGATTGAGAATATCTTGATCAAAATAGTGCAAATTCACTGAAAAGATTAGGCAACTAGGTTACCTAAGGTAGTACATGGGCCTACAAAACAACTTGGAAAACAACCACAGGCTTCACACCTTATGAATTGGTGTATGGTAAAACATCATTTATGCCCATTGAATTTGAATACAAGACTCTTAGAACAATGGTTGAGCTAGATATGGACTTGACAACAACATAGCAAGAGAGGTTACACAATTTGAATGAGCTAGATTAAATTAGAATGGAAGCCATCCATCACACATAAATAATTCAAAAATGAAGAACTAAATGGCATGATCAATTTATAAAGTGAATCTCCAATCCAAATTATTGGGACCATATGAAATACATCAAGTTTTTCCAAATGGAGCAATCAAATTGCAAACCATAGATGTAGTTAAATTTTCACTATTGGTTAATGGCCACAGACTAAAAATTTACAAGAAGACTACATAGAAAGATGATTCCCTTCTTTCTCTAATGCATGTATATGGCCCAATCAATGATTCTAATACAGACATACTACCACAAGTTGAAAACTCGGCAACAAATAATACATGTTCTCAAAGTGACTCAATAGATGAGCTACACAACTCACCTCCTGAGGTCACTTAGGTATAATTCCTTATCCAAGTTCACATACATGTGACACAATCAACAATATTGTTTAAGTACGATCCACGATACAGTAGGGACTTGTAGCTTTATGAATAAAAGTTGCAACAGTTCAAATATGGACCTATTGTTGAAGGTACCCACAACACTCACCTGTCACAAAATTCAAAATTTGTGCCAGCTTAATTGCATATCATCCACATTCATTCCACTTTTTCCACACATGCAGCCACAAGCCTGTCATGTCACTACATGTAGCTTAACCACTTCATTCCATGTCGCCTATCTCAATTTTTATGCATTTGAAAAGTCGCTTCACATCCCATGAACCATACATTTTGCAAACTTTAATTTCAATGTGCAACCTGTTGTTTCATCCATCACTTATTGCAATTAACCACTATCAAATCAAGATCAAACAGTGGACACTCTTACATAGTTTTACACATGAAGAGTTAAGTTCATCTCAAGTGACATGTATACATACTAATTTTCCATAATTAACATAGATTAAAATTGTATTCGATATTTCCTTGCATTATTTAATTCTACATGCTTTACATTTATAAATCTTACTTTCATAATCCATATGCATTCCCTTTGCCTAGTGAAGTACATTGAAGTGAGGTCACTTCAAGGTTTTAGTTGGGGGGGAGATTGTATATATTCTTGGGTTTTCAAATTTTCACCGCCAAAAGAAACAAAAAAAGAAAAAACACATAATCCCTTTTTTCCATTTTTGCCTTTCTGCAACCTTCTTTTCATCTGTCCCCCAATTCCAAGCCAAATCAAGCTATACCAGAGGAATAAAATACAACAGTTGAGATTGAAATTGAAGAGTGCAAGTATAGCAGACATAAAGGATTGGTGAAATTAAAATTGTGAGCTGAAATTTGCAGAGTTTGAGCAAGACATAGTAAGTTTAACATCATGGGAGGAGATATCATTTGGAGGGAGCCACATGCACACTAGCAGATATTGGAAGACAAATTAGTCTTGCCTATTTTCACACAAGCAGGGTGGTTAGATTACTTTTTGAAGTTAATAGAGTACAATGAAGATATGACAAGCCAATTTACAGAAACACTCCAACATGATGAAGCCGCTATTCAAGGATTGAGTGTAGATGCTTTAGAGGTTGCAATTGCAAAGTGTCATATCTCACTTTCTTGATAATTTAATTATTAGGTAAATAAAATCAATTGCCAGTATTGTATGATTATTTGCAAACATATTAACAAAAGAAAACAATAATAAATAAATAAACTTCATTTTAAAAGTGCTTGAATTCAAAATGACTAATTAATATTTACTAATATAATAAAGATAATTAAACTATGTTTATATAATAAAAAAGGGGGTAAAAGTTTATTTTGTTTGACTAACATGCAAGTAGTGGAATAAATTGCATTCAATGCAATTAATTGAATAAAATTTTAATTTAACTTTTAACTAAAAAATCTATTAGAAATCGCATAAGAAAATCTATCCTTGGATGCATTTCCAAGGAGAATGGGAGAGAGAGAGAGAGAGAGTCGTCAGGGAAAACTAAATGCATGTATTGATTTTGAAACAGTTCTACCATGTGGGAGGAGGCATTCAATAGTGTAGAGAAAGGCGAGGAAGGTAATTGGAGAGGGGAGCACAAGAGAAAGAGTGCCCTCATCCATGCGGCCGCCCACAAAATCAATGCCTGGAAATTGTTTCTTAATACCTCACCTCTTACCACATCAGATACATATAGAAAAAAGGAAGGGGCGGGAATCTTCTTCAACCCAAAACATTGCAGGGACAAGGAAGGATCTAGACCCTACCACAGAGGAGTTGCACGAATTCTCTCGGGGGAATCTAGGTGGTTGATGGAGGATAAAAGCCTTACCTTGATCGAGGGAAAATTCTTATTCCAGGTGAGTTGGTCTGCATATTTTAATTTAAAAAGCTCGTGAATGATAGGTCTACGGTCATATTTACATATGCTCGTATCAACTCTCTTTACCCTTTGAATGCATGTCATTTATTTATCGTGTTATTAGGAATGCCTAGGAGATGAACTCTCTCAGTTGTATCTAGAAGGACATTCTTGGCTTAGTTAGTTTGGGGTGACTTTCGTCTCCTTTCTTGCAAGTAACTGGTAGTATATAAGCCTTGTCCAATTCTGAGCCTTTGGTATGTTGAAAGGCCAGAATCCCATTTCTTATCACTATGAGTATCAGGAAGAAAGCACCAAAGCCGTGTGCATTCCATTAAATATTCCTAACTAAGTTTACCTTATTGTGATTGTTGGCATCGAACCTTGTCTGAGTAGTGGAGGTCGGCCATATCCAACCGGTATGTTTCCTAATCGACAGGGAACCATGATGCTACCTAGACACAACCTCCTAATTTTGCTATAGTGTCGGCCAGAAAAAAATGTCCTGTATTTGTTTAGACATAAGAACTTTGTTTTCATAAGATCTCAAAAGAACTCTCTGGAAATGCTCACAATGTCTGGCTTATGTCGTTACTCTATCATCAAGATAGGGATTACGTCTGTGAGCCAAGCTCCTCATAATAGGCTGAAGGGATCAACACGGTCGTTTCAATTCACCGTTTCCATCTGAGCGAGGCCACAAAGGCCGAGCGACGCTACAAGCATCAAGCACATGGCATTGAGTCAGGCGCAGACCGAGCTTTCATTTGGTTCCAAAGTGCATGCAATTGCATGGTTGAGATGAACGAACCAAGGAAAACGTCGTTCCATTTTATATGAGTATATAATATCGTTCCAAGCTATTGGTAGGCTGATTCATCTTGAACTATTGAAATGTTCGAATCATTAAGCATTGTTTTTATCAGAGCAATATCCTTTGTGATTATTGTGAGAGCCTTAGTAGGCTAGTCGATGCTATTCCATCAACTTGTTATCTAATGCCTTTCTTGAATGAATGTTGTTTATCAGATAAAATGTAATTTTATATACTTAAACACATTCTTATAGTCGATCAACATATTTGTATGTGAAGCAATGATGTCGAGCGACCATTGTTCTGTGCTCACATCTCGTCTCCATCATAATCTCATAACTATACGATAGAATCTTTATATTCTAAATAATGGGAAGCCTTAAGAATGTAAAGACTAAGTGATAGCATTGTGTCGATATGGATGTTCGCATGCATATCATTCCATTCGATAATTGAATAGAATAGAATGGTGATCAACATAAAGGGTGGAGCAATATGAACTAAGAAATGATGTTTAAACTGATCAATAAAAGGGCTATCAACCTTCAACATTAAAGTCCTCATATGTAGAATGATCTTAAACCAAACAACGTGGGACGTTCTAAATAAAGTTAAAGCTTCCATATATACTCTGTTTTCAAATAGAACGACTCTTGTAATGATCTAGTGAGTATAACGACACTTATGACTAAATGGAAAATATCAGCCATGTACTAATTAAGCTCGTTCCACTTCTAATGTATATAAATATTGGAACAAATGATGAACACAAAATCAGACATATCATAAGGCTCATAATGAACAAACCAGAAGGAGTATGAATAACTGATGAATCCACCATGATAACGAACCGAATAGAAATCAGAAGTGTAAAGTCTTATGACTGTTCCATCAACAAAATACATTGTATTCTCATGTGAAACTAGAGTTCATTTAAGGATTAATTATGCATGAATATGATGCAGGTGAATGTTACTGTTCTTTTAATTTTTGGACTTAATGATCTGCATCCAATTTAGATAATTCTGTTTATTTAAAGAACACTTACACATTAGAAGGCCATATATGTGTACATGGATAAATACTACATTTATGCATATACACATACATGTGATATACCTTCTTTTTATCACCTCATTACCTTACTCGAATAATGATTGATTGATTTCATTGTAAAAAGAAAGGAATAAGGTTTAGGAATGATACCTTAAATGTATTAGTTGTTTATTTATGATTCCACATGAATAATGATGAGAGACCAGGGAAAATGATTGATTTCATGATTATGAGCCATCATACATGTAGATAATGTTGGTTGCATGACTTGATGTTTTTGAAGATTCGTTCTAGAAATAGAATACTTGCTCAATGAAATTTTGATTATGATTCTCTATGTAAGAAAGGTAATGCTTGCTCATAAGTTCATCGAACATGTTTCCTCACGATGATCAGATAGGAGGTAATGTGGTAAATTTATTTCTTTACTTAATAATGTATGTACTCATATATATACCCATATATATGTATCTACATAAATATTTGAGCTATACCTTTTTTAATAAATATGACATTTTAATTATTTACATGCTAATACTTGCATGTTCATATGTTGGATCCATTACATTTCTTGACATGCACTTATGAAAGGATTATTGAAAGGTTTTCTTGCATGCTTTTAGACTAGTTATCATGTTAGCATACTTGTACTTTCAAAGATTTACTTGTTGCTTTTAAGAAATGATGGACTAAGAAACATTGATGGTAAACTAACATGTAGACTTCATGACTGACTATGTATGTGCACAAGCTTCAAGTGAGATGACGTTTTTGGTATAATTTCCTTGTGTTGATAAATCATGATGTGATTAGATGAAGATATGACTTGTTTCACACATTCCATCACTCATATTCAGTGTTGCATTGTTAGTTTTCCTCGTGTTGGGTATTCTTTGATGGACTAAAGAATTTCGAGGAAGTGTTTCACTTCGTGGTAGGTTGGAAACATGCTCTAACAATTTTCTCTCCCTTGAGGTGGTCAAAGGAGTTTTAAGGTCACAAGGATCCTATCAAGAAGGCTCAAGTTTTAATATTTTGTATAGTTTTGCTAATGACCAAGAGGTCGATTGCAAGAGAAATGTTCCCATATATTTTTCCTTGTAAATGGCACATGTACTCCATCTTTACTAATTTAATACAATTCCTTACCTCCATATTTTATATGTTGAGCACGTGTCATCCTTGTGTGTGATGATGATGTGTAATTTGTGATTTAATTGAGTTTAATCTAGGGAGGTTATACATTTGGTATCAGAGCTTAAGGTTCAATGCTAGGGCCTTGAGTTCACCTTGCTTAGTTGCGACATCCGATTGCATGAACCTCCTAAAGGTGCTTAGTGTATGATGCATAAGCAAGTTGTTATGTGTGTTTGTGTAAAGAGAGTCTTATAGACTTTCTCCACTTGATAGGAAAGGGATGATGTCCTTTGTCTTAGAGTTCCTGGAAGCAAGTTAGTCGCTCTCAGGGTAGTGCCTTTGACACATTAGAAAGATCAAGTTTGAGTTGGGAACACTCTAAATTTTTTGTGTGCATGACCTAAGCCCTTGTGTATCTTAGAAGGCATCACTTGGGAAATTATAATAAATGATTGCATACCATATCCATACAATGGACCTACATGATTGATTCCTTATCATTTTGTTTGATAGTCATTACCTCGTATTTGTTGAGCTTTCTCGATAAGCTTTGTTAGATACAAGTTCTGGTCCTCTTGGATGCTAGGACCCCTAACCATATTACTTGTGTTCTCATGAAGAACCTATAAGATAAGGTATCATGAATGATGTCTTGAAAATTTTCTAAGATGATCCTTATTACAAAATTAGAACACATTATAAGAGATGATGATGGATTCTCGCAGTATGACATTTCCTACTAACTAGAATGCATATTGAAATGGTGTGCAATTTATGTTCCATTAAAGAAAAATTGCATAGTGTTTTTCTTTTAAAAGTTATTTGTTTGAAACAAGAAATGAGCATAAGTATGCATGAAAACTTAAGAAGGAATTGAATGCATGTAGGCATCCTAAGGTTATCCATTGTAGAAAAAGAAAAATAGACAGATAAAAGAGCGTATGCATGTTATGTTAGTGTAATTAATTAATTAATTATTACACTAGCATAAGTTAACTTAGGGTTAATTAATCATATTAGTCCTAGGTTACTTTTTATCATTTAATAAAGATGTTGAGATAAGATTCCCTTCTAGAAGATGAGTTGTCTTTTCCAGAAGTTATCTCCATCTTGTTATCATTCCCTAGGTTAGGGTTTCATGTTGTCACATGTAGTGTGGTTTGTACACTTGGCAACATCTTATGTTTTTTAGGTTTAGCACTTTCCTATATAATCAGGCATATGTACTCTTTGTAATTAAGAATCTATATCATCATAATAGAATCTCTATTTTGAATGTCATTATCATACTTTCTGTGTGGGTGAATATTTCTTCTTGGCAAAGGTCCTCCATTGAAGTCTGCAGCTTCATCAAGGCAACCTGTGTATCCAGCATTCCAACATGTTATACTAAGTATGCATTGAAATTCTAAGAGTCGTTCCAACTTCTGCATGGTGCATCCTGATACATAGGAGCCATACATGTTGCATGATAACATGAATGCATGAGATGGTTAGAACACTATTATTGCTAAAACCTTGATGTGCATGTTAAGAATGCATGATTGCATGAATAAGAAAAAAGCGTTAAACTCATGATAAGTTGACCTAGTGGACCACTGGGAACAAAGACCCATGACTCTAGAATGCATTATCCATAATAAATGTGTAAAACCTAGAAGGTTAGTGCTTTATAGCGTCTTAAGGAAGTTATATGGGGACCCAATAAGTTATTTTGCGCATGTGGCTATAGTTGGTTAGCCTATATTCCTTAATGAGATATTGTGTGGTACAATGAATCCCGCCTCATATGTAATCTTCTAATGTGGATTGTGCTGATAAATGGCCCTACCTTGCAAGCAAGGGTAACTAAGTTATAATGTAAATTGAAGATCATCGAGTCTAAGGACTTCGATATGTTTACCTACATAAGCATCTGGATGTCATGGTATCATGATTGTGATAGTGACTTGAGATGAAGACTGTGTAGGCCCTTAATGGGGTAGCTCTTGCATGACTAAATGAAATGCCATCTCTTGCATAAGACAATGTGTCCTTGTTTAGTACCATTGCATGGCTTGTCTTTGAAGATGTAGTCAAAGTGACCTTATGCTTGGAATTCCATCTTCAAATGTTGTGCTTTGAATCATAGATGTAAAATTGAATTGACTAAGAGGCAATTGAATGCCAAGTCGAACCATGACATTCAAAAATGGATAGACATGTGATTCCATGATGGAAAATAGTTGTGTAGACTTTGTCTTTTATTCATAATGTCGAATAGATGGGCACATTACATTTGGAATTCCTAATGTTATGATTGATTTATTGGAAGTGAATCTAACTCTTGCATATAATATGGAATTCCTCTTTCATATGTCTTCTTGCATTACATTGAAAATAAATGTTTGAATATGGAAAATGAATGGAAGCGTATAAGGATATATGAAATTATTGCATGAACATGTAGCTAGGAATGGCTTGATTTGTGAATGTGATTAAGTATGTTCTCTAGCACACCTAGGATGAAAGGTGTTGTGTAGCCTTTACTCCCTCTGTGTGATTACTGTGGATACATTGTGATGTGAAGTGTTTCAAAATGATGAATTATTTGTTTTCATTAATGAAAATGTTTCTTGTGTTGTAAGGACCAAAATTTGTACTTTCATTTTTCTTATGATTAGATTAGTCACCAATTCTCTGATGATCGATTTCACGACCCTTGGTTGTACTTGATTTATTTTTGGAATTGTCAATATTTCCTAACTTAGAGTTGAATTTGGTGATTCTCCTCTTCTGAGTTTATTGACTAACATGCAAGTAGTGGAATTAATTGCATTCAGTGCAATTAAATTGAATAAAATTTTAATTTAACTTCTAACTAAAAATCTATTAGAAATTACATAAGAAAATCTATCCTTGGATGCATGACCAAGGAGAATGTGAGAGAGAGAGAGAGTAGTCAGGGAAAACTAAATGCATGTATTGATTTTAAAATGGTTCTGCCATGTGAGAGGAGGCATTCAATAGTATAGAGAATGGCGAGGAAGGTAATTGGAGAGGGGAGCACAAGAGAGAGAGTGCCCTCATCCATGCGGTCGCCCACTAAATCAATGCCTGGCAATTGTTTCTTAACGCCTCACCTCTTACCTCATCGGATACATATAACGAAAAGGAAGGGGTGGGAATCTTCTTCAACCTGAAACATTGCAGGGACAAGGAAGGATCCAAACCCTACCACAGAGGAGTTGCACGAATTCTCCCAGGGGATTCTAGGTGGTTGATGGAGGATAAAAGCCTTACCTTGATCGAGGGAAAATTCTTATTCCAGGTGAGTTGGTCTGCATATTTTAATTTAAAAAGCTCGTGAATGATAGGTCTACGGTCGTATTTACATATGCTCGTATCAACTCTCTTTACCCTTTGAATGCATGTCATTTATTTATCGTGTTCTTAGGAATGCCTGGGAGATGAACTCTCTCAGTTGCATCTAGAAGGACATTCTTGGCTTAGTTAGTTTAGGGTGACTTTCGTCTCCTTTATTGCAAGTAACTGGCAGTATATAAACCTTGTCCAATTCTGAGCCTTTCGTATGTTGAAAGGCCAGGATCCCCTTTCTTATCACTATGAGTATCGGGAAGAAAGCACCAAAGCTGCGTGCATTCCATTAAATATTCCTAATTGAGTTTACCTTATTATGATTGCTGGCATCGAACCTTGTCTGAGTAGTGGCCATCTCCAACCCGTCTATTTCCTAATCGACAAGGAACCATGATGCTACCTAGACACAACCTCCTAATTCTGCTATAGTGTCGGCCAGAAAAATTGTCCTGTATTCGTTTAGACATAAGAACTTTGTTTTCGTAAGATCTCAAATGAACTCTCTGGAAATGCTCACGATAGGGATTACGTCTGTGAGCGACGCTACAAGCATCAAGCTCATGTTATTGAGTCAGGTGCAGATCGAGCTTTCATTCGGTTCCAAAGTGCATGCAATTGCATGGTTCAGATGAACGAACCAATGACGACAACGTCGTTCCAGTGGCAAATTTGATGCTATTTGCTAGTATTTAAAGCCACTCATCAGCGTTAATTTCCAATCATCTAAAAATCATAAGTAGAGAATTAAAGGAACAATCAATAGAAAAACATTTAGATTTGATGTACTAAAAAGAGTCACAAATCTATATACATTATTCTAAGAGTTCTTGTTCACTATCTTTGAATGTTCTCTCAACTTTTCTAAGAATTGACCTTGCAGAATGTGCCCCTTAACAACTCTAATAATATTCTTCTCAAAACATTTTAAAATACTACCAATCCATAACCATTAGAAAAAGACAAAATAAATATAAACAAATCAAATGAAATAAAATGTATAATTTTATAGATTATTTTATCAAACCCACGAAAATAAATTGTTTCTACAACCATAAACTTAACTCTGCAACCTTCACCAACGTCCTCACAGCCTGAGTAAAAATGGGAGCTTTCAAACAAGGTATGCACCCACATCAAACCATAACAAAAGGGTTTTTTTTCTAGAGATGTAGTTGCAAGTGCCCTGTTAGACATGTATGCAAAATGTCTAAGCATAGACAAGGCAAGTGATCTCTATTGCAAAATGCCTCAAAGAAATGCGCTCATGGAATGCCATGATTGCAGGATATGTTCAACATAGGTTTGCTGAAAACGCCTGAGAAACATTTAAACAAATGCAACTGGCAGGTTTAAATCCAGACCCCATCTTCCATGCCTCGGCTCAAATTGGAGAGTTGGAAGAGGGTATGGTCATCCATCAAAGCATAGTTGGAAGACGATTTTTGTAAGATAAATCAGTTCTAAGTGCCATTTCCGATCACCACAGCCTTAATTTTTACAATCTCATACATTTTAATAATGGATCAGAGAATATGATTTAAATTTTTATTCACATAATTCTATACAGTTTTATTATTATAATATAGATTTTATATAAATTTTTAAAATAATGATTAATCAATAATAAAAAATTCTTATGGAATATACAGTTATTGTTTCTGTTTTGTTGTAACACATATTTCTAGAATGATTATTAATTTATGGAAATCAATTTTGAAAAATGTGGTGACTTGTTTAATACTCTTAATACAAAAAAAAGTGAAATGACATTACACCAAGTTCCATAGTTATTAGGAACTTCCAAAACAACATCTTCACATATATCCAAATTGATAGGTAGTCCCAAACATCAACTCTGACAATTAATTCAACACAAAAGGACTTCCTTTTGTTGCTTGTGTCCAGTTTAACTGCAGAATAATAGATACGAAAGACTATTTCCAAGATTAAAATTTAATATAAAATGTTCTTTTTAACAAGTATGAAGATTATAATACGATCTAGTCAAAACATTACAAGAAAGTATAAAATGAATTATACACAATTAAAAACAGCGAAATAAATTACACAATACCAAGAGAAAGCTCAAAGAGCCCGTCTACAAAAGAAAGACAATATCCCTGTCAACTAAGACACTCTGAAAATCTGACAGAAAACAATAGAGCACAGCAGCTAGAAAACTATTAACTGATACCCAGATTTATGGATGATTTATATGATACGATGAAAACCTGTGACATTATCTTGTTGACTAATCCAGATGCTTGGCAACGCTATTAAGCAAAATACCAGAGATTTTCCAACTTCAGTCTAGGAAACTAAAAAACGACCAACCCAAATGCAAGTAGAGGGTAAAATTACAAATAATCAGCTGTCCTAATCACTGCTATGATCTATTGGAAATTTCTCTGCAAACTCCAGCAGAGCAAAAAGAATTGTCTTCACCCGCTGTTTATATTGGCAGCTGGATGATTTTTGCTTTTTTGGTCATCAATTAAATCTCCAGTCTTTTCATCAAATATCACTTCTCCAGATTTAGCGTTGTGAAGAGCAAATAACTCCTTGGTAATGATGTTCAGTTGGAGCTTTACCCCAATTTGTCTAAGATGATAAGTTCCCCTGCAACCTCGTGCATCTGATCCTCCCACAGCCATTATAGCAGCTGCTTTGCCTTTCCATGCATTATCTGGACCAATACAGGCCCAGTCCAGAGCATCCTTCAATACACCTGCATTAGACACACAGATCATATAAGCAAATGAAATATATGAATCTCTTGCTTGCAATAAGTTTCTCTGCATCAAATGTCTTTTACCAGTGATGGAGTAGTTGTATTCTGGGCAGGAAAATATTATACAGTCTGCTTCCTTGACTTTCTTAATAAAGGACTCTACAGCTGTAGGATAAGTATAATAGTTTTGCCCATTCCCTGTCTTTTCATTCTTAACGGCAAGGGCAGGGTCCAGTCTAGGGAGGCTCCTCATTTCATCAACTGTAACAAACTCAATCTCCATTCTTAACCTTGGGTCATTTCGTGCATGTTTCTGAGCTGCACATAAAAGAAATGGTAATATCAACCAAAGATCTAGGTTTCCAAAATTCATAGTACTAAGACTAGTTTTTTGGGAAAATTTGTGGTCATTTTTTAGTTCAACTTTTAGGATCACAATAAACCAAATATATCCCCAGGGTTGATTAGAAACTTGTATGTAAACAAAAAAAATACATCCATAGCCAAACATATGAGGCAGACATGAAGAAATATGTATGTTACCATGGCCTTACCAACTCTGAGCAGCCCATGAGTACAGGATGCATTTCTCAAGGATCCACTAATGGCCAAAACCTTGAAAACTTTCTTGATACAGCCTCCACTGTCTACGCCATTCGTTTCATCCACGATTTTGCTCTTATGTTTTCTTGATCTTTTGCAAGAAAACAAGTTGCCAAAGCAAAGGCATCTATTACAATCCATCTCTACACTTGCCCTTATTCTCACCCTATATTCTAGATATTCATCTGATTTTGTCTTATGAAGGCTCTGCCCATGTCTCATTTACGCCGAAGGCGTATCCAAGTTGAAAGTGTCGAAGCTAAATTGTATTATGTATGGTCTAAGAGCAGTTGGAGACGCTTACTTTAATCGCACCCGTTCAAAGTATTTTGTCTTTGACGCATTAATGCTCTACCAAGAGAAATTTATTACTGCGATGGCACAGTCAAGCACAGTCGTTTCACCCACGTAAGCATGGCATGGCTAAACCACGTAAGATTGACTCCCACATGCGTCGAGTGGTGGAAACTGACGGAAATGGGATGGACTACGATCAAAAACATCCCAACCGTTGAATTTTCGCCATTTTCATTCGCGTCCAGATCCAGAGCCGGATGCATACCTTCCACTATGAGATCGAGACACATATCCAGATCCATAGACCGTAGTAGCAGGTACGATGCCTATAGCGGGAACTACTAACAAAATATAAAATTATGCTGATTACAGTACCCCCATGGCAAAGAAAAAGAACTTAGAGAAATAGGACATTGATCGAAGCGGCCAATCTCAAATCTACTAGCATTTTGTCGACAGAACAACATTGGAAAATACAATGTCAAAGTTGTGTTACACACCATTTATAACGAATCCCAAGACTCAAAGATATTTTAAGAATAAAGGCCGAAACATACTTGCTTCAGCTCTGATAGATAAATGAAAGGTAGGTGAGACATGTGACCAGCATCACCTCAAGGGCCGGCTTAACCGGCACACTCTAAGCATTCGACTGCTTAGGTGGCCGGGTCATGTGGGGCCCTTTTACTCTATACTTTTCCCGTTTCCGTGGACTCATTTTGCATTTCCCGTTGCCGTTCCGTTTCTACCGTTTTTCCGTTTTGTTGGCATCGGCCACAGCGTCTTGAAGATTTCTTCAGCAACTACGGAAGCGATCATGCTTTGCAGTATATATAGGAGCAAGGTTTAATATCCTCTCTGCAGAATCTCTGCTATGCGAAATGTTGGTCTGCTGCTCAACAGAGAAAATATGTTTTGATGAAAAGGGTTTTTAATCCCACATGCGCTGGGTGAGAAGAAGCAATGGAAAAAGGGATTATAAGAAGAAGGTTAAGTTCTTACTATCGTTCAAAGAAAATGTAGATCTTTATTTGTAAGCTTCAAATCTGAATTAAACTAATGTTTTCATTTTCAATAGATGTATTTGTAAAATTCAAATCTGAACTAAGTTTTATTTTTAACTATTTTAATATTTTATTTTTTAATTTGCCTTATTTTTTTATATAATTGAAAGGACGAAAAATAATTACAATAATTAAATTTTTAATTTTTTAATTTAATTATTTTATATAATTGAATGAATGAAAAATAATTATTTAAGTTTTATTTTTGATTGTAAGGATGAAAAATGATTCATTTATATATTATAAGGGTGAAAAATGTTTTATGATAATTTTATTTATTTATTTTGTGTTTATTTTTTACAATGTCTTGATATATATCTATTATGATAAATGTCATATTTTAAATTTAAAGTCATAGATTTCATCTCACTTTTATCTGCACAAGATCTTATGTTCATTAACACTTGATTTCATGTTCCCATACACTCTATCTATCCATCTACTTATCCATAATAATGTATTTATTGATTCCTAAACTATGTTTATCATGATCTATTCCATCTATTTTATCTTAGGTCAAGTCGACGATCATGGGATCATCCTCGTAACTATGAACTCAACTTGCTTAAATTCAAATTGGCTTGTTGACCCCCTTTGCCTTTCTCACCTAAAATCACATGTGTGTGTGGGGGAGGGGGGGTTTATGTAAATTATTATGTATTGGTATAAAAATATTAATTCCCATTCATTTAAGACAACATATTCAATTATCTCTCATTCGAGGAGGATTTAGAAGGTCAATGAATAATAATTCATTTGGATTTGGTCCTTAAAAAGGAGTGACAAGTCTAATTTCTAAGAAAGTTTCTATTGTAAGTCATTAAATTAACAACCTTAATTGGCTTGACATAAGAAAAAATAGTGTGAATCCATCAATTTGGAGATTTTTTCAAGAGATAAATGGTTAAAAAGGCAAAGTAGAATAATATAACAATGTATATGAAATATAAATTTCGAAACAAATTTGAAAAAGGTAATTTCTTTGTAATTGAAGGGAGAAAAGTGCATATTTGAAAACTTCACCTTTTCTATATCATTTTTCACATACATCATAAATACTTAGTGACCCATTTAGTGCACAAAACCCATTAGTAATCTACCATTACAAACTACCTCAAGATTTTTCATTGTACAATCCAAAAAATTTAGCCACCTTGGACTAGATTGTTTTGTGGTACATTGTTTGCCAAATTTATATTCACATTTTTCATGCTCAAAAGTCAAACCTTTCAAAAAATATTCATTATTAAATTGGATCTCATGCCATATATTTTCAATTAATGACAATGTAAATATATGTATGGAAATTTCCTATGACATGAATCCATCTACCAACCAATCAATCACAAAAGGTAAATCTAATTTGAAAAAAATAAATCAATTATTTATACTACACTAGTCCCACTAGCATGTCATATTTTGCCTTCACATGTACCTTGTTTCACATGTTTGTGACACCTTATTCTATTTTATGTCCTTGAATTGCATCAATGATAGCTAAGTAATCATCTTGAAATAAGTCCTATCATACTTTTGAGCATGACCAAAAATCAAAAGGAGTACGAAATATAGAGGTAAGTGAGGTTTGAAGACTTGCATCTACAAAGGACCAAGCCACAAAGTGACCTTCAACTCTAAGATTAAATTTCCTTATTGCACAAATATTTTGCATTAATTGCCTTTGTTTCTCCAAATTCTTCTCTTTCATGTGCATTGAATGGATGCTTCATGATTTTATTCAATTGAAAAATATGATTTCTTCTTCTTTGTTCAATTTCTTAATTTCACAAATTTTCCTCATTCATTCCCTTTTCTTTGTATTCTTGATTTTATGCTCCTCTGATGTTTTTCTTTGGTCATTTCCTTATCACGATGTTGAATTCTAAATCAATCATGAATAATCTGCGGAGATTAGTTGAATCATAGTATGATAAAGCATCAACCAAAACCAAACAAAAGATAATGAACAATTAAAACCACCAATACACCACCACAAGATCACATCAATCAACCAAAAAGATGTATATCAACATTAAAAAGCACATACATTCACAACATGAGATATAAGACATTCTCAATATAGACACACCCACAAGAGTACCACCAATAGAAAGATGGTTTCCAAAAAGAAAAAAACCATGGATCACAAAGGTATAATTTCTTCATGGACAAGTCAACTAGCTCTAGCATAAGATGTACTTACTTAGGAAGTACCTAATTGAGTTTAAAAGTTCAAACACACTTAGAGTGTAATAGGTTAGATAGAGGAGGGCCAACTCTTCTTCTTGTTGTTTTGTTGAAGCTAAAAATTTAAATGTTGTAGGGTTTGAAAGAGACTTTGAGGGTTTGAATTTTGTCAAGAGTAGGTTAACCATAGGGGGTCTAGGTTTTCTTATTTTTTTTTCCCTACATCATCTAGCATAAAAGGGGATTTAAGGTTACCCCTAAAAATCCTCTAAATGAAATGTGTTATCCTTTTGTGTTCCTCACTCCCTTCTTGATGTATATGTCAAATATGTGGGGGAGGGAGATCATCCTCTAGAGGTCATAGATTTAATTGTTTCTAGGGCCAAATCAAGGGAGTACAATGCCTATTTTCTATCAACCATATCCACTCGAGGCTACAAGAATAATAAGCTCATATGCATGCATATACACAAATAAATATGTGTATATACATATCACATGCAAAGAAAAAAACTTGCAACAAATTTTGATACATCAACGTGCATATTTCTTCATTAAACTAAAAATAAAATCTATACAAATTCAATATATTATTGGTAATCATACATGGGAATAGGCTTATGACCTAACCTATTTCCTCTTGCAATTGACCTTGTTTATCCCAAATATACACTTTCATGGCAAGGAAAGCATTCACATCAATGAAGTGCCTTACTTCTCTCCTTGTTGTGTTACTAATTTCTCCAATTCACCACAAAAATATTTCCTTAATCCTATCTTTCACACTTTCCTACCCTTAATATTTCTCCTCTTGATTCCTATGTTATATATTATCTCTTCAAATGCATGAAGATTAAATATAATCAAATTGAGGAGAATAAAAACCTATATCTAAAGTCTCCTCTTCTTGCTAATTATTTTTCTCCTACACAATAATTGACAATATCCAACACCCCTATGCTGACTCTATTATTGGATAGAGAATTGAATCATTTATGATCTCTTCCTTTATTTCCATGTGTCATTATTTTTATTTTTTGTCCATGTCTTAACATTGTCTCCTCTATCACGTGGCCTTCTCTTTCTCTTTCAATTTTTTTGTGATTATCCTAACTTAGGTACCTATATTACTTATTGAATTCCCAATCTCTCAAATATGCACATATATTTATATTATCTCTTATTTTATGTGCACCCCTTACTTTCTTCTATATTCTTTTCCTTCTCAAATTGTTCCCAAAATTGTTGCTCAAAATCCCCATGTGCACCAAAATTAACATATTAATTGTTGGGAGTGATGAAGTACCAAGTTGAATTGTTAGCACCCTACTCAAATCTTCCTCCTTATGTTGGATATTGTTAAATATTCTTGGAGGTGAAGATGAACAAATTTTAAAAGAAACAACCAATAAAAAATCCACTTTAAAATTTATGGCTACACAATGTATATGCAATTTTTATTGTTGACCATGATATCCCAATATCTATTTTGTTCACTAGGGTAAAAGGTAGGATTCCATTTTATATAACCTTGATTAATTATAGAAAACCCTCCTAAAAAACTAAGGGGGCTATCATTAAAATAAAGTTTCCCCTAGCTTAACTAGTTAAACTATGCAATCAATTGTACACTTAAGTACTTCTAAACTCAAAAAGATTAAACATTCCCTCATAGTGCCTAAATTTTGTATTTCAAAATGATATGGTAGTAGAATTCAAGAATTAGGGACTTTATTCCTCTCTTGAAAGGTCTTTCTTTTTAAATGTTAACTTTGCAATAATCACATAGTGAGAAATGAGATGTTATAGCAAGGGGATTGGTGATATTCCAAGTGTATCTCTAGTTAAAGATATTTATGAAGATCACTTTTAGGGAGAAACAATATAATCCTACCCTATCCAACCTATAAATAAATTTCAAAAGACTAAGGGAAAAGAGGAAAGAAAGAGAGAAGAAAAAATAGAACAAAAGAGGGAAAGCTTTTTATCTACGAGAAAACATTATCAAATTCAAACTTTCCCTATGAACATAAGATTAACAATTCATTGATTATTATTTAATAATTTTAATTAGAATTGTTATTTAAAATTGATTTTTAATTAATTTTTTTATATGTAATAATTATTTATTGTTGATTAGTTTGTGTTTTTTACTACCCTCATAACAATCTTTCAATTAGTTTTAGTGTCTATTATGTTATATACAATTAGAAACTCAATTGTAATACCTTGATTTAATCATCAAATTGTCATTTGTATGTCAAGTTTGTCAAAATCCAAAATGATTGATTTCTAATAAAATTATAAACACGTTTAAATAATTAACAATCAATAATTTATTATTGATTATTATTTAATAATTTTAATTAATAATTGTTGATTATTTTATTATTATCTTGCTTTTTCCAAAACTAATTCTTATTATATATTAATTATTAATAAATTTATTTTTTTTAAATAAAAATTGAAAAGTTATATTTATTTATTTTTAATAATTAATAAAGTTATTTTTAAAAATTAAAATTAAAAGGCTTTATTTATTTAATTTTAATAATATTAATTATTAATAATTTACTATTTGTAATTATTAAAATCTTAAAAATTCAAAAACTACAAGTAACATTCTAGAAGTGTTTTTTTTTAAATAATAAAGATTTTTTCTACATGTTTTGACCATAGTTTCATGCGTTATGTGACAAGATATGCATTGAATTCAGATTTTATAATTTCCTTGTCCATTGCACTTTCTCACGCAAGGCATATGGGATTAAAAAATCAAACTCTTTCGAACAGGAGACAGAAATGAAAAGATCCATCCAGACATTACAAGGCATGCTCGTTTGCATAATTGCCAATGAAATTTTCCAGACAACGGCCAATTCTATAGGTCTTAACAGGTTTTATAGCTTCCATAGCAGTATAATGCTAAAAATGATGACTGAAACGACCCCAAACTATGGATGTGAACGGAACAAAAACGGCAAACGCAAATACGGGAATGGAAACGGGAAAGGTCATGGGAAATGTGCAGCTTAATGGGGTTGTGGGCCCGGCCACCTAAGGAGTGTACCCTTAGAGTGTGCCGAATAAGCCCGGCCTCAGCTCAAAGCCTCACTCCATCAAAGCCAAAATAGATGAAGTCCCACTCTCAACTGAAGGGTCTTCATTTGCAAATACTTGCAGAAGTAGATGGAATCACTGCACAGACACAATGAATGCTCCCAAAGCATATATGAAAGTGAATATGAATTCATTTGAACTTGCTTTACAATTTCTTGCAAAGGAACAGAATATGGAATGGCTTGTCTATCACATTCTAAATGACTGGAAACTAAACCTCTCATGCACTTATCAGGTTGGCCATTAAGAGAATGGTTTAGCATTACAAAATTTTGTTCCTCAACCTTCCCATCACGTTGTATTATAAAATGTCCCTCCTGATCTGAACTCTCTCTCTCCCCATCACAAAGAAATAAAAAAGGTAAGTTTGTTTGAATGTAACAAGATAGCAAATGTTGCCAACACAGGTTCATGTAGCTACGTGTATGAAAAAGAGTTGTTCTACATCTGTTAAAATATTAACAAACAAAAAGTATACGAAGTCAGATTACATGACACCTTTCCATCCCGAAAATGCATGTCATTTAAATTGAGGCGGTGATAAAGGTCATAGTTGGCAGTACTTTGGATGCCTATGTGCTCTAATTCAAATGTAAACTCTGCAAGTGTAATCACAGTCATTGGGTGAATCAACAGGCAATGAAAATTTGTCAATTAAGTGGAATTATAGATGTAATGTAATTCATTGGGTGAATCAATAAGCAACAATTTTTTTTTTAGCTAAATGCAGTTAAATCAATCATTCGAAATAAAATGTTAGCTTTTTTAACCATTCCTGAAAACCTTATTCATCTTATTTATAGTTCTAATTCAGGAAGATTGTTTTCTACCTGCAAATCATGTTACCTCAAAGATTGTTTAGCAAGCTTTAAATTTTTACGTTGTGTGTACTCGCTTCTCCCCTTTTGTTTGTCTTCATCGGTGCCTATAGTTCTTACTATTTTGTACTAAAATATATGGTGCATAATTTTTTGACAAAGGTTTTTATTTTTTGGGGGGAATGGGTTGTAGGCGCACATTTCCAGCAGCGAGGGTATTCAAGGAGATCAGGTGAGTATATTGTAGCAATTAAAACAAGACTTAGAAAATCATGTGTTTCCTTTTAAATAGACTCAAAATCATGATGAAGGATAAGAGAGCAACAACACACTCACTAGTAGATAATCTCCATTTTGGAACTGAAAAAGGAATATGCATTTGAATCATTACTATTTGTAAACTATCACAAAATATATGAAAAATATGATAATAATACATATTATGTTATATTTTGTTTATTTGTATGTCTTATTAATTAAGCTTGACTGTGTTTAGATTTTAATTACATATTGTCAATTGATGTTGTCCTCAAATATATTGCAAAATATGCATCACAAGCTAAACATAAATCTGAAACCTATCATGCCATGTTATCTCATATCTCAACCAAATTAGAATCAGAAATGCCTGCCCCAATAGCTTTTTGAAAAATTCTTATTGGTAGCCTTGTCAATCTTGATATTAGTACCCAAGAAACTTGCCACCTTTTACTAAAGTTACCCCTTTCCATATCTAGTAGGAATTTTGTGTCTTTAAATGTTAATCACCACAAATTTCAATATGTATCGATCTCACCCACATCAATTACCACATCACCCACATACATTGATGCCTACATGGCCTGCCTCATTTAGCTATAGGCAATGTCCCTCATTGCACTGACCCAAAAATGGACCTTTAAAGCTTCCCGAAAAAATGAACAATGGAAGCAGTGCCCCCACAAAGCAATTGTTCATGTCTCGCCTAGGTTCACAAGCATCGTTGCAAGACATGACAAAAGCTTTCATGAATTTTGTTGGAGTGAACTAATTCTATACCACCCATTCCATAATATTGACATTGAATTTGGGTCCTCTAAACATCAAATAATATCACAATGGGAAAGGTTCTCTTCTACATATAGGCCATGGCATGTACACCGCACACATCCAACTCCAACCGAAGCATCGAATGCTAGCAAAAGCTCAAGCAATGACCATGTGTTGCAAGGACACAACCTTGAAGAATGCTAGGTTCTTTCAAGTTTCTACCCACACCTTCCTATACAACTTGATGCACTAGACATGCTTGGTCGACATGACATTGACACGCACCAAGAATGGCAACATACTAGCCTCACCCCACTACAAATGCATTTTGCTACTACTTTCATAGACTCCAATCAGCCAACCTTTCAAGTGAACCATAATTTCCATAAACAAACCCATACTACTTTCTATACTGAGCAATAGAAAGCGTTTGATATAATTAGGTCCCATCAAAGTACTCTTCCATTGCAACCACCACTCAGACTCTTCCAATAGATTTGATATCTACAAAACTAAAGAGAAATCTCTCATTTATTTTTGATGATCTCTACTCTCTCAACAACAACACATCCTCTATTTTCTAATCCTTAAGTCCCTTGGATGTGAGCGTGGATGCCAAAATGGCCGATTTCCATCAACTAAAAATAGGTTGTGGAGCACTGAAACCACCTAGTTATCTTAGCCCTCCATCGTGGCTGAGATCAAGAATTAAGAATATGGAGTTGACTTGTGGCTCTACGCACCTGATGCATTGGTTGATGAATGAGGTTATCCATTTCAAATGCATTTTTTTTCTTTCCACAACACCAAGAAGTACAGGAGAGTTATGACCTTTACCCAACGTCGGTGGGTGGACAATTGCAAGTGGGATTCAATAAAAGAAATGGCCCCCCTACAAGGCCAAACACTTGCTACCTTCCAAGAAAGCATGTACTTTATTAGGTACATTTTAATAGATGAGATGAGCTTCATTGGTCCAAAGTTTCTAGAACATATTGATATGAGACTACGGGAAGCATTCCTTGTCCATAACCACCTACCCTTTGGAGGGTGTTCAATTATCCTCTTTGGTGACTTGGGCCAACTACTAATAGTTAAAGATATCCCCATGTATGCTTCTACCTCCTATGGTGGGACTCTATGGCACAGCTTCACAACAATGGTAACTCTGACAAAAATATTTCGACAAATTGGTGAAAATCCTTCCCAAATTGCTTTTCGTGCACTTCTGTCCAATCTACGAAATGCAGAGCCTACACAAGAAGATTGGAAAGTTCTAATGTCATGCTCAAGTTCCTCACTTAGTTCTATAGAAAAATCTATTTTCTTGTCTTCCATACATCTATTTGCAACAAATGAATTGGTGTTACTACACAACAAGTTACGTATGTTGTTGTCTTTGGAAACACCAGTTGCACTTTCCACTGCAGAGCAACTCAAGGGATTGACATACACAAATGCAGATGAAGAACAACTTCAAGCTCAATTTTTTTTATCTATTGGCCAGGAGGTCATGTTATGCTCAAATATATAGTTGGTGACAAATTGGTGGGGCGTATAACATTATTATCTTTCGGTTGATCAATTCTTCACAACCCTACACAACTTCATACTAATTAGGTGTCTCCTTTATAGTGGACTACATTTCACTTTTATGATGACTCTTTTCCAACCCTTCATCACCTTTTGGTTGATGGCTCCTTTTTAGCCATGGATAACTTCGTGATTACGATGGATCCTTCGTAGCACTCCATTTTATTTTTTTGGATAGCTCATTTGTAGCCCTATATTACTTTTTGATGAAATTAAATGAGGACAAAATACAATGTGAATACATAAAGTTCAGTAAACACATAGTAATTTCAATGCTCAAAAGACAGTACAAACAATATAGTAAGCAACTAACTTCGCATACTAATTTCAACGCTCAAAAGACAAGACAAACAATATAGTAAGCAACTAACTTCGGTATAGAGACTTTCCTCTTTGCATTACACTAACATGACAGTACATACTCTGATTATCACTATGAGGAATATAAAAGGTAAACAAAAATTACTGAAGAAATACCTGATGAGAAAGTGCAAAAGACTTCAAACAAACAGATGGAAACAAAGATGACAAGCTCCACAGAAAGCGCAAATAATTGGCAATGAAAATAAGAAAGGGATGGTTACATATATAAAGGTCTTAGAGGTTGGTTAAATTTGATGGAGATTAACACAATCAAAAGATCAATGTGATATTTACAGGATGGCAGTGGTAAGACATTAACTGCAGCAATCAAACCTAATAAAGGAAAATAAAATATCTTTCATCCACCTAATCGATGGTGCTGCATTGACAAATTAGTATGAAGTTGTGTAGGGTTATGAAGAATTCATCAACCGAAAGATAATAATGTTATACGCCCCACCAATTTGTTACTTTTTGGATAGCTCTTTTGTAGCCCTATATTATTTTTGTCAATGCAGCAACGTCGATTAGGTGGGTGAAAGATATTTTATTTTCCTTTATTAGATTTGACTGCCGCAGTTAATGTCTTACCACTGCCATCCTGTAAATATCACATTGATATTTTGATTGTATTAATCTCCATCAAATTTAACCAACCTCTGAGACCTTTATATATGTAACCATCCCTTTCTTATTTTCATTTCCAATTATTTGCGCTTTCTGTGGAGCTTGTCATCTTTGTTTCCATCTGTTTGTTTGAAGTCTTTTGCACTTTCTCATCAGGTATTTCTTCAGTAATTTTTGTTTACCTTTTATATTCCTCATAGTGATAATCAGAGTATGTACTGTCATGTTAGTGTAATGCAAAGAGGAAAGTGTCTATACCGAAGTTAGTTGCTTACTATATTGTTTGTCCTATCTTTTGAGCTTTGAAATTAGTATGCGTTCGAAGTTAGTTGCTTACTATATTGTTTGTACTGTCTTTTGAGCATTGAAATTACTATGCATTTACTGAACTTTGTGTATTCACACTGTATAGGCAAGGCATGTGAAGTGTTTGACAAGATGCCTTAAAGAGATGTGGTCTCATCGACTGTAATGCTTGTAGGATATGCAAAAAATGGATTTGTTGAAAAGGCTTTAGAAATTTCCAAGCAAATGCAATTGTCAGGTTTAAAGCCAAATTCTGCAACCCCCTCCTACAGATTCTTCATGGAATCACACAAGGATCCATAGCTCCTGCATGTATGATTATATCTATGCAGATCTCTCTGATAGTAGTGGGATTTTCTCGAAGGAGACTGCAACCCTTAACACAAGTTTAGGGGAGAGTATCAAAATCACCAATGTGGCATTTGGTTGTGGGATTAAGAGTTCAGGGCCTAGTTTTATAGGTCTAGCATTCGTTGGAGCACATGGCGTGATGGGGTTGGGAATGGGCCTATCTCATTCACTTCACAGATTGGTAAACTTGTTGGAAACAAATTTTCTTACTCCTTGGTAGACTACACTCTTTCTTCCCCATAGACAAATTATCTTGTATTGGGGCAGACACCTTTGAGGCGTTCCTTGAAATCTATGAGCTACACTCCTTTTTTGAGGAACAGTTTTGCAGAGACCTTTTACTACGTTGGGATTAAGCAAGTTTTTATTGAAGGGGTTCTTCTTCCCATCCTTCCCAGGGTTTGGAGTATTGATGTTCAGGGAAATGGGGGAACTGTCATTGATTCTGGCACCATCTTGACCTACATTGTAGAGCCTACATAGCAGATAATCCTTGCAGCATTCATAAAGATTGTATTGTGTCCAAGGGTCAGGCCTGTTCAGAGCTTTGATCTATGCTTCAATGTCTCAGGTATTGCCAGACCCCAATTACCAAGTTGACTATTGTTTTCAAGGGCAATGCAAGGTTTGATCCTCCTCCTTTGAACTATTTCATCAATGTTGCTGATGATGTTAAGTGCCTGGCATTTTAGGGTGTCTCTTCTCCTTCTGCTTTCTCTATTCTTGGTATTTTTTTTGCAGCAGAACTTTTTATCATGTATGATAGGGAGTTTTCTAGACTTGGGTTTGCTCACACTGATTGTTCCTCATCTTAGGGTGCATATTTTTGCTTGGGATTATTGTTGTTTGAAATTCTCTCATAGTAGAAGCAAATCTCAATTTCCTTGCTGCTTCTGATCAAGGACTAACACAAGTCACAAGGACTAACATTTCCAAGGGCCACAATCGACATTGGCAACATAGACCGACAAGGCCTCACATTCACAACGATTTCAAGAATACCTGATCTACAAAGTCTTTGCATACACCCAACCTTCATATTCCAATGATATGCACGCATGCAACAAAGCCCATATGTTGCACACCAAAAAAGTGAAGAGAACCGATTGAGAGCAATGTCAAATTCAACCTTGCCAGGCACTTAAAATGCATTTGAACCACTACAGATATATAGATTATTTACTGTAAATTATCTCTCTTCTTGCTTTACTACAAGATCCTCTCATTGGTCATTTACAGTATGTTCTCATTGTCTAAAACCTACAAACTACTCAACCAAAGGTACCTAATTATTTTTATTGAATTTCAACTTCAACATTCTTGTTTCTATTAGTTGTTTTTTACACTATGTTCTCATTGTCTAAATATATATCTTTTGTTTATTACAGAAGCATTGGAATTCAATGTGACTATGTTACAATATTGCTATACCATTGTACTCAATTGCAAACATTCTTGTAATGCAAATTAAGCATTTTATAAAAAACAATTTATTTTCATCATTGTATATATATCCTTATTCTACATTTTTTAATCACCCTCCTCAGGCACTTAACATTCATTTGAACTACTATGGGTATGTCACTTTCTTATTTGCTTTACTACCAATATTTATATAGATTATTTGTTATGAATTATATCTCTCTTCTTGCTTTGCTACAGGATCCTCTCATTGTTCATTTACACTACGTGTTCATTCTATAAGACTTACAAAATACTCAACCAAAAGTAACTATGTTTCTATTAGTTCATTTTCAAATACTAAATATATTTTTTGTTTATTACAAATACATTGGAGTTCCATGTGACCATGTTACAATATCGCTACACCATTGTACTCAATTGTAAACATTCTTGTAATGCAAATTAAACATTCTATAAAAACAATTTATTTTCATCATTGTATATATATCCTTATTCTACATTTTTTAATCACATAAATTTAAGTTCCTATTTATTTGTATACTATATCAATTCTACATTTTGTATTCACATAAATTATTTGTATAATAATTTACATTTATTTTATTTCATTTCTGGCCTTTTTAGATTATCTAAACTATTTCCTATTTCAACCAATATGTATCAATTACTAAAATGCATCCATACAATTATTCGGCATAACCCATTGCACACCAATATGTATCTAAAATTATTCGGCATAACCCATTGCACACCAAAGGTGCAATAGCTAGCTTATAGGTAAATGAGCTCTGCTAAAAATCCTATCCAGAGCAGTGTTAATGAAAGCAACTAAAGGGAAAACAATGCTGTCAAAACAATACGTTAAAAACGTGGGAACTTTTTTATTTTCTATATTTTATTTTTTCTATTTATCTGTGTTCACAATTTGCAGATACCCATTAAATTATTGAACACGTACGTCTTTTATCGTCTGCTGGGTCATGGACAAACAACTTCGACACACTTATGTCATACAGCTGACTGCATAACACAAAAAAAATCTGGTGCATTAATGGTGTGGATTATTGCAATAAACTCGGATCAAATCTGCACCGTTCCATGTGTCAGATAGTTTGTCCCCTAAGTGTGAACCCTTTATAAGTGAAATATATGACACTTTTGTTAATTAAAGCCTTTAGTGCATTGAAGAGCCCCATTGGTGTGCTAAAGGAATCCCAAGCCGACCAACCCAAAGCTTTCATAGTTTTCTTGTGGACTCGATTGTATTTACCTAGGTAGTTTTAAATTCATTTATAGAACTTTAATCTTGTAGAAACGAGAAGTAAAAAAACCTTTTTTTAAAAAGGTTGTAGGGTGACTAGTTTTTGCTTTTGTAGTATATTTAAAAATGTTGTGAATGGTGATTTAAATAATTGATTTGCTTATTTTTTATAAATATTTTGTTTATATAATAAGTATATGAATTAGTTAATAGGTTTCTTATATAAGTATTTATGTTTGGAAAATTGTTTTGTGTTAGGAAATTTGTTTCATGTTGTCAAATAGTTTTCAAGTAAAAAATAAATAATTTTCAAATCATCGAGAATCAATTTTACGCTTTTTTACTAACAAATATTCTCTTTCGTTATAAGTAAATCAAGTGTAAAAAATGATGGTAAGTTGTCTACCTTTACCCCTACCCTATCTTCTATCAACTCTCCCATAACCCAAGCTATCATTTAACATATGGGTAACATCTCCTCCACTCACTTCAATGCTCAAAATATGATGACTTTTCCCAATGTTTCATTTGTGGGGGTCTCTAAAGGGAATTGATAGTTGTCAACATTTATATATCATTTTAAGAAGGAACAATTGAGAATTACAAGAATTTTGAGCTTGGACATAGTTCTTAAACACTTTGGTTCCCACTTTAAATATATTATCTTGATACACACAATTTGAGTATTCCAAATCAAAGTTTAGCCAACTTTTTATTGGGATTTTATCTTTGTTGAAATTTATTAGAGATTGCATGAAAATGAGTAGTCTCTTAACAACCAAGGCTTCGATTTATGATGGATGAAGTGTGGGGAAGGTGTAATTCTCCAAGTCACATATCTAATATATTAGCTAACCAAACCAATTTATTATAAAGAACCACATAGGAACAACTTCATCATTCACGATATGACATTAGTGTGTCACATTGCATACCAATGTGTACATAAGTGTCACGCCAATCATGACAACACACAAGACATAACCAAGTCATTGTGATGATGCTTCACATCACACACAACACTAGACAAGCTAACACTTACAAGACCCTATTGTTGCTCTAAGCAAGGTAACACAAGTAAAATACTTACCAATTGTGGGCTGAAACCACCATGACAAATGTGTGAGAGGGTGGAACTACACCACAACGACTATCAAGTTCCAACCCATTATTGTATTTTCTCATGAATACAACACAAGGATAGGATGAGGGAACCATCTAGCTCAAATCTATCTCCTACACACTTGACAACATTCATGATGCCATGAGAAACCTAAGCAAGAGGTGGGTCAACTAAGAGATATCATATCTTAATTAGATAGGACAACCACTATTTCTTGGGACACATGACACACTTAGAAATGAAAAGGTGGGAAATATCCCACCAATGACACCCAAACACAAGGTACAAACCTCCATAAGAGGTTGCAGCACTAGAAAGTAGAAACCTTCCAACAACTAAAATAAAAATGGGTCATTTTCATGCAATGACATGTTTCCCAATGCAAAAAACATCATAAATCTCAAATTATGATGATTATCAACAAAGTGGCAACATGGAAAGAATCACTAGGCCAAGTTGAACAACTTTTGCAAACAAAGTTTTCCCAAAAATTAAAAAAAACACATGTTCAATGAAACAAAATACAACTTGTGTTAAAGGACAATAGTATGTCAAAAGGAGAATTGTTTATAAGACACTAGTGTACTAGTACCCAAGTGTACTAGAAATGTGTTGGAGTCCTAAAAAGGTGCTAGAGTCTAGAAAAGGTGTTGGAGCTTAGAAACTACACTGAAGTTCAAAAAATGCAATGTAGTCCAAAATCTGTATTGTTGACATGACCAAAGATTGAACAAACGATAATTTCTAGGTATCAAACTCAGTGGCTAGGACTCACAAAAATAAGATTACAACACATGTAGAGTCTAAAAAGGCCACAAATGATTAAGAAACCATGAGAGACAATCACACCAAAAGGTAAGTATAGAGATATGGGGGACCATAGAAGACATAATGTGGTTAGACATAAAGAGAAAACAATAAGAGGCCAAGCTCTTTTGAACTCGACTTCTCACCTGCAAAATATAGACCGCAAATTGGGAAGAGCGTGCTTGCATTGTGAAATCACCAATTTGCCACCAATTCATCATCATATTGCTACCAAAATGCCACCACAATATCCTTGAGGTCAAGGAGACCTATAAGTTTTCTTATTTTTTAGTGTAACAATTTAATTAAATAGCTAGATAAAAATGGTTTTGCATGATTTTTTTAATTTAAAAGAATTGAGGATTCTCCACCAATTGATGAAAACCCTCATTCAAAACTTCATGAAAACCTTGGTGAAGGACAATTATAGAAAACCTCTCAAAAAATGCTTGGATATATTCTTGAGATGCAAGAAAACATATTAGCGAAAATAGAAAACTATAAGAGAGAACTTGAGACAATAATTGAAAGGTTGAGAGATCTAGCAGGAACAAAATCCCATTAGTCTACCCTTGCCACTTCACTAGAATCAATTATCTCACATAGATTCTGCAAGTGGCCAAATTAACACTTGGTGAATTAAGAGGGCGAAAAAAAGATAATTCCATGCCAAAAATTATCCTAATATGAGTAAATAAAAACAATATTAAAATACTTGTGTGAAATGTTCACTAACTCACAAACTAATGCACCCCTACACGACATTTGCAAGAGGTTCCTTATCCATTAGTGCCACCACCAAGGGATAAGGAATAATTTTTAGGAAAGGTGGTGGATGGTTTTTTACCACCCTCCATGCAATAGAAATGAGGTCATGCAGTAATTTTTGAGGAAACTATATAGCGAGTTTATCCTCAAAATAATCCCAAACTACTTTGACATATGGGAGTCTCAAGGTATAGGTGGGGGCTTTACATAAAACATAGTGGGGACACACACATGCCCTAAACCAAGCACAAAGACCCCTTTCCAGGCTACACATTGAGCATGTCACAATCCCTTATATTGTGAAGGGGGGTATTGAGATTGAGACCCCACCATCCATTAGCTCACTCACTCTAACCCTTTTACAATACACTCTAGGCCTCTGGCACAAGGTGATGAGGGTGAGTCTTCCAAGTCTAAATGTTCACCTCACTTATGTTGACACTACGAGTCTCTTTGTGATTATGGATTTGAGGATGATTGAGATGCACTTGGTCAAGAACAATAAACATCTATATTAGAGAAAACTATCTTCATAGATGGACTACTAGATGAAACATATGACATTGATGGACATGCAAATTTGAAAAAGGTGAAATTTAATTTTATTATAATTCATTTTGAAATGTAAGATTAACTAAATTACTAAATTGATTTTAATTAAATTTCAGGGTTAGAGTGTTTGCCTTGCCTCTAATGACCTTCAAGCTACTAATCGTGCATGATGATGTCAATTCCATATGTATGTAATTAGTAAAAAAATAATAAATATAGTACATGTAAATAGTTTAACCTTATATGAATGGTAATCTTAAAACTCACATTGGATGTTGAAAAGATTAGTTTTGGTCCTTCAACATTGGCACTTGTTAGTCAAAGTGGCCATACATTTTTCATAATTGATGTACTTGTTTTATTATTTTTAATCATTAAATGTTTATAAAAGAATGCTAGGCAGATTTTGGTAGTTTAATAATGTTGTTTCATTTTTAGTTGATCACATCATTTGATACTCCTAGTATTCATGCCACAAAAGATTATGATGTTGTCATAGTAGTAGCATATTTGATGCCTTTGACAGAGGTATGAGCTAGGTTAGTAAATTTCATATTTTACTTGTTGTTATATCCATTTATTAGTGAAAATTTGAATGATGTTCATTTATAGTTTAATTTTTTATCTTGATTCTTGTCATAGAGTTTCACAACTCTAGTTCATGAATTTGTACCTCTTATGGATGAAGAGGAAAAATTCAATTCAGAAGGATTATGAGTTCCTGGTAAGTGATGACTTCATTATATGTCATTCTATAATTCATTTTTTATATATTAATGTGTATACTTTTTATTGTGTTAGGCGGCGCTCCAAATACTTATGAGACAGGGTTAATTCAATAGGTTTGAAAGCAACCATCATTCCATGCCTCTCCATCCACTTGTTATTCAAAGGTGGCTCATGATCTCTTCTCTTCCCCTAGAGGGAAGTGCCTACATTAGGGTGCTTTGTTGTATTCCTATATGGCAGTTTTGTACATTTTTTGTATTAAAAATATGTGACATTATATACTTATATGGCCTTTCTGTAAGTCTATATGGCTTTCTTGTATAATTATTGTACTTTTGGCGACATATAACATTATATGCCTATATAAATTTTTGGTTAATATAAATTTGTTTTATCAATATTGTCTATATTTGCTATAAATGATTAATTGAATAAAAGAAAAATTACACAAGTAAAATGAAGATCTTTTTATTCGAGTCATTAAATAAATTACCAATTCTTTTAGTCTTTCATCTTGTCTAGTGAGTTACTCCTACTCTAGGTCTTGGTTATCTACTTTAGCTTGGTCATGTAGAGGTTTGATTGCATGACATAGTTTAAATGAATTATTTGTCGTAATATATACTATGGAATGAGTTTGGTTGATACTTGTCTCTATTTTGAGATGGATTTGACTAATTGAGAATGAGATTGATTCTTGGTGTATCTTGATGAAGAGTTTGTGTGACCACCTTATCAAGAGCATTAACTTCCTTCAATATGAGCTTAAAATCTTAGGTTGAGCATAGTATCATCTTCTCATTGCAGTGTTATGTCCGTTTATCTCTTAAGGTGGATCATAAGGAATTATAAATGACATTATTTCATCTTTTTCTTTTTTTGGACAAATATTCCATATTTTCTTGGTATACCATGGCCTATATTTAACTTATTTATTTTCCTTCCTTGGACCAATGAGTGACTATTAGGAGGGACCACACCCCTACACATTGTCAAATAAATAAACTTTGTCACATATTTCAATCTAGTTCTCAATAGTGGTTGTTGCCATCTAGCCAAAAATCTAACAAATCATAACACTTATGTTTACATTGTCTCTATAACCTTACAATTATAGCTAAACATGTATAACTAATATGAGAATGTATCATTAAGATTTTGTTGTAACGCCTCGCCACACAACCCTAGAGGAAGTTGCATTTAACTAATTAAACGGAATAATTTTTTTTTTTAAAGGATAAATAATAAGTAAGTTAATTAACTAATGCCAACAACCTCTAAGGTTATGAGACAGAGGTTATATAGAACCTCAACAAAAAACATGAATACAAACTATTACAATTATTTAATTAATAAATTAACACATATATTCCAAGTAAGATGAAATAACAACAAGCATAAGATAAGACTTTCGATTTCATTAATCCATTCAGGGTGATCCCACAAAGCTGGTTTACAATTTCTAAGAGGAACTGATTTTTGCTGAAATCACATATTTTTAGAAAATATAATGATTTAAGCCTTTAAAATTTCCATTTTAAGGATTCCAATTGAATATGGTTTGATCAAACCACCTTAGATCAAACCCCCTTGGATAGAACCTCTCTAGTTTTAAACCATACCTATAAATGAGTCTCCTTTACACCTATCAAAATGCTGATAAAAAATCACATTTGATTTACCTTTTGGGGGATCAAATGAATTCATTTAAAATTTATTTTAAATGATTATGGTAGTCCTCAAAATTAGCTATCCCACAAATATAATTTTAATATGTTTTGGTTTTATTATATATGTGTTTTTTAAGTTTTATTAAACATAGGTTTTTCACTAAAAATCAAGCTCTCTGTTTTGCACATGTGGAAAAATAGAAAATTATCAAAATAAATTTTAAAAAAATATTTTTGTGCTGGGTATTGAAGTCCTTGATCCATTAAAAAAAAAAAAATTGAATTTCGATACATACAAAAAAAGTTATGTTGTATACAGTCCGCCTATGTTTGAATTGCAATTGGTTTGACTTTGAAACTCTATTAAGGAAAAAATATTCAATAAAAAACTATGAGACCAAATGAAAAATGTGCTAGATATAATAGTTAAAAATCTAAATTTGAAAAAATTAGAATTTTATCCTTCATACAAAAAAATTTATGTTGTATACGGTGAGTGTCACTTTTTAAAAATGTTGTTTTCTGAAAAAAAACCAATTTTTGTGGAGATGGAAAAATAAGTGTAATCTTATTCCAAAAATTTTGAAAAAAATATTTTTGGAGTCTATAGACAAAATTTTATGATACTCTAGTTTCCATCATCTTCAAATTCCTCACAGTTTAGCCGCTATAGGTGCCCGAATGTGAAGATTTAGTTAAAAATAATAATTTCAATGTCCAGTTTGGCCAAAAATTGTAAACCACTATTGTGGGATCACCCTTCATTAAACAATAAGGTTACGATCTCTCATTCCCCGAATGAGGCAAACCAATACATAATTACAATTACAAAATTCCACCTCGATAACACAGAGGGATAATGATTACAAGAATAACTGAAATGGAAACAAGTAAGAACTGCAACATAAACCACGAGCTCTCCAACTGGAAGTCTCGTCCACATGAACATGAAGAAAGATCCCAACGGATTTAGGTGCACACCACCCAACCAAGTGGAACCCAAAGGCCCACCCCCCGTGCTAGGGGATAGTAACAAGAATTCTATCCAAGGATGTCTACCTCTAGACATAGGCTAACATAACCATACTGAAATAAATGCAGTGACATCACTGACACAAGGTTACAATGCTTCAAGAATTACATAATCAATTGCATCATTGATGCGAACATACTGTCGACCTAGGAGAAGTGTCATCACAATGTTACATGGGTTACCCTGGTGAGTCTTCCTAGGTCCCGACCCCCATCTCGGGTTATCCTGGTAACCTCTAACGACTTCCGGCCCCTCATGTAAACCAATGCAGAATTAGTTATCTTTCATAGAGACAAGATAACGATCTTGCCATTCCGGGCCTTCTTGCCTCAACCCAAGTCTTTACAAGCCCTTGTGACCTTGAGTGAGGCATAATTATCTTATTAAGTGTTTGGTACTACGTGATACTCTAAATATTTAATTTAGTTATTACTGGATTAACTAACTTACAATGAGTTACCCTGGCACCATTTCGTGTGACGACCCTCGTTACAAGCCACTCCTCTAAGATGACATGTGGAACAAATCCACAACCCAAGGGTACACAAGTGCTACGCAAGGATATCACATCCCTAACCATGACATACAGTCAACACACTCTTGTTCGTGATAACCGGGGAACCACTAGTTACGCACTACCCAAGGCCATCTAAGGTTGACTACATAGTACGACAACCCACAGACTAAAATCCCAACTGGAAGACTTGTTAAATATTAAAAAAAACCACACTTCCCAATGATACGCACGTAAATCAATGCCAAGACAATAATCAAATTCTACTTTGGGTTCTATATCCTCACTAGCGTTCAATAAACAGTGCGTTAAATAAATAGAATTAATTACACCATTTAAAAATCATGTCATCTCTACACAGCATTTAAATGCATAAAACATTACTCGTGTCCCCATAATTCAATTAAAAACAGGATCCCATTTTAAATAAAATACTCATCCCTTAATCAATTAACTCATTAAAAAAAATAAAAATTTCTCATTTAAATAATGCAATAAGAAAAAAAACATAATCCTTTTAAAACATTAATATTAAAATATTAATATGACTATAAATGTTTAAAATTTTCCATAATATTCTAAAGAATAATAACATTATCCCATCATCTACAATTTCAATAATATAATAGTCATACTATTAAAATAATACATGTATCTAAACTATATGATGAAATAAATAATATCAAAATAATAAATTTTAATATTAAAATATTATAATAATTATAATATTAAAATATTATAAAAATTATAATATTTAAAGTTAAGAAATTATTATTATTATTTTTTTAAATTTTATTTTATTTCTAAAAAGCCCACGCCCTGCCTCAATTCGCGTGCGTGGTTAGGGCTGAGGCCACGGGTCAAAGTTTTCCCATCAACTGTCGGCGCTGCTAGGCAGAGTCTGGGTGGAGGTTGTGGTGGGGTTTGTGGTAGCCGCAGGAGGCGACGCCACCAAGTGGAGTAGCCACCGCAGTTCCACGCGAGCGGCGCTGGCAGCGTCACCACCACTGTGGCGACCGCTGCCTGTGCAGCTCGCGTGGGCCGCGGACGGTGGGGAGTGGGTGCGGCTCCCCCACTCCGCCCCCATGGGAGCGGCAGTGGGGTGAGCCCCCACTCGCCTGCCGTTTGTTTTCTTTTTTTCTTTTTTTTACAAAAAAAAACAAAACTGTCATTTTTTTTTCCAAAAAATTTTAAAAAAGTCTTTTTTTGCCACTTTCCCAAATTTTTTTAGAAAAATTTGATAGCATATCCTTACAATATGAAAATTATAAAAAAATAAATCTCAAATATATTATTTATAATGAATCTATATACATAAAAAATAACAATTCAACCATGCTAGAACATCAAATAAATTGAAGAACAAATGACACAAAATAAAATTGAGTTAACAATAGCAATTAATCCTCCATTATTCAACACCATTGAATCAACAAAATTCCAATTGAAACCCTCTTGAGCACTTCAGATTCCACAAGCTTTTCCTCCAAACCCACAAAATCAAGCAATCTTCCTCTTCTCTTTTCAATTTTCTCCCAAAAGCTCCATTTTTGATTTTGTGAAGAAATTTTTAAGATAATGCAAAATTTCTTCCAAAATCCCACAACAACCCCCATAAATTTTTGAAAATAGAATAGCAAAAGTCTTTCCTTTGAATTTTTGAATTTTTGAATTTCTAAATTGATTTTTAATTTATTTTCTTAATTTTCAATTTCAACTCCAATTTGCGTGCATTTTCAAAATGAATAATCTAAATCATTTCCACATAAATAACTTAATCAATTAATAAATAAATCTACCATAGGATTAAATATTAAATTAATTAAATTAAATTACTTAATAATTAAATCACAATTCCAACAATATTCTAACTCCCCAAATAATTGAAATCAGCCAATTAGAACCAAATAGCACAACTGGACCATACTAGGACTAACAACACACTACGACTAGGGTGACGACTCGGCACGGAAATCCTAGCTACTATCTCCCAATCGAATGCCATTGGGAAATGGACATGCTCGAACCTGTGAAACTAGGTGGAGTCGATGTCCTATACCTATCAACCCGCGAGCAAAGAACATATCCACGTGCAATAATATGACATAAATAAGGCACACCGTGAAGAGGAAGTCACGAGATCATAGGGCACTCGCAAGCGAGTGATGCGATACCATCCTCTTCACCAATACAATAGTTCTAACTGACGCATCTAACATAACAATATAATCGAAAGCATGAAACATTAAAAATTAAACATCCACATATGCTAACTCCAAACATGCCATAATAATCACATCAAAATATAGTATCATCACATCAAGAAACAGCACGATAAAATAGTGATAAACAGTAACCAAGTACTTAGTCCAAGTACAACACAAAACTAAAGCATAAAGAGGAAACAACATAGTTCGCACAATAGAGCAAAACAGAGGGGTGTTACATTTGTTCTCATTTTTTCTTTTAATAATTTTATTTGAATTGTATGGTCATTAAGATTCATATATTTTCTTTGAAATCATGTGAGTTGTATGGCTCGTTATGCTTAATTTCACATTAATCTAATGAGACCTATTAGATAATTTCTTTATTTATATATGTTTTTATAAAGGAATCCCCTTTGGTGGAAATATGTATGCATAGTGAGGTGGCATTATTGTTGGTAGGTTAGTTGGTGGTCTTGTGTTAAAGTGTGATAGGTTCTTATTGCTCATAGGTAAAAGACATGGGTAGTGGTGGGTCTGTGCAAGATCATGGGGGTCCAAAAAGTGGCAATGTGAAAAAATACATTTTTAACACGCCCAAAAATGCGAAATTCTCACCTTTGACTTTTTGTAGGCCCAAGTACAATATCTATTAGCAACGGATATCAGTCTTGAAATGGATATCCGTTTAGTTTAAGTGAGAGTTTATAATTCCGTCGGGTTTGGCCTCGACCGATTGTTTTATTTTATATATTATATTAATTTTTTAATATGTTTATCATATACTAATTTTTTTTTGATACATAAGATATTAGTTATTATATTAATAAAACTGATAAAATTTCATACAAGCATTTTCCGAGTAGGTTAGTGTATTATGACGAGCCAAAAATGGCATCTAGCCACCATAGATTTTATAGACACAGTCACCAAAAAATTTCTAACCAAAGATTTTACAGACAACCAACCATCAAGAAAAAAAACTAACCAAAGCCACTATTAACCCTAACCAAAACATGCTACATGAGAGCCATTAACGACAGAAAATCAACTAGAGCAATTGACGAAACGAAAAAAAACATCAAAGCCGACCCCAATAGACCAAAAAACCCTCGACCCAACAACCACCTTACATAAACTTGTTCAATTTTGCAAAGTCTTCAAATTCTAAAATCCACTCTTCATCATCCACCTCCATCATACCAAAGAATTTTTTAAGGAAAATAATAGCCACCACCACAACCGACCTGTGCCTCATCAAACCCGAACCAGTTAAGTCCAAAAGGAAAGGGTAAATCCTTATTGTGTCCTCCAGATGAATCCACTTCAGATCACACAGCCTCAGACAACCCCTTCCTTCAATCATCATGCCCAGAACCTCGTCCACGCCTTCCACCAAGTCTTCTTTGAACATTTTAACCGGCAAGTCGTTAGCCTCCACCTTCAGGACATTGTTGTCCAAGAAAGAAGCAAGAAACTGAGAGGTGATATAAAAATTGTCCCTCCCGTACTTGTCGCACTCCAAATGTCTCAAACCCAAGACCATCTTTATAGCCACAAGCACCAACGACTCATAATTATGCAGAATTCGCTTGAGTCTTTGATTAGAGACCTTCTTAAACGAGGCTTTCCTCGATGACAACTTCAAGGAAATGGGGGTATCGGCCCCAAAACAAGCAAGCCTCTCCACATAGACCTCAACCACAAATTTTGATCCCTTTGCCATCCTCTTTCCTTCTCAAATTGCCTTGTTTGAGAAGGAGAAGGAAACTCGCTAACACCACAGCTGCCTACTAAGGAAAGTATGCACCAAAATTAACCCAACCATCAATAAATACACGAACTTGGATTACCAAGCCATCTTTGAGCTCAACGAATGGTACACAATCAAATGAGCCAAATGTCCTCGCTGTAGATTGGGATCACCTCACCATTATTATCATGCATCACAATGAATTGATGTAAGGACCACAAATGTCCTAAACCTGAGTCTATAATCATACACAAAATCTACTAGGATACGCTCAACCCAATGGGCATGCCAACAAGGCACCCACCCCCAACCAACTTCCATCGTGACGTACAACACCACCTCCCATATAGATTATTGAATATATTATAGCATTATATTTTATTATAATATATTATATATTTAGATAATATATTATATATTATATCATATTATATTATATTATAATATATTATATATTATATATTATATTATATTATATTATATTATAATATATTATACTATATTATATTATATTATATTATATTATACTATATTATATTATATTATATTATATTATATTATAATATATTATACTATATTATATTATAATCTAATATATATTATAGCTTTAAAATAACATGCCAATTCAATATGGTAAGTCCTGGACCCGACCATATTTTAAAAAAGCTATAAAACAAAAAACAGATATCCGTTTCCTATTTTATAAACAAAAAAGATAAATATTATTATATATATAATATATTATAAATAATATAATATATATTAGATATAATATATAAAATAATATATATAACATAATATATATTATATATAATATATAATATAATATATATTATATATAATATATTAAAATTAATATACTTATAATATATAATATTATAATATATAACAATATATATAATATAATATATATTATGTATACTATATATTATATTATGTATAATATATATTATATTAATACATAATATATATATATTTTAATATAATGTAATATATATTATGTATTACTATAATATATATTATATTATAATATAATATAGTATAATATATATTATAATATAATATAATATATATTATATTATAATAAAATATATATTATATATATTGGTATATATATTATAATATAATATATATTATATTATTTTAAAAAATGAAGCACTACCTTAGGTAATATTAATCGCTGCCTTGGGGCTTCTTGCTTGTAGTGCCAACAACCAAAGCCCAGACCTTAATATCACTTAAATTTTTAATGGCGCAAGTAAGCCAAGTGGCGAAGGGTGAGGATCGGGAGTTGGTGAAGCATGAAGAGCAAAGGATTGAAGATCAGAAGATGCAACGGGGAAGAACGCATAGGCATGATATGCCAGAGGAGGACACCGATTGCTAGAGGGATCGTGCAACAAATGCAGCAATCTGAAGTAAGGAAAAATGGAGCGATGAATTGGAGCGAACGATTCCATTTGAAGAATTCAGGGAAAAGATCAATAATGGATGGATGACCTATGGGGTAGTGGGCAGGAATCCAAGAGAAGAAATATACAGACCCCAATGGGTCATGGAGAATGGTATATGGGTGGAAAAATGTCATCCCTACTAACAACCCAAGTATCGATCAAAAGTTGAATCTAAGCGAAGCAGAAATCATTCAAGGAAATTCGATGGCCAAGGGCCCCCATTGGTGAGACCTAACCAATATTCCAAGGTCATTGATAACTCAGGAGGAAACTAGAACTCGAATAGTAGAGGCAAGAAAACTTTTAGAAGATCGAATGGGTGGTTCGGGAAAAAACCTGGGGTGGATAGAGACACGACCAAAAATTGGCGCCAGGAAGATCACAAAAGGGTGCCACCACCCAAGTCAGACCGGATGTTGGTTTGGAAAAATCGGGTGAAGCGGATAGTGGTAAGTCTCTCCCAATACCTTCCTTCTTTGTAAGAAATGAAACATTCAAAAAAACTCGAGAATCACTACAAGAATTGGGTATATTTTCTAAATGGGGGGGGGGGGGAGGGGGGCAAAGGCCATAAGATCTGAACGGTCTTGGAAAATTGGTGTAGTAAAACCTGGGGAGAGAAAATAACAATGAAAGCCCTAGAAAATAACTAGTTTATGATAACATTCCCTGATCAAAAGGGGAAGACCAAAGCCCTAGAAATAGGGCCATACTTCTTAGATGGAACTCAATTGCATCCCGTAGATTGGCACCCGAATTTTGACCCATGAAAATTATGGATTGAGGAAAGAACGGTGTGGCTGAGATTATACAACCCGCCCTTAGAGTACTAGATGGAGGAAACTTTAAAGGAGATAGGAAGTCAGTTAGGAAAACTACAACGTGTAGATAAAATTCAAGAGGATCTGGAAAAAGGGTCTTACTTTCGAATATGCATATCGATGGCTCAGGGCATAGAATTGCCAAGGGTGGTGGATCTTATTTCAGAAAAAGGCTCTTGGAGACAAGTAGTGATCAGGGAAGATAACCTATAGATTTTCCCCAAGTGTAAATCAATGGATCATGAAAAGAATAAATGTATAGTAAGGGTTGAGGCTAGTAATATCGCTCTGTATAAGAGGGAGAAAGAGCCGAAAAAGGAGAAGGATAACAACTTGGAGTCAAGGCCACCAATCGAATATTTGGAAAAAAAATTGATAGAGTCAATAAGACTACCAAAGTTAGAAACCAAGGAGGTAGGGATGGGGGGAAGAAACTAAATGGATCCAAAGGAAGAGGAGAGCCAAAAAAATTACTGGCCAATTCATTATGGACAACCACTCATCTCAGACTCGGATCCCTAGTTCAAGGAGGATTTTGCTCACCTCACAGACATCAAGATTGAAAATTAGTCGATAGAAATCATAGAGAGGAGGTGGACTGAACTGGAGCGAAAGGATCTAGAAGCAACCCAAACGAAGGAACTAACCAGTTTTAGGGATCAGGAGGAAGGTGTGGAAGAAGGACAGGATCAAGGAAGTATGGGATCAGATTTAGACTGCGATGAAAGCTTTGAGGAATATCAAGAGGGAATCCTGGCCAAAAGAGGAATTGAGCAAATCCCCTCGGGCAAGAAAACGTCAAAGATCAAGTCCGCCAACCAAAAAGGACGCAAATCCAACAAAGAAAAACTAACAGTGGCAAGATCAACTTAAGGCCAAACAAAAATGGGCCAAATGATCCTTAGAAATGGGAAGGGGCTTCCCCTTCCCAGGGAGCCATGAGAATCATAAGCTAGAATGCTAGGGGCTTGAACGCCCCTAGCAAGTGGCATCACTTCAAGCGCCAAGTAGACAGTAATAAACTCGATGTTTTGATTATCTAGGAGACAAAATGGAGTAATGAGGAATAAGAGAAGTGGATGAAGTATTGGAAGGGCTGGAGAGGGATTCTTAAAGAGTCAATTGGGGCTTTTGGTGGAGTGGGAATAGTGTGGAACCCAGCCACGATGTGTTGTAAGCTCTTAGAATCGAATCAGAATTGGTTGATGGTCTCAGTAAGGATATACCAAGGGAATGCAAAATTCAAACTAATCAATGTATATGGACCTATAGCCACAACGGATAAGAGGAATCTTTGAGCAGAAATCTCGACTTCCCTGGGATAGATAAAAGAAGAAAAAAAAATAATTGGTGGGGACTTCAACACCACCTTGAACAACTTGGAGAAGCAGAGTGGGATGAGAACTCTAGACAGATCTCAAACGGACTTCCAAGACTTTGTGGACAAGAATATTCTAAGGGAGATACCAAAAAAATATGGAGTATACACATGGAAAAATAGAAGAATGGGCCATGCTGGAATTGCAGAGAAATTAGATAGATTCCTAGTGGCCGGGGATTGGAACCAAGGGTGAACTTGATGGAAGCCTCTATTTTACCTTGGAACAGATTGAACCATTTCCCAATCCAAATTACAATTCAACCTAAAAAATTTAAGGGTGGTTCACCCTTTCAATTCAAAAAGATGTGGCTAAGAGACCCGAATCTTCTAGACCATATTTTGATATGGTGGAAGGAAGTTTGGATTGGCAACGACTCATACTTATTCTCCTTTCAAAAGAAAATTTCCCACATCAAAGCTAAACTATGAGTCTGGAATAAGGAACATTTCAAAAACATATTTGAAGAAAGCGACAAGATATAGAGTGAACTCAGGTCCCTAAATGAGATAGTAATCGAAAAGGGTATGAGGCAAGAAGAATTCCTCAAGGAAAACAAGTTGCTAGAAGCTTAATCCGAGATTTTGGCAAGGATTGAATGTTACTGGAAATAGAAATCCAGAGAACCGTGGCTCCAAGAAGGAGATAGAAATACCAAATTTTTCCACAATACTACCCTGGTAAAAAAAAATACAAGTAGGATCACAGATCTGGTTAAAGAGGATGGGTCCCTTGCTAGAACTAAGCAGGAGATCAGCTAGGAGGCCATTAAGTACTTTGAGACCCTATTCAAGAAGGAAGCTCAATAGGATGGGAGACCTAGGGAGGATTTCATTAGAGGTATACCAAATTTGATCTTAGAGGTAGAGAATAGAGAACTCATTAAACCAATATGTATGGAAGAAGTCAAAAAAGGAACCTTCTAGCTTGGAACAAATAAATCCCCAGGGCCGAATGGCTTCTCGACCTTCTTTTTCAGAAATGTTGGGAAATAATCAAGGAGGACCTAGTCAAAGAAATGGAAGAATCAAGAAGAAAAACAAAAATGCTAGGGGAAATTAACCATACCTTGATTGCACTCATCCCAAAGAAGAAAGAGGCCAATTGCATGGGGGATTTTAGGCCCATTTCCCTATGTAATATAGTATATAAAATAGTAACGAAGGTTATCGCCAATAGGCTCAAGTTGGTAATTGATAAAATCATATCAAAGGAGAAAAGTGGCTTCATCCTGGGTAGGTCGATCGTAGAAGGCATAATAGTGGCACATGAAAAAATCCACACGACAAGGAAGTTAAGACAACTAAGCATGATCCTGAAACTAGATATTCTAAAGGCCTATGATCAGGTGGAAAGATAATTTCTATTAGACGTACTGATTGGGTTTGGCTTCGATATGAAGCTAGTGGAGTGGATTAGAAGCTGCATAATTGCCCCAAGATTCTCAATCTTGATTAATGGATTAGCCTAGGGTTTCATTGACTCCTCTCAGGGATTAAGGCAAGGGGATCCACTATCCCCATTTCTCTTCATTATAATGGAAAAAGACCTTGGCAGTAAAATTGGCCAAGCCAGGCTGGATGGATCATGGAGAGGCATTGAGGATGCCCTAGGGGTGGGGGCAAGCATGCACCAAAAATTTGTGGATGACACCATTCTGTTTGGACTAGCCACAAGAATGGAGGCAAGGAAGATAAAGAAGGTGTTGGATGATTACAGTAGGGCATCATGACAAGCTATCAATTGGAGAAAATCGAAAGTCTTCTTCCTTAATGTCCAGCCTAGCCTACAGTGAGACCTTGCAAGGATCCTGGGTGTATGACCAACTAGCCTCCCAGGGAGATTCCTAGGGATGCCCCTTTTTGTTGGGGCCAATCGTATTGGCTTCTAGGATAGGATAGTAGGAAAATGCAAAAAGAAGATGGAATTATGGAAGGGTAAATGGCTAACCTCAGTAGGTAGGTTGCTCATGATAAAATTCGTCCTGGCAACTATCCCAATATACTACATGTCATGTCTGAAAATCCCAAAGGGTATTGTGGATTAGCTCAACCAAATTATGAGGAAATTATTTTAGAATGGCCTGGAGGAAACAAACAGGGTTTCTTTGTTGGCCTAGGATAAGGTCTGCAAACCGTAGGTGTAACGCTCCGCCACAAAACCCTAGAGGAAGTTGCAATTAACTACTCAAATAAACTAATTTTTTTTTTAGTATAAACACTATGCAAGTTCACTAACTATTGCAACAACCTCTAAGGTTATGAGACTGAGATTACCTAATAATCCACAAACAACATTAATGAATTGAAACCACAACATTTAATTACTTATGACATTAAAGACACATACATTCCAAACAAGATAAATTCATCAAAGAAACTAGTGTCACCATAAGATCTCATTTACAATAAGATTACAACTCTCATTCCCTAAATGAGGTAAATCTGAAAGCATGATTACATATTACAACTTCCACCTCGATTACAAAGAGGGGTAATAAATTACAAGATTAACTAAAATGAAAATAAACATAAAGAGTAACAGGATCCCACGAGCTCTCCAACTAGAAATCTCGTCAACACGAACAAGAAGAAAGCCCAACGGAGTAAGGTGCACGCCACCCAACCAAGTGGAACCCAAAGGCCCATGCCCCATGCTAGGAGATAGTAACAAGGATTCCTAGACAAGACCAACTACCTCTAGACACAGGCTGAATCATAGCTAAACCAATTTGACACAACCAATCACATGAACCACACAAGTATAACTCAAACACAACTCAATTACATCACAAGCACAACTCAAGTACAACTCAAATATGGTTACATTGCTTCCAGAAATAATAGGTCAGGTATGTTAAGAAAACCATACACATAACAATCAAGTACCAACTACAAGTACACCATAACATTATTGACATGAATTACACTGCTTTAGTTATCACTCAAATAAACTACCTCCGAAGGTTACCCAATTTACCTCTCACGGCTCTGGCCCCTAACGAAAGTCATTCTTCTACTTGACAACATACCAGACATAACCAAACACAAAGGAAACCCAATTGCGTACAAACAAGACATCACGACCACTCCAACACTAGGAGGAAACATAAAAAGAACTTACTCCAACTTTGGAGGTAACAATGATATCAACGCCACTCCTCACAAGGAGCCACAAATCACATAATCCACTCCTTCCATAGGAGGCACAAGACATCCCCATTCGTGGAAATCGGGTAATAGCATTGTCACAACTCAAGCACTAACTAAGGGAATATCAAGTGGTTGACCTCACAAAACAACAACTCCCAAACTCTAGGGTACTCTGGAAGACTTACAAATTAAAGACACTTAACCCATTTCCCCACACATGAACATAGAGGAAATAATCACATAAGGAAATTGCGAGGAAAATAGCTAATTTTTGGATATATGAAACCCACTTCCTTAATATAGCTCAGTAGTTTATTGTCTCAATGAAACTAATTTAATAACGCCTCTTGCAGACAAAGGAAGACATTTAACCCAAATATTTAATTCCCTAATTGCTTTTTCAATAATAATGAAATGAACATTTACTTCATCCATTCCAAACAGGTTGACAACATGATACAACAACCCACATCTTTAAAACCCTATCAGGAAGACTTAACAACCCTTTCTATTTAATTTCCCCCAAAGTGATAACATAAGGAATTACATTTAAACAAACAATTTAATCAGAGTTAAATCTACTTCAGATTTCCTGAATCCACTTCTTAGTTAACCTTCGATACTTTATTGCATTTAATAAAACTGAGTTGAACAACGTCTGTATCAGACAAAGATGAAATATACACCAAATATTTCATTCTCTAATTGCTTTTAATTTAATATAAAATAGACACTTATTTCAATCATTCAGAAAATATTGTTTCGAAATAAATAACTGTTTCCTCTTTTCCAAAATATATATTACTTTAAAATCCATTAATTCATCTATTATTTTAGAATCAAATATTTAATCCTTAATTGTTTGCAAATAATAATAATAAAATAAACCTTTACTCCTTCGATTTAAAATATATCATTTTAAAATATCTACAACTCTTTTGTAAAATAAATCATTTAAAAAAAAAAACAATTAATCTCGTTATAAAAATATATAACTCTTAAATCCAATATTTGCCCTTTCCAATATATTATTTTAAAATAAACTCAATAATTGGAATATTACACATAAATCTAAGTTTCACAATTACATTTAATTCATGCATCATTTAAATCAATAACTTAATAAATATTTAATCATTTAATATCTATATATGTTAATATTTTAATATTATATAATAAAATATTAAATATTAATATATATATTTTAATATCTTATATATATTAATATTTTAATATTATAAACATATAATAATAAAATATTAAAATATATTCTAATTTATTTTAATTTATTTTAATTTTTTAAAACCCCGAACTTGAAGTCAACATGCATTTCTTGGTTCTCATGTTGCGTGTATTTTCTTTGCGGGAGTGCGGCAGAGGCGTTTTCCTTTGGGCGGCGGCCAGTTCAATCCGCAGCCGACCCTTCACCTGGGCTGACTGTGTTTAAACACAGTTGCACCACAGTGGGCGTGACTGTGTTTAAACACAGTCGAACCCTTGGTGGGGCACGACCGCCGCAAAGGAGAGGGGAGGGGGTTGTGGTGGAGGCTCTGCCTCCACAACCCCCAGGGTGGTGGGGGCGGGCCCACAACTTCCCAAAACCTCCAAATTTTTTTTTAAATTTTAAATTTTAATTTATTTATTATTTTATTTATTAAAATGAAACCTATGGATTTTGATTTCCATGCACCACATAGGATGAATTTTACAAATTATTTTTTTAACAGCATAACCCCCTTTCAATCAAAAAATGAACATAATAATAATATATATATGTATATATATCAATATATATACATTCATGAATTTAATTGACTCCACATCAAATTGACCACTTAATTTGAGCAAATAATTTTCAAAACATGAATTTGCAGCCAAGAATACAATTTTGTTTTTTGAAGAAAAAAACATTTGCCAATAGAGGGTTTGAAGTTTTGAAACCAGATGCAAGATGGGTTTTTCATGCAAATCCCAACAAAGTTTATATATATTTTCCAATAACAAATAAGAGTTGTGAATATTTTCAAGAAAAGAAATTAATTTTATAAAAAAGAAAACCTGGTTTCCATAAGTTTGAGAAGATTCAAAAGGGTGCAATGATTCTTCTTCAGATTCCAGTTCCTCCAACCAAATCCAAAACCCACAAAACTAGACATTTCTTCCTTCTCCATTTTTCCAATTTTTTCATCTCCTCAAGATTCATGAAAAATCCAAATGATAAAGAAAAATTCCAAAAATATCTCATCACCCACCCTCATTAATTTTCAGAAACAAAAACAGAGAATATCTCCAATTTTCAATTTTTCCATTAAAAATTTTCAAAAATGAAATTTAAATCCCTTTTTTTCAATTTTCAAACTTAGTTTAAATTCAAAATATCTATTAATTTCCAAAATGCATAACTAACTTCATTTCAACATAATTAATTTAATTAATTAATAAAATAAATCTAATCCAAAATTTAATTATTTTATTAATTAAATTAAATTAATCAATAAATAAAATAAAAAATTTCACATTATAACCAAATTAATTAACTCAACAACTTAATTACATAAGCCATTCATTTAACTTTTCTAACTTGCAATTTAATAAGATCAAGGCAAGAGAACAATAACAAACAACTGAACCAGACCAAAATCGATGGCACACTTAAGACTAGGGTGATGGTTTGACACGAAAAACCTAGCTACTATCTCCCAATCAATGCTATTGGCAATGGACATGCTCAAACTTGTGAAACCAGGTGGAGTAAGTGTCATGTACCTGTTAACCTACAAACAATAGAATATCGCACATGTATATTTGCATCATATAAAACACAATGTGAAGAGGAAGTCACGGAATCGCAGGGCGCTCACAAGCGAGTGATGCAATCCCATCCCCTTCACCAATACAATATTACCAACTGACGAATCTAACATCAATAATATTATCCAAACATAAAACATCATTAATTCCAATATTCACAATGCTAATCTAAAGCATGTCATAATGATACATCAGAATAGAATACCATCACATCAAAAGAGCAAAACAGAGGGGTCTTACAGCAGGCATAGGGCGAAGCAGGAATCAGATAGCTGAAGGAAATGAACCAGGAAATGGGTGCTAATTTGGTCTGGAAAATGTATACTAGCAATCAAAAGTGGGTAAGAATTTTGAGAAGGAAATACCTGGACTCAGATGATCCAGTGAGCATAATTAGAACACTCAACCCACCGAGAGGCTCGACAATCTGGAAATTCATTTGTGAGTGTAGGGACATCATTTGCAAGTATGTCACGTGGGAAGTCCACAATGATAGGAGTGTATCCTTTTGGGAAGATTCATGGGATGGATTTCTAAGCTAGGTAACATGGTGGGCTTGGCAGCAATCAAGGCATAATCAATCAGGTTTTGGGGTTCGAAGGTGAGTGATTATGGAGATAAAGTATGGAGTAATGGAATACAACAGTGGAGATGGAAAAAAACTAGATGTGCTCAATGCCCCTGAGGCTCAAGAAAAGGCCTTGGAATTGATCTTGAAAGCCAAGACTATCCCTGGTGGTGAAGGGGATGACTTATTGAGATGGGGTGCCTCAACAGATGGCGAGTACAAAGTAAAGCTTGGTTACAAGCTCAAGGAAACAGTGGAGGAAGGAAAAATATGGCCAAATGCACTCCTATGGGGGAAGAACATCTTGCCTAAAGATGGGGTTTTCATGTGGCTAGTGACCCAAGAGAAAATTCTAACACAGGACAGGCTAGTAAAGCTAAGATTCAGGGGTCCAAACAGATGTATAATGTGCAAGCAATAGGCGGAAATGAGATCCCACCTGTTGATCTCATGTCCTTACGTTGAGTACTACTGGAATTTTATGCTCGGGCTCCTAAGTTATCTTACACCACTTCCAACAAACCTCTGAGACTGGTTGTCTGCATGGCCAAGGAAGATCAACAAAGGATTTTTCAACAACATATAGAAAATAGTGCCATCCACGGTCTGCTAGGAAATCTAGAAGGAAAGAAACAGGCGTATTTTTCAAGAGCAATCGATGGGTAGAGAAATACTCGTAAGGCATGTGGTGAAAAGGATAGCCTTTCCAAAAATTGCTTTCTCTAACAGAGATATCGAGCTTACCAATAAATTCATTGGTCTTTGCATCCCTCCCATCGTTGGTACCATGGGGGCAATACCGAAGGATGAAATCAAAAGAAGAACAGTTTGGCAGAAACCGCTACCAGGATGGATTAAAGTAAATTTTGATGGTGCCTTTGTGGGTAATCCTAGAGCAGTTGGCATAGGCTATGTGGCAAGAGACTCCGAAGGTAGGGAGTTAGCAAAAAAGGCAGAGTACATTGGCCAAGAAACAAACAAAATGGCAGATTTAGGGTGGCCCTGAGCGGGCTGGAATTGGGAAAACTCATCGGGGTATCGAAGCTGCATCTGGAGGGGGATTCTTTGATCATAGTAAATGCTATCAGAAGTAACTCCACCCCGAATTGGCTATTACGTCATTGGTTGCATCTGATTTGGAACCTCATCACATCCTTCAAGGAATTCCAAGTTAGCCATGTGTACCGTGAAGGGAACACAGTGGCTGATAGGTTGGAAAAAGGGGTAGTGGTGAAGGTAGGGTACGATCAAGGTGGAGCCAGCTAAGCCTCAATCATGTGAAGTGTCATTCAAAAAGGTAGGTATTGAAGGTGACGATGTAAATATCAAGTCATTATGCATGGTGGATTTGGCTAGCACTGCGTATCCATTGTAACCTACAGCCTGTATGAAAGGTGTGCTTTGGTATTAGGGTGGCATCACACTTGGCAGGAAATCATCCTCTCAAGATATAGATGATTGATTCAAGGAAACAAAACGTCACTTCAGTCTAGTTTCCTCGAGAACGTTGGATCTGCATTTAGGAGATACTCACGTGGAAGGACAACACAATAACTTCGGTATAGGAAAGGCAACATTTGGCTATAAGTGTGGGTGGAGACATCGGAAAAGACACGTTTGGAAGTCTAGCAGAGAAGCATCTAAGGCGAACAGGTGGGAGAAGGAAGCAAGATGGAAACACCTGTTTACCTAGAAACAACTACAACCATGGTGCCATTTTAGGGTGAGGTGACAGACGTCAGGTTGCACAGGGTTCTTAAGGTGAAAGATAATTTGGTCATTCATGTAGTATGGGAGGTTCTGGGTCGGGAATTCATCTGGTTTCACCATAAGCACCGGCTCAATACAAACATCCCAGAGATGGTCTTGGCCCTTGCACTCTACAGGGGAATGGAGAAGCCAAGGGTTAAGAACCTATGTCAGCATCTATTCAAACACATGTATATGGGGGGAATAGATGCAGTGCTAGACAACGTCGATGAAAATGGGCTAATCTTTATGCCTCAGCATTACTACCTACTCAAGAAACAGGGTGCAAGGCTAGTACCAAAATTTTCGATCCTGTCAATAGTGGAGACTGAGGAATTGGAGGAACGGTGTATGGATATAGATAGAAACCTCAAATTCCTTCTGCACATGGTGGGTCTCCTTCCACCCATGACAAAGGAGGACTTGGGAAACTTTATGGCTCGTGAAGGGTTCAAAGTGGACACTAACGATGAGGATGGAAGCACCATGGTGACCCCTGTACTACCAGACTTAGAAGAAGACTGGCTGGAAGAGGATGGATGGGATGTGGAAGATATAGAAAAAGGCTCGGCACACAGGAGATGCAAATTGGAATGCCTAGTGAAGGCCCGTGCTGCACACGTAAAATAGATGCAGAAGGAAGAGAAGGAAAGGGGTTCATACCATGAGGATTCAAGCCCCATTTTCACCGCTCTGCGTGGCCCCTGGAAGCCGAGGGGGAGGAAGGGAAGAAAACCATGAGGGACCACCGTGGCATTACTGGTTAGTAGAATAGTTACTCTTTCTTAGTTATATCGGGTAGTATGGTTAATACAAATAGGTGGGTGGGGCTATTTTTTTATTGTTAAACAATAATTTTTTGCTTGTTTTTGGGCCAATATGGCATTTTGAACTTTGAACGTGAGCCGAAAGGCCACCAACACTTTGTTATTTTTTGCTCGATAATATATGGTGTTGGCCTAACCAGCTATTAACTTACCAAATATATATATATATATATATTATATTATAATAAAATATATATTATATTATATATATTAGAGCTTTGAATAAACTACTACCAATTCAATATGGTTGGGTCCCAATCTGATCATATTTTAAAAAAGATATGAATCAGGAACAAAAAGGAAAAATAATATAATATATATAATATATATTATATTAAAATTAATATATTTATAATATATTATATTATATTATATTATATTATATTATGTTATATTATATTATATCATATTATATTATATATAATATTATATTATAATATATTATATTATATATTATATTATATTATATTATAATTTAATATAATATATATTATACATATTATAATATATTATAATATGATATAATATAATATAACATAATATAATATAATATAATATATATAATAATGTAATATATATTATAGCTTTAAAAAAACCACTGCCAATTCAATATGGTCGGGTTTCGGACCTGACCATATTTTTATAAAGCTATAAATTAGGAAACAGATATCCATTTCCTATTTTATAAACAAAAAATAAAAATTTGAGTGCTCATTTGCTTGCTTGTGTGTGGGGTTTTTCTACTGGGAAACTTGAATATCCATTTGCGAGAGGACAATTAGCTTAAAATATTTCAAATTTATAAGTATGTTTGGATTTTTCAATTTTTATTCATTTTGCATTTTTTTTTTAATTTTAGTGAAAAATAGGGTAAATTTGATAGATTTTTCATTGCATTAAAACTATTGTTAATTTTGATTTTTTTTATCAATTAACAGATTTAAAATGGATCAACAGGGTAAGTGCACCAATTTGTGACACAGTTTAGGTGCCAAAGTGAAAAAAAGCCCCAAAAAAGGCTGAAATAAGCCATTTGGCGCATGCCAATTTGGCATGCGCCAAATGTAAAACTTAACATAAAAGCCAAAAATGGGTTTCAAACCCTCATTTCTCTTCAACCTGCAGCTTGACTTGGAGGATTTGAGGTCTACAACTCGCGCTCACCAAATCTCGTCCATTGTTTACATCCTTAGCTTGCCATTTTCCACAAGGATGCCGCCAACACATCAGAGAGGTCGAAGATTGCAAAGAGGTATGTATTTTTATTCTATTTATTTTGAATTTGATATAGAATGCAAATTTAAATAGGTTTTTATAATAAAGCTTTGTTCTAATTCTCAGGGAATGAATCTCCACTTCGAACATTGAGAATTCACAATCACCCCCTCATGAAGAGCCTCCTATAGAAGAACAACCCAAAACCCCTCCATCAATTCATAGGCATCCTCAAGGAACACAAGAAAATATTCAAAATCAAATTGAAAACAATAAAAGAGACATTCAACAATTAATTGGAAGATTCACCGAGCATGCTAAAACCCACCCTTATAGGAGAGGGATTGTTGAATCATTGAAGTCAATTGTAACTCATATAGGAGAAATGAGCAAGCGAATGAATTTTTGGTCAAATAAGAGGCATGAGATGAGACAATTTTATGCTAGTGTTTTGTCATGTGTAGATGTCAAAGAACAAAAAAATAGCAAAGCTAACCTATGTGCCCTATTTATAGACCCGAGAACAATGAACCTTTGTCTCATGCATATAGGAGGGTCCCCATCCATTGGTGCCACCATGAGTTAATCAAAAACAAATTTTGGGAGCGATGGTGGATGGTATTTGACCAACCTCCATGCAATAACCATGAAGTCCCGCAATAATTTTTGAGGAAACTCTATTGCGAGTTTTTCCTCAATAAAATGCCAAACTATTTTGACATCTTAGACTTTCAAGGTAGAGGTGGGGGCTCCACACATGAAAGACCTACTGCATGACGTAATCCATAGTTGGCACTGAGAGCCTTGGCTAGAACCATGGTGGAGCATGTCAGTGTTCCTTCCATTGTTAAGGACAATGTAGAGGTGGACACGCTGAAGTCAATTGACTCACTCACCCAGACCATTTTACAGTGTACGAGTCCTCTAATAGAGCCTAGTGTGGAGGAGACTTGTAGGCCCCGAGCTCCACCCCACCATTGTGGCACTTGTGGTGTTGTTTGCACGTATGATTATCAGAGTGCTCATGATGCAGCTACACAACCTACATCAGTTGCAAAGGCAATGGCTTTCACATATGACATTTTGAATGATACATTCGACATTGACACTCAGGTAAAATTTAGCAAGTTATTTTAATGTTGTTTATTAAATTATATTTTGAAATTTAAGAATAACTAGATTAGTGGAATTTTGATATGATGAAATTTTAGGGTCAGACTGTTCATGAGGCATGCTCTATTCCTACAGACCCTTATACATTCTCGATGATGAGTCCACAACTATGCAACTAGTATTATAGATATTATTATTGCATTTGAATAGTTGAATGTTATATTTGAATGTTTATCTCATAACATGCTTTGGATTTCAAATAGTTTCCTAGTGCACCTTCTTCATCCACACCTCGCAATTCATATCTTCAAACAACTTACACTCAAGTAGCCTTTATTCATTAATGGTGTTGTAAAACTATGTTAGCTAGTTTTCATAATTTTGCGTATATACAAATCTAAAAAATTGATGAGAAACACAAACTTTGCATTTTTATTCCTTGATCATGTCATATTATGTTCTCCTAATTCACTTTTTGTTCATTTATTCCTTCCTAATCCCATACCATTAACATTTAATAGTTTATCCTATTTTCCATGATCCCCTCCTAGCCCATCCCACTAATATCTTCTAGTCCATGCTATGTGTCATTATGTCCTTCTACTCCCATCTTATTGTACCCATTATTATTTCACCCTAGATGTTCCATGGTCCCTTATGTTCCACCCTATGTTCCTTTATATCATCCTATGTTATACCATATTTATCCACGTTTCATCCTAGATAACTCTTCTCTATTATTGCTACACACAGGTCAAGTTCATACTTCGTGTACTATAGTCAAACCCTAGACACCTCCTAATTCACCCTATTTTGCATTATTCCCTAATAATCACATCCCATTAACCTCTAATTGTCCACCCTATATTTTTTTATCCCATCTTAGCCCATCCCATCAATCTATACTAGTCCATCCTATGTTCCATTAATCCCTTCTATTCCCATCCCATTACCCTCTCTTATTTCACCTTATGTTCCATTATCCCCTCTTGGTCTTTATATCAACATGATACCTAAGATATTGTTTCATTTTTAGTTGTTGACATCAGATAACTCTGGTGATGTTGGTGGCATGATGGACCACGGAGTTGTTGCAGCAATAGCCTGTTCTGATCCATTGAGAGAGGTATGCAATAGATTAGTCGATTTGACATTATATTTGCTCTTTTATGGTCTATTATATAAAATTTTCACGATACTTTTATGTAGTTTAATTTCTATCTTAATGGTTGCTACAGGTGGTTGTCACTCCAGATCATGGATGTGGTGATGCTGTAAATGTGCATGATGACTATATGTATGCGGTAATTGATTATATATTTTCTTATATGCCATTCCACAAATCAATTTCTATGTATTAACATCTTTACTTTTTATTGTATCAGTTGAAAGTCTAGAGTGAAGAGAGGAGGACTAGCGAGCGTGTTTGAAAGACAAGAGAAACAACAGTCACTCCATCCAGCCGAATTTCGAAGGCAGCACAAGATCTATTTCCTTCCCCTAGAGGGAAATGACTATGTATTAGGGTTGTTTGTTGTATGCCTATGTGGCATTTTGGAACATATGTTTTGTACTATAGATATATACGTGACATTTTATGTCCATATGGCTCCTTTGTACTAAGCCTGTATGGTTTTTTTGGATATATTGTATATACTTTTATCAATATATATCATTGTATAGCCTTTCAACTTTTTGATTAAAGAAAATCTTATTTTGCTATTGCCATTCTTGAATGATGTTATCATGCGTATCATGCAAATTGTATGCTTGAATGTTGTAGGCATGGATTTTGTTTACATCTAATGCTTAATTAATTACTATCGAATTCTCAATAAACCCCATCTAAAGCGTATTGTGTAAATAAGCTCCATTCGTGGTGGTTTGTATCCTTTGAAATGATTCAATTACTTGTGCCTCACTTATTCACATGTATACTTCACCTATATTGTGTGTATTCACATGTATGCTTCATTCTTCCAATGCATAGCAACAAAAGTATTTTGGGGAAAAAATTGCCAAAGCAAAAGTATAAGAGTTTTTGAAAAAATCGAGAAAAATTGTAGAACAAGAGATAAAAAAAAAAATTTAAAAAAAATTGAAAGGTATTTCGATAGTATATAGAGATATAGAGAGCAAATAAAATAAATATTTTAACTAATGAATTGTAAAAAATGGATTTTTGTACTTTATATTCATATCGTTGATTACATTGCATTGCACATCTTTCAAAGTCAAAGCATTACTTCACTTTGCATAACTAATAACTAGATGTTGATAGATGACACAATTTCAATTACAATATAGTTTGTACAAAGTCAACCTAAGAAGTTATGCAATTTCTTCACATTGCATAACTAATAACTAGGAGTAGCTGCCAATTGCATTTTATTATCATAGCATTCTATGAGACCAAATTTATTTGAGGTATTTTTTCAAATAGTTCACTGCCTTGTTTATGTTACCACATTTTTCATACATGTCTACCAAAGAATCTTGTCAAATAGTTCACTGCCTTGTTGCTATGGTTAAAATCCTAAAACAAGTGATTTCGAACAAGCTATGGATGCTTCGAAAAAATATATCAAAAGCATAATAGTAAGCAATAGCATAGACAAGGCAGTAAACTATTTGAAAAAATGCATCAAATAAATATGGTGATGGAGTGCCATGACAAGCCATAGACAAGGCAGTGAACTAGTTCAAAAGATGCCTCAAATAAATGTGGTCTCACGGTGACAAAATGCCATGACAATCAAATTGCTTTTGATTGTCATGGCATTCCATCACCATGATACCTCATTTTTTTGAGGCATTTTTTCAAAGAGTTCACTGCCTTTTCTATGCTACCACATTTTTCATACATGTATATCAAAGCATTATATCAAATAGTTAATTTCCTTGCTACTATGGATAAAACCCTAAAACATTGATGTAGTAGGGGAGGTCCCGTAATCTCACTAAAAAAATACCCATTTAATTATTGAACACGTAATCATTGTGAAACATCTTCGACCCACTTATGTCTTACGACTAACTGCATAACACAAATAAAATCTGGTGCATTAATGGTGTAGATTATTGCAATAAACTCAAATCAAATTTACACCTTTCCATGTCTCAAATAGTTTGTCCCCTAAGTGTGAGGGCTTTAACTATATGACACTTTTGATAATTAGAGCATTTAGTGCATTGAAGAGCCCCATAGGTGTACTAAAGGAATCCCAAGCTGACCAACCCAAAGATTTCATAGTTTTCATGTGGATTCGATTGTATTTACCTAGGTAGTTTTAAATTCATTTATAGAACTTTAATCATGTGGAAAGGAGAAGTAAATTTATTTTTTTTTAACAAGGTTGTAGAGTGACTAGTTTTTGATTTGTAGTATATTTTAAAATGTTGTGAATGGTGATTTAAATAATTGATTTGTTTATTATTTATAAATATTTTGTTTATGTAGTAAGTAAATGAATTAGTTAATAGGTTTATTATATGAGTATTTATGTAGAATATTGTTTTGTTCTAGTAAATTTGTTTTATATTGTCAAATAGTTTTCAATTAAAAAATAAATAATTTTCAAATCACCGAGAATCAATTTCACACTTTTTGACTAACAAATATTCTCTTTCGTTATAAGTAAATCAATTGTAAAAAGTGATGGTAAGTTGTCTTCCTTTACCCCTACCCTATCTTCTATCAACTCTCCCATAACCCAAGCTATCATTTAACATATGGGTAACCTCTCCTCCACTCACTTCAAAGCTCAAAATATGATGACTTTTCCCAATGTTTCATTTGTGGGGGTCTCTAAAGGGGATGAATAGTTGTCAACATTCATATATCAATTTAAGAAGGAAAAATTGAGGATTTCAAGAATTTTGATCTTGGACACAATTCTTAATCACTTTGGTTCCCACTTTAAATATATTATCTCGATACACACAATTTGAGTATTCCAAATCAAAGTTTAGCCAACCTTTTATTAGGCTTTTATCTTTGTTGAAATTTATTAGCGATTGAATGAAAACGAGTAGTCTCTTAACAACCAAGGCTTGGATTTATGATGGATGAAGTGTGGGGAAGGTACAATTCTCCAAGTCACATATCTAATATATTAGCTAACCAAACAAATTTATTTTAAAGAACCAAATAGGAACAACGTCATCATTCATGATATGATATTAGTGTGTCACATTGCATACCAATTTGTATAGAAGTGTCACGCCAATCATGATAAAACACAAGACATAACCAAGTCATTGTGATGATGCTTCACATCACATGCAACACTAGACAAGACCCCATTGTTGCTCCAAGCAAGGTGACACAAGTGAAATACTTACCAATTATGCGCCAAAACCGCCATGACGAATGTGTGAGAGAGTAGAACTATACCACAATGACTATCAAGTTGCAACCCATTATCGCATTTTCTCATGAATACAACACAAGGATAGGATGAGGGAACCATCTAGCTCAAATCCATCTCCTACACACACTTGACAACATTCATTATGCCATGGGAAACCTAAGCAAGAGGTGGGCCAACTAAGAGATATCATATCTCAATTAGATAGGACAACCACTATTTCTTAGGACACATGACACACTTACCAATGAAAAGGTGAAAAATATCCCACCAATGTCACCCAAAAACAAGGAACAAACCTCCATAATAGGTTGCACCACTAGGAAGTAGAAACCTTCCAACAACTAAAATAACAATGGGTCACTTTTGTGTAATGACATGTTTTCCAATGAAAAATACATCATAAATCTCAAGTTATGATGATTATCAAGAAAGTGGCAACATGGAAAGAATCACAAGGCCAAGTTGAACAACTTTTGCAAACAAAGTTTTCCCAAAAATAGAGATATACATGTTCAATGAAACAAAATACTACTTATGTTAAAGGATAATAGTATGATAGAAAGAGAATTGTTTATAGGACACCAACGCATTAGTACTCGAGTGCACTAGAAATGTGTTGGAGTCCTAAAAAGGTGCTAGAGTGTAGAGAAAGTGTTGGAGCTTAGAAACTGCACTGAAGTTCAAAAAAAGCAATGTAGTCCAAAATTTGTGTTGACACGACCAAACACTAAATAAATGATCATTTCTAGGTATCAAACTTAGTGGCTAGAGCTCACGAAAATAATATTACAACACATGTAGAGTCTAAAAAGGCCACAAATGATTAAGAAATCATGAGAGACAATCACACATAAAGATAAGTACATAAAGATGGGGGACCAAAAAGTGGCCACGCCACTTTTTGGTCCCATGGAATACATAATGTGGTTAGACATAAAGAGAAAAAAACAAGAGGCCAAGCTCTTTTGAACTTGACTTCTCACCTTCAAAACATAGACTACAACTTGGGAAGAGCATGCTTGCATTGTGAAATCACAAATTTGCCACCAGTTCATCATCATATTGCTACCAAAATGCCACCACAATATTCCTGAGGTCGAGGAGGTAAGTTGTCTTATTTTTTAGTGTAAAAAATTAATTAAATAGCTAAATAGAAATGATTTTGCGTGATTTTTTTTAATTTACAAGAATTGAGAATTCTCCACCAATTGATGAAAACCCTCATTCACCACTTCATGAAAACCTTGGTGAAGGACAACCATAGAAAACTCCTCCAACAATGCTTGGAAACATTCTTGAGATGCAAGAAAACATATTAGGGAAAATAGAAAACAAGAGAGAACTTGAGACAATAATTGAAAGGTTGAGAGATCTAGCTGGAACAAACTCCCATTAGTCTAACCTCACCACTTCACTAGAATTGATTATCTCACATAGATTCTGCAAGTGGCCAAATTAACACTTGATGAATTAAGAGGGTGAAACAAAGATAATTTCATGCCAAAAGTTATCCTAATATGAGTAAATAAAAAAATATTAAAAGACTTGTGTGAAATGTTCACTAACCCACAAACTAATGCACCCCTACACGACATTTGCAAGAGGTTCCCTATCCATTAGTGTCACCATTAAGGGATAAGGAATAATTTTTGTGGAAGGTGGTTGATGGTTTTTTGTAATGCCCCACCATGAAACCCTAGAGGAAGTTGCATCCACTACAGAAGCGTACAAATTTTTTTCTTAAAAAAATGCATTATTAACAAGGAAGATGCACATCACATTCACAAAAACCTCTAAGGTATGCGACAAGATTACATCTAAAACCATACACATATGTTACTCTTATAAATCATTTAATTAAATTACTAATCATACATTTAAATACACATACATACAAAGCATTAAAGATACCAACACATAGAATATGATATAACAAGTTCCAAATTGTATTAATTCACAAGTAAGATTACAATACTCATTCCCAGAATGAGGTAGATCAAACCTAATTATTACAATTACAAGATTCCTCCTCGAATACAATTGAGGAGTGAATTTATTACAAATGCCAACTGTAATAATACATTAAAATAAATGAACATATCTACAAGAATCACCACGATCTCTTCAATTGGAAGACCTCACCATCACGAACTAAAGAAGGGGGACCCAACGGTGTAGGGTGCACGTTCCTCCCAACCAAGTGGTACCCGAAGGCCCACCCCCCTTGCTAGGAGACAGTAACAAGGATACTAGGCAAGACCATCTACCCCTAGACACAGACTTCACAAAACTGAACTTATCATAAACTAGTACACAACCAACTCAAAAGTACAATGCTTCTACAGTTAAAAAATTTGACACACCAATGAACCATACACACAACCAACCTAGGAGAAGTGTCACCAAAAAGATGCATGAGTTACTCGTCAGATCTTCCCAGATCCTGACCCCCATCAAGATTCACTCTCCTACTATCAACACACGAAACATAACCACTCCAAACTAAGGAGGTAACAATTAGCCAAACTAGTCCATATAGAAGAGGAACAAAACATCCCCGTTTGTGGAAACCAGGTGACCCACTAAAAATGGAAATCCTCACTACCATAGAGAATTACAAAAGATAGAACCATGAAACACAGCTCCCAAAGTTAACATAACCCACTAGGGAGACTTACAAAACCTCATCTAATACCTCTATACAACTTACCCCAAAATGCCACAGAAGAGATCTCAAGCACATCATAAAGGCACAATAATTTAATATTCACAGTATTGTAATCTTTCACCAATTTGCTTAAAGGCAATAAAATATTTAAATACAATTGCACATCCCAATTATCCCAATTTAACTAATTAAAAGGCTCTTTCAAATGGAGATAAAAATCATAGTATCTATTTCTCCAATTTCCTCAAATTTAGATAATCAAATATCCATTCCTACAAAAAAAAGATTATAATATTTAAATAAAATACCTATTTCCACAATTACATTTAATAAGATATATATTTCCTCTAATAAATTAGATCTTGCAAATAAATTATTTTTAAAATCTCTAATTGTGCATACTATACTCACAACTAATTAATTAATCACATTAAATATATATTCCAATATATATACACTAAATATATACACAACCATATATATACATATATATAATCATGTATATACTAATATATACACATTATATATATATATCATGATTTACTAGTAAAATACCTTTTTAAGAAAACACATTAAAACAATTTTTTTTTTTAATATAAAAAAATAAAAAAATATATATATATAATACATATTATTTATTTATATATATATATATATATATCAAATTACAAATTAAGTCCAAATTGAAGGCATAGATGAGGTGGGCACAATGCATAAAGTTCACTGTTTGTAATATATTATACTCCATTTATTGTGCACGGGGAGGGGCCCTGTGCTTTGCACAGCCACCCTCCCACACTTGGGAGTGGCCATCTAAGGTGGGGTTGCGCTGCCCAAAGGTAGCGTTCCATCCACCAAAGTGTGGAGGGCATTGCCTTTGGTAGCCGCACCCTCACCATGGTACAGAATCTTCGGCCAAAAATAAAATGCCCTCCCTCAATTATGTTTGTCGTACGGATGGCAGCCAAAGAAATAAACACAGGTATTAAAATATAAACAATATATATATTTTATATATATGTGTGATTATATATACATATAATATATGTATATACACATATATGTATATATAAATATATACATACTAAGAATTTCAAAACAATAGATAAATTGGGGAAAAACTTTTGAAGAAGGTCATCTAGGAAAAAAATCAATTGGGTAAACAATTTTTTTTGGAAAAAAATTGTACAATTTCAATAAAAGATTTCTCAAATTTCACACTGGATTTTATTTTTAAATAGAGAATTTACAAAGACTTCATAATGTTTCTTTCATACATAGAGGAATTTACCAACCCTACATAGAACAAAATTTAACAAAATTCTATAGACGGTTGTTTCAATCTTATTATAGAGGCTTTCAATTAAATCTTTTCATAGATGTTCTCGAATTTACTTTAAATAAATAAATTTAATAGAGGAGGATAATAGATTTCTACAAAAGATTACTACAAGAACCAATATAGAGGTTTTCTACAAAGAATCTTACAGAGAATTTATTTATTCCTCCATTGTTTCCTTCAGGGTTCTATTTCATTGTTTACAATAATTTCCTATAGAGGCTCTTTAATTTTACTATAAAATATTCTACTAGGAAGCCTTACAAATTTATAAAAGTAATTTAAAAGCTTCTACACCAATCATAATTTCTTTTTGTATAGGTAATCTTTCTGAATTGCAAAACAATCAAAATAATAAAAGGAACCTATTTTCGAAAGCTAGGGGAAATGGCATTTGTTGTAAAGCTTCACCTGTAGATTCCAATTTTGCGAAAGCCTGCAAAGCAACTTCTATAGCCAATTATTTTTCTCAAAAAATTTCCAGATCCCAGCAAAAAATCCTTTCCAACCCCCCATTTTCCCCAAATTCCAACATGCAAAATATTTTGTGCCTTGCCGTGAAAAGATTTCCGCTTCCTCACCCAAAGCCCAGATTAACTCTCAGGAATTCATTTCCCCCCAAAAAACTAATTTTCTAACACTTGTTGGAAACTCCAAAATATCTTCCAACAACCCACTTAATCTTAAAATCTTTGAATAACCAAAATTTAATATTTAAATATTTTTAAAAAATTCCATTCAAATATAACCAATTTAATTAATTTAATTAATCAATTAATCTAAAGATTAATATTTTTATTAATTAAATTAAATTAATTAATTTATTAATTCTAAAACTCAACATTTAAAATATAAATAATCTACTTTTCAACTTTTAATAAAGAATTTCAATAAATTTCTTCTAAAGCATTTTACCATAGTAATTTAAAGCAATGATAAACACAATTAAACAACCACGACTGACTAAACCAGATGACACACTGGGGCTAGGGTGTAGACCTGACACAAGTAACCTAGCTACTATCTCCCACTCAACATAACCATTGGGTCGACACGCTCAGACCTATGAAGCCAGGTGGAGTCGATGTCTTGTACCTGCAATCCTGTAAATGAGGCATCAATAACACATGAATATAAAATCATCATAAAACACACCGTGAAGAGGAAATCATAGAATCACAGGGCACTCGCAAGTGAGTGATGCAATCTCGTCCCCTTCACCAATACACTTAGCATGAACTGACAGTTCTCATCATAAATAGAATTCTCATGTGCAATATTCGTGTTATAACAAACCAACATTATTCTATTCAAAGCATGTCCAATAAAAACATCAAATAAATTACATCACACATATAGTTCACGTCACTGTATAAATAGCGATCAAAATATCCAAGCATCATAATCTAAACATAAGAGCAAAACAGAGGGGTGTTACATTTTTTACCATCCTCCATGCAATATAAATGAGGTCCCGTAGTAGTTTTTGAGGAAACTATATAGCGAGTTTATCCTCAAAAAAATCCCAAAGTACTTTGACATGTGGGAATCTCAAGGTAGAGATGGGGGCTCTACATAAAACATAGTGGGGACAAACACGTGCCCAAAACCAAGAACAAAGATCCCTTTCCAGGCTAGACACTGAGCATGCCACAATCCCTTATATTGTGAAGGAGGGTATTGAGATCGAATCCATTAGCTTGAACTCACTCTAACCCTTTACAACACACTAGGCCTCTGGCACAAGATGATGAGGGTGAGTCTTCCAAGTCTCAATGTTCACCTCAATTATAATGACACTACAAGTCTTTGTGATTGTGGATTTGAGGATGATTGATATGCACTTTGAAAACAACACTTGAGACACATCTATATTAGAGAAAACTATCTTCATAGATGGACTACTAGATGAAAAATATGACATTGATGTAAATGTAACTTTAAAAAGGGTAAAATTCAATTTTATTATATTTCATTTTGAAATGTAAGATGAACTAAATTACTAAATTGATTGTAATAAAATTTTAGGGTCAAAGTGTTCACCCTGCTTCTAGTGGCCTTTAATCTACTAATCACATGATGATGTCGAGTCCATATGTATGTAATTAGTAAATAAATAATAAATATAGTAAATGTAAAAATTTTAACCTTATATGAATGGTAATCTTAAAACTCACATTGGATGTTGAAAATTTAGTGTTGGGCCTTCAACATTGGCACTTGTTTTTTATTAGGGGTAAAAAATGGGTTTTGATGGGGCCCAAAACCTAGTACATAACAGTTTTGAAGGGAACCGTCAACCTACCAAAGAAGAGAAATTTGCTTAAAAAGATGAAACACATACCAACAATAGCCCAACAACAACCTCTGAAATATTAACATGACTACATAGGCTACAAAAGACAAATAAGCATGGGCCCAAAGCCCAATTACACCTTGGTTTTATCCAAGACCAGAAACCCATTTTACAAACTTAAAAATCACCTAAAGTAGCCATGCGTCACCAAACCAACCTCTTAGATCATTCAAATCTAAGCCCAAAATAATAGAGATCACTGTGGTGTAAACCACATGCAAGAAATCCCTACAATACAAACTCACCTGGTAATAGGACACCAACTCCATCTCCACCTTTAAAGGAGTGATCTCGCCTATATTGGAGAGGATGATACAGTTAGCTAAACCACTGCAGCCAGAAATCACCAACACCCTCAACCTCCACCTCCATAGGAGGACTGCCCACCTCAATAGAAACAACTGAGGGAGGTCCACCTCCATAGGACTTAAGGAGAAAGCCAACATAGCATCCAAGAGAGATACCACAACATGCTTTAGAAATCCCTACACCAACAACCAAACCATCTAGGGTCTATGATTAAAAATAGAGAACCACCCAGAAAAGAGAACAAGGCCAAAAGAGCCCAGAGAATTCACCACAACCAAGTAAAAATTCAACAATGACCTCAAGCATGAATCAACCAGCTCCATCACCACCTTAAAAAGAAAAAAAAACCATTTTGAAGAAGGAATTCAACAAAAGCAACCCTAACCAAAGACAACAACTGCAATAATGAAAAAATAATGACACTCAACCCAGGAAAAAGAACCCCACCAAAAACAAGGGAAGAGGAAACAACCAACAACCTAATAGAGGGCCCAAAAACCAGTTAGAAAGTAAGCCCCCAAGCAAGAGAGCACAAACAAGAAAGCAAGGGCTACAAGTCATAAAGGAATTCAAAGAGAAAATCCAGGCATGGGGGACTAGAGAACAAGGTGAAGGGGAAGAGTGAAAAACCATGAAGCATGTACCAACTGACCCTACAAGGTCTAAAAGAATATAAACTCTAACCATAAACAACCCCATTATAGTCCACCCACTTACCGCACCCAACACCAAGAAAACCACAAGCAAGCCACAAGGGCATCCAAAGAGTAGAGCCAAGCTTGGGAAACTAGAAAACAAAGAGAGGGACATGAGAATAAAACCATGGAGAACACCATTTGATGGGCTATAAGGTCTAAGAGAATGCATACTCCTACCACAAACATCCCCATCCCAATCCACCTAAAAGCCACACCTAGCACGAAGAACCCCCAGAAGCCTAAAGCCAGAACCACAATAGAAGAAAACCCTAGAGAAGGGGACCCAACAAAGCATAGCCCAATAAGAAGAAGGATCCTCCCGAGAAGAAGCACACAGCTAGAACCCTCACCCACAACTGCAAAAACAAGAAACTACTCCACCGAAAGGAAAACAACCAACACCACCATAGAGCCACCAAAAAAATGATAGGCAAAAGCGAAGGGAAACCAAAAAGCTAGAAGCAGAACAAACCAACATTAGAAACCACCAAGCCTTCCTATTACATTGAATAGGAACATAAAAATCTCATTCTACAGATGGATTTCCTCAGAAAACTTAAGCACACCCATTGCCAGGAAGGCAACCAGAAAAACGACGGGAACAGCTGATGCCAAGCACCATCCAAATCAATGTCAGCCTCACCGACCGCATCCAAGATAGGAAAAACGATCGTCCTCCATCTCGAAGAACTCCGACCACACACAAAATAGACATCCACCATATTAAGATGGAAACCTCTGCAACTGTAGAGGCCCATGAGGGAGGAAAGAACCGAATGCAAAGAGGATTCAACCAAATCCCAACACAATCAGACGCTTGTTTCCCCATCAACGTCGCCATCACTCTCTATGTCCTCCTCACCATCTCTATCCTCCTCTGCACAGTTCGAACCAGCGCTCTCGCTAGGTTTCCCGCTCGATGCCATTGACACTTGTTAGTCAAAGTGGCCATACATTTTTTATAATTGATGTACTTTTTTATTATTTTTAATCATTACATGTTTATAAAATAATAATAGATAGATTTTGGTAGTTTAATAATGTTGTTTCATTTTTACTTGATCACATCATTTGATACTCCTAGTATTCATGCCACAATAGATTATGGTGTTGTCATAGTAGTAGCATCTTTGACATGCCTTTGACAGAGGTATGAGCTAGGTTGGTAAATTTCATATTTTATATTTTGTTTTATCCATTTATTAGTGAAAATTTGAATGATATTCATTTGTAGTTTAATTTTTATCTTGATTCTTTTCATAGGATTTCACAACTCTAGTTCGTGAATTTGCACCTCTTACGAATGAAGAGTAAAAAAAAAAATTCAGAAGGATTATGAGTTCTTAGTAAGTGATGACTTCATTATATTTCATTGACCCACCCACCCACCTCAACATCTTGGTGTAGTCAATTGGGCACCATGACCCATAAAATGCAAAATAGTGTTTTATTCCACATTTACACTGCTCTCAACTAACACTTTCACAAGAATGCATTTATTGTTGGAATGTTCAAATGATTTGGAGTTGAATAGAATCAAGAATGGGTACTATAAAGGGACTCCATATCAACTTATAGGTTTAGACATAACATTCTTAGGTGCCCTAAACTCCAAGAACTACTCTATCATAGTTTGGAAGATTATTTCTCAAAATGGTGTCTCAACCTTGCAATTATAATATGTTAATATATTGAGTGCAGAGGCTTACAAGGGGGTACCCCCTTGAAGTGTTTGGGGGGATGACCCCCTTGATAGGGGGTTTGTGGGTTGCACATATCGATAGGGGTTAAGGGGTAGTATCCTTAGAAGACAAATTTTATGTATATTTTATTATTATAAATTTGGACCGTTCATCATTAGGTCTTAGATTCAACAATAGATTTATTGTTAAATGAATTTTATTTCCCTAGAAGGAAACCCTATTTTATGGGTCTATTAAATTATGAATATGTATTGTGATGTATTTTGAGAGTTTGATAGTTGGCGTGTTGCACCTCTAGATCTCTGATTGGTGATTCTCCTATGAGAAGCATTCGCTATAAGTATATTATAACATTTGTGATTTCTAAATATTATATTGGATAATTTTTAGAGTGTGGAGTTTTTCTCCTGAAAGGATTTTCCCCATGTAAATAATTGTGTTGTGGTATGTATTATATTTATGTTTAATTTGTGTAACTATTGTAAAGATCTGAAAAAAAATTCATTACCCTCCTCTCAGGGTTAGTGTAGGAAGTTGTTATGCTACCTTAACTTCCTTACAAGGGCTCTTAAGATATTGTATTGGTATAGTGTAGTTTAGAATGATTGATATAACTAGGGTGTGAAAAAAGGCTTTTGGTAGCATCAAATCACCCATCTTGATTTTTTTCATAGTTGGTTGGGCCCCATGACACAAGGACTGCAAAAAATGCATGTTTTCACATTTACATTGCTCTTAATTGACATTTTTTGCAAGGATGAATTAATTGTTGGAATAGCCAAACAATTTTGAGTTGACTATAATTAAGAAAGGGTATTGTAGAGGGACCCCATATCCACCTATAGGTTCAAATAAAAAATTCATAGGTGCCAAAAATTTTGAGAACTAGTCTATCATAATTTGCTAGTTTTTTGTGCTTAGGTATCTTAAGAGACTTTTCCAAAAGAGTGTATCTTGAAATTATAAAGTGACCTTGGAAACAAATAGAGGCCTTACTTAGCATTCACCTATCCACTTGGAAATGTTGGTGTAGTCGATTTGGACCCACAAGATAAATGTAGTGTCAAAAAATGTCATCGTTTACATTTTCACACTTAATTTGAGAATGATTAACATTAAAATTAACCTAATGTCACCTTGATCTAGTGTTGTAATGTGTTTTCCACACTCACATTAGATTTAGGACCCTTTTAAGCAAAATTGACCTAATTTTGCCTTTATTTAATATTGTAAAGTGTATTTATTTACACTTTTACATTGATTTTTGGGCCCTCTTGCATTTATGACCTTCCTATAATCATTAATAGGCCCTTAAGACACTATATTATGCATCCTAAGGCTTATTTCAACCAAAATCCTGACCAAATCAACAAATATAATTAATTTCTCAACTCCTTGATATTTCCTCCACTTGAAAAAGCTTCGTGAGACCCATATTCCACCTTGGGTGTATGAGTCCCATACATATGGGACCTATATGCCACAAGTGGTGTATGAGTCCCATTTGGCCTCTTTTTAGGGATTTGAGCGGGAAAATGAGGTTTTAAGTTTAAATTTCATGAATGTCAGCCTCTGGGATCTAATAAATGGTAAGTTGGATAGATTGCATATATAAACAATGCCTCAAATCACGATTTCACCTAAGCCTTCATGATATCATCCTAAGCATTCAAGATTTAAGCATTCCAAGAATTCACAAGAGTATTCAAAGAGTTTACAAGAGCATTTCTAGGGCATTCAAGGGTAGATTTATTCATCATTTGTTGCAGCAATTCAAGATCCATCATCATGTCAAAGATCCTCAAGCATCAAGCATGTTATTGAGTTAGTGTTGTAATGTAGCATTGAAGATCCATATGTAAGCATATTTTCATATCCATATTCAAGATCAAGATCTACATTCCACATTGCCACTTCATGTTAGATTGTTGATTTACATCTCAAGACCTACATCTCAAAACATCTTTCAAGGTATCATTGTTCATGTTTCATGTTTCATGATTCATGTCCTTATTTCTTTTTTTCATCATTTGGTTTAATTACCTAAATGGGGTTTGACCTAGGGAAACCCCTATTTCCTAACAATCAATAAGTTTTTCGTTCTCTCTACATGTCTGATTGTAGATCTAGGTGTCTTGAGGCTTGAAGATCCTTTGAATATTAGGTTGCAAGGTTGAAGAAAGTCATCAAGTTGTCACAAGGCTTTCATCTACACAAAAAGTCACCTATAGGTTGCAAATAAGGGTTTTAGATCCAGAAATTAAGTGTGAAAGAAAGAGAAGAGATAGGAGACCTAATTCAGACCTTAACCCTCCAAAAAATTAGAGGGGGACTGATACACCACTTGTGGCGTATGATTACCAATATAGCATATTTTCCAAATTTTAGGAAATTTAGATTCACCACTATCAGATTCCTATTTCCACCTAGAAACCCTAGTCTAGGACTAAATCGCCTAGACTGGAATATGAGTCCTAGTGGGAATTAAACAATAAGATTTTAAGGTTTTGGAGCTTGTTTTAACCTCATACTTTTTCCAGGTGTAGCTTTGTTCATTCTGAATTTGTTATTTTGCATTTTAGTTTCATTTCCTAGGTCATTTAGTTAGGTTTTGCATAGTACTTTGCATGCCATTCACATCTCTAGTCTTTCCAAGCCCTAGCTTGGTGGTGAACCCTCTTATTGTCTTTAATCAAACCCTAGGACAACCTTATTGCAAGATCTCTTTCCCCCTCTCCACATTTGGATTGAGATCTCTAGGGTTTCCTTGAATGATATTTGGAGAAAACTTGTTCTATGTCCTAAACCATAGAGCGACATTTTTTGACAAATCATTTTAGTGAACCTGCATTTAGAACACCTTATTTTTTATTTGGAGTGAATTATAATCCTAGATATAGTTTACATTAACTTTGCATTAGGGTTTTGTATTAATTAATTTGCATATAGGGTTTCTAAATCTTGCATTAGTGAAAGTGTGTATAAGTTGCATTTTTACATCTTGCATCAATGAAATTAACTTGAAATCTATAATTGAACTTAGTTTGGACATCATACAAGTTAGAAACCTTAGAAAAAACTCAATTTTTTCTGAAACTAGTGCAAAAAACCCTAACTGAGACTTATACACCCCTCTAGGCGATTTAGTCCCAGTATAGGTTATTTTGCCTACTTTTTGGGATTTATGTGTTGTGCATTTTTTAGTATTTGAAGCCTTGAAAAGCCTTGACTATGACTCATATTCCCCTCTAGGAGAATTAGTCCCATATCATCCCTAAAACTACCTTTTACAACATTGAAAACATCATTTTTTCACTTGTGTTTGCTATCATTATCTATTTGTTTTAGTTGGTTGAGTTTATGTTACATGCATTTCATTAGATCTAGCTTAATTTGGGTCATTTCATGTATTTCTTAATTTCAAATTCACATTTACAAAATTTCATTTTTAGATTGTTACATAGTGTAGTCAGTAAATTATCTTGTTTGGAATTTGAAAATTGCATTTAAACATTTCATTCTAGCTCATTGCATTGCATTTTAAGTCTCTTTCCATTGCATAGATCACTTTTCAAAAAATATAGTCTATTTCTTTTCCAAGTTTGCAAAGAAAAAGTTAGTCAATAAGAATGTTTTTAATTCACTCAATATATTTCCTAGTTATGAGTCTTTTAGTATAAGAGAGTGAAGATGTTGACGCTTTCCTTAAACCTACACCTCCTATCTCTCCTATTTGTGGGAATGACGTGATAGAAGAATATGAAAGCATAGACAATCATGATAGTCATAGTTGTTCTTCTCCTGATACCTCTCCTTTTAGTGACAAAGGTATATTGGTGAAAGAAGATACAATCGTTGAGAATCATGAAGGTCTTGTTTTTTCTTCTCCTCATCCCCTTTGGGAAGATATTATAGCACAAGAGAATGAGAACATAGACACATTTCTAAACATCAACTTACCTAATTTCCATTCACCTCCTACTTGTGAGTATATTCTAGTGAAAGACAATACAACCTTGGGTAATCATAACAATCATATCCTTTCTTCTCCTAATATCTCTCCTAGTTGTGAAGAATATATTTTGGTGTTAGAAGAACTAATCGATGAAAGTTTTGAGAACCCTAGTTGTTTCTCTCTTCTTACCTCACCTATTAGGGAAGACATTAGTAAACAAGAGGACATAACAATAGGTAATAATGATGATCACATAACACAACAAGAGACCATTGAAACCTAACTACATAACACTCCCAACTAGTCTACATTCATCTCCAAACATATTCCCCTCTTGTGATAATGTTGTAAATGATGAGGATATGTTGGTGTTAGATAATCAAATCTTTAATTTCTATAATAATCCTCTTTATGTTCCTTACCCTACCTGTCCTATTTTGGAAGATATTATGGGACAAAGGAATTAAATTAGGGACAATATTGACAATCAAATTAGTTCTTCTCATAGTATCTCTCCTAGTTGTGAAGAAGATACTTTGATGATATAAAATACAATCGATGAAAGTCATGAGAGTCTTATGTGTCTCTCTTATCCTAGGAAGAACATTATTGAACAAGATACCACCATCATTGCTAAACAAAACGATTCAACCATTGATCATTCCCCTACTTGTGATGAAGTAATTTTAGAAGAACCAACCTTGGAATTTCATGAACATATGGTTTGTAGTTCTCCTAAAAAATATCCTCCTAGGGAAGATATCATGGTGGAAAAAAATGACAACGTTTCAACTTCCTTAGACGATGGTGAAAAGATAACACTAGACTGCCCTTTATTAGAAATACATCAAACCAAGATAGTTGAGCTTATGAATGCACAAGTGTTCATTAGATCCCCTTTGATTAATGGACCTCCTACATACCCTGTGGGACATCCTAAGAATCCTCTAATTCTTTATCCACCCTCACAACAACCACACACTCAAAGAAAACTTGAACTTATCCTTTACCCACCTAGGAATAATGTTTCACAAAAATCAAGTTATAATACCATTGCTCATACATATAACACTAGAAATAATCCACAAACAAAACAAACACCTTCAACATCTGTCCCATTGCCTAACCCTATCTTGCCCGGTCCTCCTCGTTTTCCTTCACAAAGTGGAAAGGAGTATAATCTTGTTGAACAACTTAAGAACACTCTAGCTAAAATATCATTATGGGACCTTATTCAAGTTTCCCCTCATTATCACAACATGATTCAAAGTTATTTACAACAAGTTCCTATGCTTTATAATGCACAACCAAATGACATAGCTGCCTTGATTCAAGGAATAAATGCTGACGTTGTTTTCCACCAAGGTGAGCTCCCTCTTTTAAAAGTGCAAAAACAAAATGATGCTTTCATGATAATAGCTATCTATAATAGGTTGGGAATAAAAATAATCCTTGTTGAGATCTACCCTTAATGTGTGTAGTGTGACCCCTTTGGATAGACTTTTCATGGATAAATAAAAAATTCAACCTAACTCTATCTATCAAGGGATTTGACAATGTAGGAAAACAACCACTTGGTGTGATCACTTTGCCTATTATAGCTAGAAAGGCCACATTAGAAACATTGATCCATGTTATGCCTCATGATCTTTCATATAATATTCTTTTAGGAAGACCATGGATCCATGTAATGAACGGGGTGCCTTTTACTCTTCATCATACAATGAAGTATGTTTACAATAACAAAGTGCACACACTCAAAGTTGACCTTGAACCTAATAGTTGTTTGAACATTGAGAAAGGCAAGGATTCTTTGAAAAAATTGAGACCAAATACACAAGTGGAACCCATGCAAGAGAAACAAAAAGAAAAACACATTGAAGAAGTCACGAAGCTATTGGAAGATGATTGGGGTTCCTTGGATTTAACACCTACATTCATGGGAGAATACAAGATCATAAAAAAATATTCAGAAAATGAAAAAGAGAAAGCAGTAATGTCAATACAAAATTCCAAATACCCTTCAAAAGCATCCACCTTAAACACTTTAGAAGAAGAAAAAAATTATGAAAAACTATCGACTCCAAAAGAAATGAACAAGCTCTATGGAAAAGGTTATGAACTTATGGAATAACTTTGATATAGTTGAAAATGTTGTGGTGCTAGAGAATAAGGTATCCATGTCCCTTTAAAGCCTCACATGAAAGAAAAGAGTATTGGTATTGGTTATTGTCCCTCAAAAGAAACAAACAAGCCTTCACTTAATGTCACCACTCTCACAAAAGATTCCTCTAATCCAACTTTAACATTAGTGCATCTTGAACTGATAGACATTAGTGGTATTGATAATTATCCTTTGAAACAAATGAAAAAAACAAAGAAATATTAACTTATGTCAATTTCATCACACACAACACTAATGATTGGAGTTCATTAGATTTTACACCTTCCTTTCAAGGAGAGAACAAAACCTCGCAATATAAAGAGTCTTGTGTACGTATGACACCTTGTACAAAGAAGGACATATCTTTGTCACAAAATAAAGGAACATGTTTTTATTTTGATCAAGCGAGTATTATGTTGAGACTCCTCCAAGGTCATTTGATATCCCTCCCTCCAAGAACACAAAATAAATTTTACTACAAGAGATCATTTTGTGCATATCATATAGTTCATGGTCATTATACTAATGAATGTAAGGCTTTGAGAAATCAAATTCAACATCTTAAGGATTACGGTGATCTTCCTTGTGTTGAAGCACCTAGTTCCTCTAATTGATACTAATTTTCATGTTTCTTATCTCGACTCATCCTTGTCTTGTACTAAGTGGGGGAAATGGGTTAGGTAGCCTTGTCCACGTATGCCACTTGTTGTTGCTTCTTTTGTCTAGTTGACCGCCTTTCATATATATAGGAGCAAGCTTGGGATGTGAACGAAATGTATTAAGTTGGCTTGCATGTGACATACTGAGTTATGCAACCCCTTTTCATGATGTAGTTCGATTCAAAAACATATGACTTGGAATAGGGATTTCTGAATAACCTCTCATGTCTTCTTCTACTTTAAAGAAATTTCTCACAACAATAGTGTTAGCAACCGATTAAAGTGGGTGCATACATTGATAATCATGTTTCACTGTGTGATTTTATTTCTTCTTGCGATGCATCCCTTTCTTGGTGGTGTGATTGAGTTTGATTCCCTTTGAGAGCATGATATTTCTTTAACTTGTCCTCTCTTGGTGACATTAAGCATGATGTTCCCTAGGAAGAGACCTTATATGAACTAATTATAATCCATTTGAACATACCTTACACTATTTTTCATTTACAACAATCGTTATATGGCCAACTTGCATAATACACTTTGCTTGCCTATGGAGCCGTCTTGTTTGTTCATGAGTTTCAAGCATATGAAGCTTTTCTTACCTCATGAAGCCCAAAGTTCATTATTATGTGGTTTCTTGTCAAATTTATTAGGAGGTATAGCTTTGGTATGGTTAATGTATGATGAGAAGCCTAAACATGGGCATGACTTTCTCATTATACGATAAGAAGCTGATACAAAGGCACGAATTTCTCACTAAGCCACCCTTTTTGGATACTCACCTAGCGGAAAACTTGAAGTTTTGTAACCTCAAAGTGAGCGTGAATTTTTGGACAAAAAACTTAGATCTGATCCACATCACATTGGACAAATGGTTGAGGCTTGATCCACCTCTTTTTATTTGTGTATTTTCTTGTTTTTGTTTTTCTCTTTTAGTCATTGACATTGTATGTTTGTGTATCTTGATGTTGCATATCATACACCTTGTGTGTGTCCCTTCATGATTATGTTCATTTGACATAAGATCTTGGATCTTGGGGGCTTTGCCATCTCCTTTGATATTTTTCATCCTTTGTCATTCACATTGGTATGCTTGGAACCCTCTTGAATGTCTACTTTAGTGTGAGTTTGAAGTAGGTTCATGCTCTCAATAAAGTGGGGGCTAAATGTAGTGTCAAAAAATGTTTGTCGTTTACATTTTCACACTTAATTTTGGAATTATTGACATTAAAATGAACCTAATGTCGCCTTGATCCATTATCATAATGTGTTTTCCACTCACATTGGATTTAGGGCCCTTTTAAGCTAAATTGACCTAATTTTTCCTTAATTCAATATTTTAAAGTGTATTTATTTACACTTTCATATTGAGTTTTTGGCCCTCTTGCATTTATGACCTTCCTATCATCATTAATAGGCCCCTAAGAACCTAAATTATGTATCTCAAGGCTTATTTAAACCAAAATCCTGATAAGATCAACAAATATACTTAATTTCTCAACTCCTTGACATTTCCTCTACTTGAAAAAGATTGGTGGGACCCATACGCTACCTTGGGAATATGAGTCCCATCTAGATGGGACCTATACACCAAAATTGGTGTATAAGTCCCATTTGACCCCTTTCCAGGGTTTTGAGCAAGCAATCAAGGTTTTAAGTTCAAATTTCATGAATGACAGCCTCTGGGATCTAATAAATGGTAAGTTGGATGGATTACCTATATAAAAAAGTTCTCAAATGATTATTTCACCTAAGAATTCATGATATCATCCTAATCATTCAAGAGTTAAGCATTACAAGACATCACAAGAGTATTCAAGGAGTTTACAAGAGCATTCGAGGGCATTCAAGGGTAGATTTCTTCATCATTTGTTGTAGAAATTCAAGATCCATTATCATGTCAAAGATCCTAAAGTGCATCAAGAATTTTGTCAAGCTAGTGTTGTGATGTAGCATTGAAGATCCATTTGCAAGCATAGTTTCATATACATATTCAAGATCAAGATCTACATTCCACATTGCCACTTCATGTTAGATTGTTGATTTACATCTCAAGAACTATGTATCTCAAGACATCTTTCAAGGTATCATTGTTCATGTTTCATGATTCATGTCCTTATTTCATTGTTTCATCATTTGGTTTGATTACCTAAATGGGGTTTTACCTAGGAAAACCCCTATTACCTAAAAATCAACAAGTTTTCCATTCTCTCTACATGTGTGATTGTAGATCTAGGTGTCTTGAGGCTTGAAGATCCTTTGAAGATTAGGTTGCAAGGTTGAAGAAATTCATCAAGTTGTCACAAGGTTTTCATCTACACGAAAAATCACCTATAGGTTGCAAATCAAGGTTTTAGATCTAGAAACAAAGTGTGAAAGGAAGAGTAGAGATTGGAGACCTAGTTTAGACCTTAACCCTCTAAAAAAGTAGAGTGGGACTGATACGCCACTTGTGGCATATGAGTCTCGGGTAAAAGAACAAAGTTGTGTCACACTTTTTAAAGGAAACGACCAACACTGATCCAACTTTTAAACTTGAATCACTAAAAAGTGACATAAATGTTTTGAATTTTGAAATGGTGCAAACTAATGAAATATTTATTTTTTACTATATTTTATGGTTGTATTGTTTAAAAAAATTAAAAAATTATTTGAATATAGTTTCTTTTTGTATTAAATATAGTTTATGAAACATTGTACATTATACCTCCATCATTATGCCATGAGGCCTTACTTTGTAATAGTATAGTTGTTGTTTTTTACAGCCTTTTACATCAATTTTCTAAAGATCACAATATTAAATTATATGCTTTTCTTCCCTAATTTGCTGTTGTTATATTTCCTTAGAATTTAATAGTTCCTCCTTATATGGTGTGCTATCTTATTTGTTGTTGCTATATGTTTTCCATCCATGTTTTGCTGTTGTTATATGTTTTCCTTCCATGATTTACTATTGTTAAATGGTCAAGGCTTGATGTTGACTACCTCAATTCTATTTCTTTCCCTCATTTCCTGTTTTGGTTGCTTAGATAATTTTCCCTTTGAGAATCGAAGTGTCCAAGGGATATGTTCTTGTTCTCACTATATGATTCCAAGTCATTCCACCCTACAAGGATTTATGCTGCCAACACCTCGTCCCTAGAGAAGACTTCCTCTAATTCCATGTTTTTGTTTGTGTACAGCTTGGGTGCTATGATTTCGCATGTATCCTTCCATATTTAGACTTCAAATTGAACTCTTTTTGAAAAGAATCCATTGCAGCCATAAAGGTGTCTAGACCGGGCTGTCCAAATTGCCAATTAAATGCTCATATTTTAGTTTCTTTTGCTTGATCAGTGCCACCTCATCTTTTAGCAACTTGAGGAATTTTCCTTCTGAGACCTTTATAGTCATGATAACTAGTGAAGAAATATCAAACATTGTTAGTATTTTTTCTAACTGAGTAAGGGCCCTCAATTGTCCATTGAATTCATCACCATCTCTAGCTTTCCATAGATGCCAAAATATTTCATTAGCCAAATAATGCCAAAATAAATTGATTTCTTTTCCTAGTTTTTTATCATTAGATAGTAAGATTTCTTTCCAATCAACTTAGCCATTTTCATTCCAAATTACCAAGTTATTGCATAGGGTATTCCATGTTTCCCTAGCATACAAACAATAAAAAAATATGTGTTCCACAGTTTCTGGAAGTCTGTAGATATTGCAAATTTCAATATCTGAGTGTTTCATTTTCACCGAAACTCTTTGGAGCAGTATTAACCGCCTAAAACATGCTTTCTTTGGATCAAGCATGTTAGACCAGTTGGAGCTGAATATTTCCTATCACTCCTTGTTTTTTAGGTTAACTTTCCAGGATTTATTTAGCTGCTCAATTAAGGAGTCAGATTGTATTAGTTCATTAGCTATTAATTTGTCTTGCAAGTCCTTTAAGGGGGTGATCCCCTTCTAGAGTAAGTCTTTTGTGAGATCATCATTAGGCCTACTTAGGTTGAGAGGGGGAGAGCATTGTCAAGCTTGTTTTAAGACTGAATAAGTCCTTATATTGGTTGGAGGAAGGTTTAATTCACTCTTCATATCTTCCCAATTTTTTAGGACACCATTTTCCAGGATGTTGCCAAATGTCTTAATCCCACCTTGGGCCCATTTATTTGTAGAACACCCTTGCAGGAGTGAAAGGGGCTTTCCATTGTGCTCTAAGTTCCACCAGATGGACCTATTGGGATGTACCAAGTTATTATTGTGGACAATGCAAAGAGGATTGGTAACATGATTCCTGACAATCTCCAAGGCTTTTTAGATGCTTTTAAAGACTATCAAACTAGCAGGGGCAATTGGATGTTTGGAGAGGAGAAAATCATTGAGGGGTAGCTTCTTCCATGCCTTTGCATGTTTTGGGGTAGCCAATTGAATTTTGTTCCTTAGTGGGGTTTTCCAGGGCTTATTGCCCTCTAATGCTTTAAAAATCCACTTGCTAGCCAAAGCTATTCCTTTTTTTCTAGGTCCTTGAGCCCTAAACCACCTTGGTTTTTCCTCATGCAATACGAGTCCCACTTGACTAAGTTTTGTATCAATGGGTTATTTTTTAGGTGATGGTTTTAGCGGATTTGATTAAATAAATAACCAAAGAAACTATGAAGAAAAAGGAAAGCTTAAAACATAAACGATTATACCCGATATTCGTTGAAGCTTCCATGATTCACCTCCATAGCACCTTCTAGCTTGCAATGCATGATTGTTTCCCTTAGATCGAGTGTGTGAGAAAATGATTGTGACCATGTCCTATGCAAGTTTTGAAGGATTTAATGATAAAATGCCAATGAAAAATGACTATACCTATGAGAAAATAATCAAATTAAATAAGCTAAATGCAAAGTAAATCTAAACATAAAATTTCTATAATAATGAAGTGCTTTTTGTTTTTAAATTGTGAGCAAAATTGACATTTTATAGAAAATGCAATTTTGGATGGACTGATGAGATTAAAAGCTGACAAAGCCTAAAATCAGTGGACGAGATTTCATGTGACAATCCCTAATTAGGGTTAGGGCAAGATTTTCAAATTACTGGCCAAGATGTCATTTGATAAAATCAAATCAGCGGTCGAGAATAAATGTGATAATTAGTCAAAAAGATAAAGATATTCAAAAATCAAGAAGATAAAGACTGCTTGATTTGTAAGATTTGAAAAATCAATAAGATAAGAATTGAACTGAAAAGAAGATTTGGAAAAATCAAGAATTTGCTCAATTACTTGATTTTTGGAAGAAGATTTCCATTTTGAATTAAATTAATTCAAAATAAGGATTTTATGTGACAATAAATAAACTTTTTCAAATTATTTACTAAACTGAAGTGATAGTTAATAAAACGAAATCATTTTAAATAATTTCATTTATTTAAAATGAGAGAAATGCTAAATTAGGTAATTAAATAATTAAAGATAATCATTTAATTTAGAGGATTATGACCGATAATTAAATAAATTAAAAAATTCATTTAATTATGAGAATTAGTGACATATTAAATAAACAAATAAAGTTCATTTATTTAATAATTAGGAAGAATAAATGAATAAAAGGTAATTAAATAAATTAGTAAATTTATTTAATTGTAAGAAGACAATAGACAATTAATGACGTATTGATTAAATAAATATTATTTATTTATTTAATAATCATGAAGAATACAATAGAAATTTGTTAATTAAATAATAATGAATTACTTAATTAATAGTCGGATGTGGATTAATGACATAATTAAATGTCATAATTATGCTAGGACGAAAGTGGTAAAATAGAGCTTGCAGGCCTAGGTCATTTTTAAGTGTCTACTTTTTTCCCCTCTTTGTCATAATGTAGCATGTCGCATTGTGACAAAGAAAATAAGCCAAAAATATGCCCCAGTGCAAAATAAGATGAGGAAGAATGACTCGGAGGGTAGCGGTATGCCCCCTCGAGAGGACAAACGGGTTCCAAGGACACGGGTGTGCTCTCGAAATTGATGAGAAAACTAGAATATGAAGAGACAAAGAGATGTTAGTGTAAAATCTATGGATGATGATATGGATGCAATGCCTATATGAGATGAGCGAGAGAAGATGACAAGACATAAAGAGATGCATGTTAGTTCCTAGACCAAATCCTTCAACACATTACCATAGGACTTTAATATTTATTGCTCTTAATCATCATTGGGCAGATTATTGTAATGACCAACAAACACCATGATATGAAAGAAATCAAGGTGTGCAAGGTTGTACCATCACATAAGACAAGTAGTCGCAGACAAAGGTGATCATGACTCATACTAAGAGCACAATTGCCCCAGTCTTTTTGTCATAACCAACCACAAGTAGAAAAAGACAAGAAGGAAAAGCCATGAAATGTCATTGCTTCTCTAAATCCTATTTCTAGGACATCCTCGAGAAAATAGCAACATGATTGCCAAAAGCACAAAAATAAACCCATTATCATGATACGTCGTTGTTTTCCTAAATCCCATAGTCAGGACACCATTGAGAAACTAATAACATGAGTCTCAAAAGACAAAAATCATGATACGTTGTTAGTTTTCTAAATCCCGTAGTTAGGAGATTGCTGAGAAACTAGTAACATGAGTGTCAAAAGACAAGACAAATGTCATGAGACATCACTGTTTCTCTAAATCTTGTTGTCAGGATCTCGCTGAAAAACTAGTTACATGATGAAGAAAACCAAAGAAAAGTGCCAAGTGTTTTCCAAGTGTGTCTGAATGCCAAGTGTTTTAATGTCAAGATGTCTGGTTTGATGATGTCAAGATGCCAGGGTGTCAAGGTGTTGATGATGCCAAGATGATGAGTGTTGAAGATTGCCAAATTCAGGAAGGACACATCTTGAATAATGTTGATGCCAAGAGGATTGATCCCTAAACGCCAAAAGGAATCCCTCAAAATGCCAGGTGATAGTGACAATGCCTAGGAAGGACACATCCTAAGGCATAAATGACATAGGTTGTTCTTCAGAAGGACACATCTGAAAGAACATTGAGGTCGAGAGGAATGATCCTTAGATGTCGAGAGGATCCCTCAAAATGTCAGATGACAGTAACGATGCCTAGGAAGGACACATCCTAAGGCATAAATGACAGGCTATTCTTTAGAAGAACACATCTGAAAGATAACCAAGAATTGATAGTTTGACCGATTGTGACAATTTGACTTGTTTCGACTAAGTTTGACTGAAGTTGATTAAAGTTGACTTGTGTTGACTACATGTCAGTGTTGACGTACTGGTGTGATTCTCATGTTGAATAAATGTGCCATAATTCATTTTAGGAGTTTTCCATGTTTGGAAATGACTTGTCCTTACTTGAAGACTTTTGATGTGTGTGCTAGTGTAGTGCCATGAACCTTAATGGACTGACCTAGTGTGGCCTCTGGGACTCATCGATTGATGGCCTTTCCTATGTCGTGCACTCAAAGACCTCATAGTTCGACATGGCCAATGACCTTGTCCAAAGGATAAAAGTTTGAATCATGATTTTATTTTGAAAAACCTAGAAAGACTGAGTCTTGGGGATTAAAAGATGAATCTTGCCTATGTAGAAAATGCGCAAAGATGACGTAGTTCAAACGTGGACAAAATATTGAGTGATGTGATTGAATGGATTGACAAGACAAACATTGACTTTAAGTCTGTTTTTGGGATTTTGACATTGATTTGGATGTTTTGCATTTTCTCAAGACATTTTTCAATTTTTTTAGATCTTTTTTCAGGACTTTTTCATATTTTTATGACTTTTTTCAGGACTTTTTTCAAATTTTTAGGATTTTTTAAGGACTTTTTCACATTTTTATGACCTTTTTAGATTTTTATGACTTTTTAAAGGATTTTTTCAGATTTTTATGACTTTTTTAGGACTCTTTCAAATTTTTATGACTTTTTCAGGACTCTTTCATATTTTTATGACTTTTTTCAAGACTTTTTATGAATGCAGGATCATGTGCAACACCCATTGTAGTTACACGATAAAGGTCTTTCTCCTAGATAGATAGGGGATTTCCCGGGTCAAATGATATAGAAATAGGCAGACACGGGGAAAAAGGTAAGGATATGCAAGGGGTGATGCCAACAAAATTCTAACCATGGCCAAAATCAATAAGACTTAGGACGAATGTCGTGAATGTGTTAGGTCCTTGTGATTATGGAAAGTGGATAAGGGTCGATTAGAGTAACAGTAGATGGCGAAGCAACGATCGACGACACATGGCGCCTGTTTGCCAGGTTTTCACCATGGTACTTATCCAAAGTGCCTGTTTGCCAGGTTTTCACTTTTGGACGAATTTATTTCTTTTTACTATTTTTGTCATTTTTTTTTGTTTTTGGTGTCACCAACGCCTGTTTGCCAGGTTTTCATCAAGGGACGATTTTCATTTTTTTTTTTGTATTTTTAGGTTTTTAGCCAAGCTCTTTGATGCTATGTGTAGAACTTTCATAGATGTAGGCTGTTGACGGGTTCTATCAACTGTTCTCCATTAGGTGTAGCCAACTGATAGGCTCTAGAACTGAAAGATGCAGTAATAATATAAGGACCAAGCCAATTAGGATCAAACTTTCTAGGCTTTTCACAGTCAGCCTAATTTCTTGGATTCTACATGAGGACCAAGTCACCAATTTCAAATTTTCTCGCCATCACTATTTTGTTATAGCTCCGACAGAGATGATTTTGATATGCCTGCAAGTGATTCAAGGCATTTTGTCATCTTTCTTGTAACATTTCTAACTCATGTAGGTGGGACTGTTTGTACTCTTCATCATTGATCATTCCCTTCAAGGAGACTCGGAGAGAAGGAATTTTGACCTCGATGGGCAATATGGCCTTAGATTCGTAGACAAGTGATCCGGTGGATAGTTTCAGTGAAAATTGAAGTGTCTCGTTTCTCTCTAGAATCAGCACCATCAGAAAGAGCTCAGTGTCCTGATTCCAACGCAACTCGAACGGAGCAAAAAGGAGTCCGTTTGTGCAAGTTATGGCCAGTCAAACCTTGGGTCAAACTGGAATCAGAGGGCGTCCAGGAAGTGAAAAAAATGATGTCATCAAAAGTTGTTGAAGTCAGCATCATCGCGAAGAGCTCGTCGCAAGCTTTCTGATGGCATTCGTTTCATCAAAATCCGACATCATATGCTCAACTTATTAGCGGTCAAAGCTCCTGGTTGACTTGGTGACTAGAAGGTGAATGATGATGTCAGCGTCCGTACAAGATGACGTCAGCAGTCAAACCGTAGTGGAGTGGACGAATTTGGGCATGACACGTGGCGGCTGAGTAATTGTATGGAACCAATTGGGATGACGACACGTGGCATCCGTACAAACGGCAGCTTACGTGGCAGGTACAGTCATCATCACAGTCAGCGACACGTCATCATCCTACTCGGCATCCTGTCGGCAGTGACGTGTCATTGGCAGCGAATGAAGTGTTGACACGTGGCATCCTGTATTCCAATCAACATCCCAGTCAGCTAGCACGATGTCAATCCCCGTCAGCGTCTAGTCAGCAGATGACTCAGTCTCCACGTCGGCGTTAGAGCGGCACCCAGTCAGCACAGTCGGCGAGTCAGTTTTTGCCACGTGTCACATCGTAGGCATGCCACGTGGCCTCCTCATTTTCCCCGTGGATGGGCATGTTCGTTGTTTGTTTTAACAAAATAACTACTCTTGTTGGCGAGACTCGAACCGGCAACCTCCAACATCCGAAGAATCCGCAATGCCGTTGGACCACATATCCGGCGCTGTACTATGTATGGGTGTCGGTTTTTGTTAATCAGTTAGCAAATCCACCAAGTGGGAAAAATGCTACCCGTCGGGAGTGGAACCCGGAACCACTCGGGTAACAAAATCTTTGGCCACCAATGAGCCATTCGATGGCTTAGGTATGGAGTAGGCGTCGGGTATATTTGTTGGATTATTTTTAAACCGATAGCTATAAAAATTAAAACAAACCCCCTAATTTGAAAATTAAAACCAACTATAATCCTTTTTTTTTAAGGATTAAATCCAAACCCCCAAAACAATATTAGCCCGAAAATGAATACTTGAAGGGCTTAAAATTATTAAGGGGATTTTTAAAATTATTTTTAAAGATTATTATGTAAAATTAGGGAGATTTATGAAGATCCTTATGTATTTGGAGAGATAAGGTGAATATTTCCAAATCATTTGGTTGAAGGCCAAATTGAGAAAATTCTTTGTATAAAAAGGGGTGTAAGGTGAGAGTAAAGGACAAGTTTTCTTTCAGGTGACGAAGTCTTGAGCTGTGGAGATAATCGAAAGAGAGGTCTTGTAGAGATTCCATTCTTGCACGTCAGAGCGTGTTATGCTGCCGAAGTGCTTGAGAATGATTGTGGTGCTTTGTAATTGATTTTGGAGTTAATCGGATCGGTCTCTCTATTGGAGTGGACCCGGAGACGTAGTCACGTTTGTGACGAACTCCGTAATCAAACACTGTTTGCACTTCTCTTCTTCTCTCTCTTTCTTTCTCTCATTTCCTTCCTTTCTGTTATAATCACCTTGTTATTACTTTCATTTTGTTATTTCCATAAGTTAATTTTGATTTAATTAACTTGGAATAATCATTGTAAAAGCATTGTAAAAGTTAAGCATTTAAATACTGCAATCTAGTCTAGATCCTATACAGATCAACAAGGGAAATGAAGTGGCTCCAGTGGGTGTACGAATGCTGGTACGGTAAGCCCATAAGGCAGGATTTAATTGTAAGTGCTAATCTCGGCCAACGTCGTTGATGGTATTCTTAAGAATGTGAAGAATTATTTTATTTGACGCCTCAACTTGACTGTTACCTTGTGGATAATATGGGGTGGAGAAATGGTGTTGGATATGGAATCACTCACAGAGTTCACGAACGTCCCAAATTTTGAATGGACGACCATTATCTATGATGATGGATTGTGGGACACTATACCAATAGATGATGTAATTAAGGATAAACTTTGATATTTGCTTACTAGTGATGTAAGTGAGAGGGATGGCTTCAATCCAATTAGTAAAGTACTTAGTGGCGGTGATGATGAATTTATGGTCGCTAGAGGAGGATGAATGGATCTTTCCCATGAGGTCGAGTCCCCATTGTGCGAAAGGCCATGGATAAGTGATTGGTCTCAACTCCTATGCGGGTGCGTGAATTAGGTCACTATGCACCTGGGATTTTTGACATGTTCTGACAAACTGAAGATCATATTTTCTAGTGTCGGCCAGTAGTATCCAAGTTAGGTGACTTTCCTAGCTAAAGTCAGACCACTCGAATGAGATCCACATATACCCTCATGTACTTCTCGTAATTTTTTTTTGGATTCATTAGTTTCAATACAATGAAGAAGGGTGTTATCAAAGCCACGATGGTATAGGGTGTCATTGACAATGGTGTGTCAAGCAAATTTTCATATAAAGGACTTTCTCTGGTTATTGGAAAGGTTGGGTGGTAAGGTTTGGGACTTCAGATAATCATATATGTCCTGGTACCAAGGTGAACTAGGACCAACAATCTCGCAAACCATTTCTGACTCTGGTGTGTCATATGCCGACATCAATAATTGTTCAACTAAGAACTCAAATTGTGACACATTTTTGGGGATGTCTAGGAGAGAGCAAATAGTAGCCATTGCATCGGCTACCTTATTCTGTGCCCTGTGAATTTGTTCAAAGGTAATCAACTTGAAATATGTCAGGGAGCTATCCACCATTCACTTGTAGGGGAGCAAATTTTCATCTTTTGTTTCATAGTCATCATTTACTTGGTTGATAACTAACTGAGAATCCCCAAATACTGATGGGTAGCTTCTTCCATGCCTTTGCATGTTTGGGGGTAGCCAACTGAATGTTGTTCCTTACTAGGGTTTTCCAACGTTTATTGCCCTCCAATGCTTTAAAAATCCACTTGCTAGCCAAAGCTATTCCCTTTTTTCTAGGTCCTTGAGCCCTAAACCACCTTAGTTTTTCCTCATGCAACACCAGTCCCACTTGAATAAGTGCTTTATCAAAGGGTTATTTTTCAGGTGATGGTTTTAGCGGATTAGATTAAACAAATACCCAAAGAAACCATGAAGCACAAAGAAAGCTTAAAACATAAACGATTATACCTGATATTTGTTGAAGCTTCCATGATTCACCTCCATAGCACATTCTAGCTTGCATCGTATGATTGTTGCCATCAGATCGAGTGTGTGAGTAAATGATTGTGACCATGTCCTATGCAAGTTTTGAAGGACTTGATGACAAAATGCCTATGACAAATGACTATACCTATGAGAAAATAATCAAATTAAATAACCTAAATGCAAAGTAAATATAAGCATAAAATGTCTATAATAATGAAGTTGTTTTTAATAATGAAGTGGTTTTTATTTTTAAATTGTGAGCAAAATTGACATTTTATAAAAAAATGCAATTTTGGATGGACAGACGAGATTAAAAGCTGACAAAGCCTAAAATCATTGGACAAGATTTCATGTGACAATCCCTAATTAGGGTTAGGGAAAGATTGTCAAATGAGTGGCCAAGATTTCATTTGATAAAATCAAATAAGCGGTCGAGAATAAATGTGATAATTAATCAAAAAGATAAATATTTTTGAAAATCAAGAAGATAAAGACTGCTTGATTTGTAAGATTCAAAAAAACAATAAGATAAGAGTTGAACTAAAAAGCAGATTTGGAAAAATCAAGAATTTCCTCAATTACTTGATTTTTGGAAGAAGATTACCATTTTGAATTAAATTAATTCAAAATACGGATTTTATGTGACAATAAATAATATTTTTCAGATTATTTACTAAAATGAAGTGACAGTTAATAAAACAAAATCATTTTAAATAATTTCATTTATTTAAAATGAGAGAAATGTTAAATTAGGTAATTAAATAATTAAAGATAATCATTTAATTTAGAGGATTATGACCATTAATTAAATAAATTAATAAATTCATTTAATTATGAGAATTAGTGACATATTAAATAAACAAATAAAGTTCATTTATTTAATAATCAGTAAGAATAAATGAATAAAAGGTAATTAAATAAATTAATAGATTTATTTAATTGTAAGAAGACTATAGACAATTAATGTCATATTGAATAAATAAATATAATTTATTTATTTAATAATCATGAAGAATACAATAGACATGAATTAATTAAATAATAATGAATTACTTAATTAATAGTCGAATGTGGACCAAGGACATAATTAAATGTCATAGTTATGCTAGGATGAAAGTGGTAAAATAGAGCTTGTAGGCCTAGGTCATTTTTAAGTGTCTAAAAGTGCTTCTTTCTATTTCCTTTGTCATCTGACCATAGAAAGCCTCTTATCCTTTTCTGGATTTCTTTTAGTTGATAACTGTTGAAGAACCAAATTGGGGTGAAGTAAATAGAGTATGAAGATAAAATATTTTGGCAGACTTGAAGCTTGCCAGCTAGGGAGAGGTATTACCTGTTCCATCTATCTATCTTTTTTTAAATTTTTTCTTTTATCCATAACCAAATGTCTTTTAGACATGGGTTCATAGAAAATGGTATGCCAAGGTATCTGACTTATTTGCTTGAACCCCCCCATTAGAAGTCAAACTTCTTTAGCCATTGGGGAGGGGCCTCTGCCCCTCCCAACATTACATATTTTTCCCTAGAGATTTTTTCTCTAGAAGATTTGCAATATAGGTTAAGTTTTCTTATCAAGTTTTTGATTTTTTTCCCTCTAATTCCACAAATATTGTTGTATCATAAGCAAATTGAATGTTCATCAACTCGTTCTTATCAGGAAGACTCAATCCCCTTACCCTTGGGGTTACAATAGTCTCTCTAAGAAAGAAATGCAGTGCATCTGAGGCTATGACAAACAAAGATGGTTCTAGAGGGCGCCCTTGTCTTATGGACCTTTCAAGTTTAAAAAATTTAAAAAGTGAGCCATTGACATCAATTTGAGTAGAGGAATCCTTTATTAAAGTGTCTACCATGTTGCAAAACTGATGCAAGAACCCAAATTCTTCAAGGGTTGTCCTCAGGAAATCCCATTCAACTTTGTCAAGGGCCTTCTCAAAGTCTATTAGAAGCATAATAGAGTTCTGGCTGGAAAGCTTAGACCATTCCATCGCTTACCAACTTGTAATGAGGTTCTCAAGTATATACCTTCCTTTAATGAAGTTTGTTTGAGTGTTATTTATGAACTTAGGTAGTATATTGGAAATCCTTAAGGCAATCACCTTGGCCAAGATTTTGTAGGAGACATTTAGTAATGTTATTGGTCTTTGGTTCTTCATGTTGGTTTTTTCACCATCCTTTGAAAGAAGTCTAATTATTCCTCTATTGATGCTAGCCCCCAAAGATCTCTTGTCAAGAGCTTCATTGTACACTTGGAGGAGATCATCATAGACCCTTGATCTGAGAAGGTTTTGTAAAAATCTACTGGGAGTCCATCTGCTCTCGATGATTTGTCATTGTTCATGGTTTTGATAGCATTTCTGATTTCTTCCTTAGTGATTTCTTTGGCTAGGGCTGCAACATCTTCTTGACAAATTTTACTAGGGATCATGGTCTTGATGAGAGATTTTACCTATGCCCTTCTTCAGTATCACCTTCAGAGGAGAATATATCCCTAAAGAAGTGGTAAAATTGTTTTAGTATGTCTTCTTGATTGGTAATGAGGGTACCATTGTAGCAGATTTGATCAATTTTCTCTCTTACACTCTTTTCCTTTAAATATCTGAAGAGCCTGGATCCCTTGTCCCCATTGTTCAACCAATTAATCTTGGCCATAATTTTTAGGCCTTGAATCTTGTGGGTTTGGAGCCTCCTCAAGGCATTCCTTGCTAGGATTAGTTCCTCATTTAGTTTCTCATTTGTGGGGTTGTTTTGCAACTTTATTTCTACCTTGACAAGCTCCTCTTGAAGGAAGTTCTCCACTCTTCTTGTCTCCATTGCATGTTGTTTCCCTATCATTTGACACAGATTTTCCCACCCATTGATATTGGCTTCCCATCTTCTTATTGCCCCTTCCCCCCTTAACATACATTTTTTTACTTTTATAAGGGTGTAAATGGCTGCTTTGCAGCTATCATCATCTAGCAGCCTTACATTAAGAATGAAGTTCTACCCCTTGGTTTCTTTCTTCCTTGAAGGATTTAGGATAATGGTGGCCTTAATCACGTGGTGGTCTGATAGGGTGTAAGGATAGACCAACACACTTTTCCCACCCTCTTGAGGGGTGAAGTTTAACCAATCCTTATTTTCATAGAACTTGTCCAACCTACAATATATCCTTTGTCCACCTTGTTGTGCATTGCACCAAGTGAACCAAACGGCCTTATTTTGTGCTTTCTTCCCTTCTAGGGGGTCTAAGAGGTTAAGTTTAGTATTTAGCCTTGACCAAAAGTGTCTTTCACTTCCTTTCCAATCTAGGTCTAGACCACACCTTTTATCTTCCATAGCTTCCACCATGTTGAAGTCACCCCCTAGGATCCAAGGGATGTCAAGTAGTTTCACCAACCATTTCCAAAGCTTAGTGTGATCTCTATAGTCATTTGAGGAATAAATTGAGCATATTCCAAATCTAGCACTATCCTTTTCCAAAGTATCCCAAACAACCCTATTACATGGGGAGGTGCATGGCCCCGTAAGATATTGGTTCGAAATATTGTCCAAGAGAATAGATGCTCCACCCTTACCCCTATCATGTTTGGTGACTAGGAAGGAGGAGTTGTTCCAAATGAATCTTAGGTTTTTCTCCAAGGTAGAGCCAAAGGCCTTGATTTCCTAGAGCAACACAAAATCCTTATTCTTTTCTAGGTTGAGAAATCTCCTTACCATGTATTTTCTATCTGGGGATTCCAAACCCCTCACATTCCATGAAGTGTAGTTAAGATTCATTACTTGTAGCATTCACCATGGTCTCTTTTTCATTCCTAAATAGCTCAAAGTATTTAGGAGTTTGTTCATCATATTCTAACCTTTTGGTGTTAGGTGCAAGGAGAAATAAACTTGTTTTTTTCCTTTTATTATTGTTTAACCTGAGGCTAGCTCCATTGAGTTTGATGAAATAGCCCTTTTTTCTACCTGTCCTTTTTGGGGCTAGGGGAGGGTCATTATAGATCTCTTGTTTTCCAACATTGGATTGCTCCCTATCCAAACACATCCTTTGCCCTACTGCTTTAAAGGTGGCTCCCCCTTCCTTGCAGGAGGCCTTTTCCAAGGCTACTTCCATTTTCTTTCCTTGGTTGATTTTCTCGCTACTTATACATTCTAGAGAAACATCATTATTTTTAATTAGAGAGCTTAGTATATCTTCCATCTTTTTGAAACTATCTATAATATGGTTTGACTTCTGGTTCTCATTATCTCTTGCCAGATTGGAGCCCATTTCAACGTTCGCCAACAGGCTACTGGGTGCCCTCAGGGTGTTACTCCCCATTTGCACCCCACCCTCTGGCATAGGGTTACTTGAGGTTGAAACTTTCCCCTAGTTTGAGTTTAGGGCCAAACAAGTTTTAGTGCCCTGGGGGCATCCAAACCCCTATTGGATATTTTTAAATTTTGAAATAATCTCTCTTACCCCCAAAGAGTTTGTCGGAGCTTTAACCATTTGTTCTTCCAAATTGGTATTCATAGCAAGGCTTTCATTTTTTATTGATATCCAATAGCCTGAAATTCTTAAAATTATAAGTTTTAGTTTATGTTTTGCCTTTATCAGCTTGTTTACTTACTTCTATGTCCCTCTTTATTTTTTCCAGGGCTAATATAGTTTTTTATAAATTGACACTATAATTTAGTTACTGAAAAAATAATGAAAAATGAAGTCACATGAGATGTCAACCTTTATATAGTATTTTTTATTTTTTCTCCTTCAATTTTTTTGTGTATTTATAACTTGAAACTTTAGTGCATGGATTTTTTTTTTCAAATTTTGATAAATATATATTTTTAAATAAATATTAAAATGTGTGTATTAAAATATAGTTGTTTCCATCAGATGTCAACTTTCATATTATCTATTTATCTAAACTGGAAAAAAATTATACCCTCTTGATATAGATTCTTTTATCTAGTGCATCATATTTTTTCAAATTTTTTCAGTTAGTTTTATTATTTTTCCTTGTCATGGTAATCAACCTAATATTTTGTGCTAATAACCTACTTTTAGTAAAAAAAAATGAAAAATATAAATAATAATTGAATTATTAAAATATATATATTTTTGAAAATATGGATCTACAAAAGGGTATTTTTAGATTTAAAAAAAAATGTTATTTACATGAGTAGAAATTGTTAAAACATTGATTTTTTCAAATAAATCTACATTTTTTATCAATTGGCCTTAAAGTGGTGCTACATATGCATTTAGCGAATAATTTTAGTTGGAAAAGTTATGGATATATCTAACTTAACTAAAATGAATCTTACAAGATCATATGTTTGACCAAAACATATTTTTAGTTAGAAATACTTAAATTCACTTGTGCTGATAAGTTGGTTGAAATTGTGACACAAATTTGTACTTTTACCTTCCCAGTATAGCATATTTTCCATATTTTAGGACATTCAGACTCACCATTGTCAGATTCTTGTTTCCACCCAAAAACCCTAGTTTGGGACTAAATCACCCAGACCCGCATATGAATCGCACTGGGTATTAAACAACAAGATTTGAAGGTTTTGGAGCTTTTTCTAACCTCATAATTTTTCTAGGTGCACCTTTGTTCATTCTCAGTTTGTTATTCTGCATTTTAGTTTCATTTCCTAGGTCATTTAGTTAGGTTTTGCATAGTACTTTGCATGTCATTCACATATCTAGTCTTTCCAAGACCTAGCTTGGTGGTAAACCCTCTTATTGTCTTTAATCAAACCCTAGGAAAAACATATTGCAAGATATATTTCCCCCTTTCCACATTCAGATTGAGATCTCTAGGGTTTTCTTGAATGATATTTGGAGAACAATAACCATAGAGTGACATTTTTTTGATAAATCAACAAGAAACACAAAATATGGCTCCTAAAAACTTTGTGTTGAACGTAAATGATACTTTTTGTAATATTAAATCCATCATTGCCATGGTCATATGGTTTAGAGATAAAAAAAATTGAGAGAGCTAATTATGGATGTAGTCTACATGTAGTTATAGGTTTAGATGGAACACTTGTAGGTGTCATAAATTATGTGAACCATTTTTTCATATTTTGGTAATTTTTTGCACTTAGGTCTCTTCAGAGACTTTTCAAAATAGTGTAGCTTAGAACAATCAAGTGACATGAATAATGAAAAAAGGATTTCCCCAAAAATCACCCACCAAACCTAGACATGTTGGTGGAGTCAGTTTGGTCCCATAAGACAAACAATGCAAAATATGGCTCTTGGTAAGTTTTTTGCATTAGGTCTCTTAAGAGACTTTATTGGAAGCTCATAGTTTTAAAAAATCATAAAAGATGTAGTGAAAAAAAAATAATTTGGTGGTATTGACACACCCACCTCAACATGTTTTGCATTTGATTGGGTTCCATGACACAAAATGCAAAAAATGCATATTTACATATTTATAGTGCTCTCAACTAATACTTTTTGCAAGAAAGTATTCATTGTTGGAATGGTCAAATGATGTTGATTTGAATAGAATCAAGAAATGGTACTATAAAGGGACCCCATATCCACCTATAGGTTTGGAAGAGACATTTTTAGGTGCCACAAATTTTGAGAACTAGTTCACCATAGTTTGTTAATTTTTTGCGCTTAGGTCTCTTAAGAGACTTTGTCATAATAGTGTAGGGCCCAAAATGATCAAGTGATATGGGGAATAAATAAAGGCCTTCCCTAGGATTAAATCACCCACCTAAACATTTTTGTGCAATCATTTTTTACCCACAATACATGAAACATAAAATATGGCTCCTAACAAGTTTGTGTTGAACGTAAATAACACTTTTTGCAACATTCCACCAATCATTGACATAATCAAATGGTTTGGAGATAAAATAAAATTATTGAGATTATTATGGAGGGACCTACATGTAGTTTTAGGTTTAGATGGAATATTCATGTGTCATGGATTCTGAGAACCTGTTTGTCATAGTTTGACAATTTTTGCACTTAGGTCTCTTAAGAGACTTTGGTAGAATAATGTATCCTGAAATGATTGAGTGATTTGGGGAATGAAAAAAACCTTCTCTAGTATTTACCTACCCACTCAAATGTTTTTGTGTAATTATTTTTTCCCTACAATGCATAAAATGTAAAATATGACTCTTGGCAAGTTTATGTTGAATGCAAATGATGTATTTTTACAACATTTCATTTGTCACGCCATGATCAAATGGTTTGGAGATAAAAAATGAGAGAGGTTATTTTGGAGGGAGCCTATTTGCATATATAATTTTAGATGGAACATTCATATGTGCCATGAATTTTGAGAACCAATTCGTCATAGTTTGGCAATTCTTTGCTCTTAAGGCTCTTAAGCGACTACATCAAAATAGTGTACTCTAGAACAATCAGGTGAGTCAGGGAACAAACAGATGCATTCCCTAGCAATCACCCACCCACTCAGAGTATGTTGGTGCAATTTTTTTCCCCAAGATGTATGAAACACAAAATATGCTTCTTGCCATATTTACATTGCTCTTGATTGATACTTTTTGTAAGAATACATTCATTGTTGGCATGCTCAAATGGTGTTGAGTTGAAAAAAATAAAGAGATTCTAACATGGAGGGATATCATATCCACTTGTAGGTATAGATGAAACATTTCTAGGTTCCAGGAGATCTAACTACTACTCCATCATAGTTTGGTATTTTTTTCTCTTAGGCCTTTTAGGAGACTATCATATCTAAGTAATACTCCATCATAGTTTGGTAGTTTTTCTATTAGGCCTCTTAAGAAACTATGTCATAATAATATACTCTAGAATCATTAGGTGACCTGAGGAATGAATATATTCCTTCCCTAGCATTCACCTTCCCACCTATATGTTGTGGTGTAGTATTTTTTCCTTAGGATGCACAAAACACAAAATATGATTCTTGTCATATTCACATTACTCTCAACCAACAACTTTATAATTTTGCAATTTAGCAAATCTTGTTTCAACAATCATTTTTTTATTTTTTCTCTTTGGTTCTCCATTGTAATCATTCTATTATTTATGGACAACATTATGACACCTAGGTTAAGTTACTTCATCCCTCAAAAAACCTATATTTATTATTTTCTCATGGCTAGCGTAGGGCTATCCTATTTATAAATATTATAACAATCCTCTATATGGTTGTATAATAGTCATATTTACATTAAGTTTCTTATTTTATAGACATAATGAAACCTAATATCTAGATCTTGGTGTGTACTACCCTAGAAAACCAAAATATTTCTTTTTTCTAGAATGTATTTATAGGATTTTATGATCTTGCGGCTTGTTATGAATGTCCCACCATGACAATAGATTGTTATGTGGATTATGAAAACCCTACACTCATGAAAAATCTCCATTTTCATGAAGATATCCATGATTACCTATTTGAGTGATCTTCATAAACCTTAAGGTAACTTTTCAACCTTCTTTCATGGTGATTTCAAGAGTAATAGGGTTCCAAATTGCATGATAATAGTTGCATATGCTTGACATGTTTGAGTATGATAGTGGATAGTCCTAGACAAGTTTTTAGTAAACCCTTAAGGTATTTTATGAATGACGAAAGACCATCAAACCTAATACACTCTCATTGATATATTCTTATATACCAAATAAAACAAAATTTGGTCCTCTTTTCCAAATAATCACATGCTTCCTAGGAAAGCATGATAGTCTAAGGGGAGAGAGAGGGAGGGAGGGAGAGAGGTTTAGGTAGAGGTAGATGAAGGAAGGGAGGGAGGGACAAAGAGAGGGAGAGGGGAGATAGAGTTGTGTAGAGATGGAAGTAGGGAGGGATGGGGAGAGAGAGGTGAGATACAAAGTAGAGAGGGAATGGGGAGAGAGACAAAGAGAGAGAGAGAGGGGAGATAGAGAGAAATAGAGAGGGAATAAAGGATGGAGGAAATGTAGGGAGGGAGAGAGAGAGTAGAGAGGGATGAAGGGAGGGAGAGAGAAAGTGTGAGATAGAGAGAGGTAGATATTTAGGGAGAGAGATGCTTTTTCTTCACATAAAAATGAGTGTGTTATAACATGCTCATATCTGTTTGAAGAGAAATGTAGGGAAGGTGAGGGAAAGATCATTTTTTCTTCACAAGAATGTGAGTGTGTTAGAATGCCCTCAAATTATAGTTTGTGAGGATAAAAAATAGGATTGAAGGTAAAGAACAAGAAAGATAATGAAACACATGCACAATAGCTTCACTTAAAACCCTTCTTTATCCTTATGTGGAGCTAAAGTAGCATGATGATAGGGTTGATATGATGAATGATATAATGGATGGTATGAGGATATGATAATGGAAGGTTAGCTAGGCTATGGGAGAAATATAAAGAAATTATAACATAATAGTAGGATGAAAATAAATTGATAGAAACTTGGGTAGAATAACATGTGATTTTGTAAATTACATCTTATGCAATTTAACATTACATACGCCTTCCCTCTTAGATAAATTAAGATAATTATTCTCTTGGTCAATCCAAACTATCTTTTGCCACCTAGCATGCCTAGTTCCTTGACTGCTGAGTCTTATTTTCCCCTAGATTGATGCATGTCGAGAAGATTTCCACACACTAAGCTCGCATCCCAAGAAAATCCTTGATGATTTGGAAAAATTAAGATGCTACACCTACCACATTCTGACAGTGTAACACCTTTTCCAACTTGCAACCTCGTCAAGAATTGATCAGGTAGTTTTTTTAGACAAAACAATCCCTCTTTTTTTGGAATTCAATTCATTCAATCTTGATCTCTGGGAACTGCACACACAAATCTCTATCTTCTTCTCTCATTCTTTATCATTTTACAACACTTATTGAGCACTCACAACATTCTCCATATCTCTTTACACATATCTTTCAAAAAACTCTTCTACAACTTCCAAAGTAAACTCCATTGTTGTAAACATGAGCTTATCTTGTAAAAAGGTTGTTGCCATCTTGGATATTCTTATTACTTCTTCATTGCACCAGCAAGCCACTATACTTATATGCTTGCGAGTGGTAACTTTCCAAGATTTTACATCAAACATATTATCTCCATTTTTGTTAGCATATTATTCCCTTTTTCATTTTTTAAATTTATTTCCATTATCTTGTCTAAGGTTTTCTATGGAGGTGGAAACACCAATATGGGGGTTTGACTGAGGAAAAATCCTATACAACCACCCAAACCTTTCTCTTTGGTCTTGTGTGTGTAGGTGCAGGTGGAAGAACTGCTTGGAGAAACTTGAATTTCATCAAATATCTTCGGTGATAGACTAAACCTTTACTTGTTATTTTAATTTTGATTAAGTGTTGAGATTTGTTGTTGAAGTGATGTCATGTTTTATAAAATTTGGTTTATCACTTGATCATTAGATGACAAGTTTTGAGAGTTTGTTGAGTATGGTGAACTACAATGAGTGAACAATTAGCTACTATGTTGTATGTTTATGAAAGGTGATGACCATGGTGGTGTTAAGGGTGATGTTATAAAACTATAAGGATTCACATTAGGAAACCCAATTCTTGTGTTTATGTCATTGGTATATTATATGGTTGATGCTACAACTAGTGGTGTAAATGGGGAATAAAAGGCACAGTTATGGAGGAGGATACTTGCTTTCCTCCTTGGATATGAGAATTTTTAAATTATGCTTGAGCGCAACTATCTATCGTAGGGATATTAGCATCTATAATGTGAGCTAGATTACACAAAAAATTTATTCCTTGAGAATCATTTATCAACTTCCTAAGGCTATCCATAATATGCACTGTCTCTCCTACTAAAGATTCAGTACTTAAAAAATCTTGAATTCCTTCAAAATCCTTGTCCAACTATTTTAGATTATCTTCAAGAACATGGTAAATAGTGGTCTATAAGTCCACACAAATGTTATGTTGTGAGGTGGTCATGGCTAATGTGTGGTGAGGAATGGAATTTAAAATGGATTGGGTTGAAGCCATACCTTGTGTGAAAGAGTTAGAAGACTCATACATCGCAGTGGATGTAGTTACAACGCGAGAGGCCATAAGTCTAAAACTACATCTCACATGGGTATTAAAAATAGAACACTAGGTTGTGAAGCTCATATGAGTTTCAAAACATTTAGGTAATCCAAATCAGAAAAAATACAAAATCACAAAGCATAACCACACAAAAGACATAGAAAAAGACATGTGATCAAAACATGAACTAAATTTGACTGGTCTAGGGCGCAGTATGTCCTAGAATGACAAGGTTCTTTTAATAAACTCAAAGTTTGGATATGTTCTACAGTGTGCAAGTGTCCTATTTTTTGAATACTCAGGCCTAACGACAAATAATTTTCTAAAATTTAACAAAATTGCGATTTTGCACTGTGAAATATAATTATGCAAGCAATTTTCAAAATTCTCAAGGTCAACAAATGCAATTGGAAATACAATTTTGAGATTGTAGAATGCATAATTTGATTGATCCTAACTTGATAAATCTAGAAAATGGAAATCTTTTATGTTTTTGCAATAATAAAAATAAATTTTTTGGATTTTTTCACTATACACAAATGCCTAAAAGAATATTTTTGATCACTTTTAGATTTGATTTCAGAGCCAATGCAAGTTTATCAATGCAAACATGAACTAAACCTATGTTGAAATGACCAAATTTAACCCTAGATATAAAATGCAAAGCATTTTTCATGTTTTCAATGCTTTTTATGATGAATATGTAAGCCTAAATGATGAATGAAAACACCCTAAGATCTAATTTAAATTTTGATATGATATTTTCAGATTTTAGAGGTGCTAAATTTTAAAAACAAATTGGGTTCACCAAAATGTTCAATTGGGAAAATGATGAAGACCCCCTTCCCAATTATTTTGAATTAGATTAAACATGGCCTCAAGATCCACTTGGCTACAAGCATATTCAAGAGAGACATAATGGTGGATCAGAGATTTAATCCAATGTTTTTAATGTGATGTATGATGATTTATGGGTTGTTATGATAATTTTAATGCTTGTTAATTAATTAGTTTCTAGGATGCAAAGATCTAAGTATAAAAACAATGAAAGTGTAGTAGTTTGTTATGATTTTTGATAAATTGATTGCAAAAAGATGAAATTTAGATCCAAAAATACAGAGGGCGAATATAGAGGAACCTAAGATTTAAATCTGACACAAAATTAGTTGGTCTAGGGCATAGTATTCCCTAGATTGTCCTCTTATTTTTTAGGAACTAAAAACATAGGCCTGAGGTCCTTGATCGATAACTTCTATCTTCTAGGAGTTACTATTGAAACTTCATCTATTGATGAGAAAATGTAGATTATGTGACTTGAGAACTTGTAGAGTTAGAATGCATCAATGAACAAATAACTTTTAATCTTCCTTCAACTCCCTTTAGATCTGCAACTTGCATACACAAGAGGAGAGGAAGGGTTGTGTCATATAGGGGCTTGCCTAAATCAAACCCCCTGTTGGTATTTCTACCTCCACAATAAAATATTATGATAAAAGAGAATGTATCATTGGTTGGATAGAGGCTAATTAATAAACAAGGAATGAATTGACAATCTTACTACAAATCACCACTTAGATTTGATCTCCTTGATGGACTAAAGTCATACTCATCACCTTGAAGGATCAATTGTTTCCTGACTTGAATTTATTAAATCACCTACAAGTGTTAGTTCACATAAACAAAAATATATGAAAACATGAACAAAAACTCACATAACATATTGCATGATGCTTGAATGATGAAATGTTGCAATAATCTTGACAATTCTTCTCTTGAGTGCTTTTAGGCTATTCACTTTGCTCAAATATTTTTTGATCAAATAAAATTGCCAGTTCAAGTGTTAGGCTTTGTTGGTGTTTTAAAATTCCAGCTAGGCTTCATAATTCTCTAAGAGGTTGCCAACCTATATATTCAAGGATTCCAAAGTTAGTGGCCAACTGATGAGATTCAGTCAAAGACTGACATCTCCTTCACTTTAGGTTTTGTGAAACCAAGGAGGGTGTCCCTACTATGTGTTCATACAGTATTTCATGCCTCAAGAACACTTCAATACACAAAAATATTCCTATTAGTGCTAATAGATACCATCTACCAAGGTTTGGCAAACCACTGAATAGAGACAACTATCTAAATCTAGGAAAACAGATACAATGTGAGATTTGCATCTCAAGAGAGATAAAATTTGACTGTAAGATGTTCTAATTTTGAACCCACATGCTTAGGGTGACTGCTTTGAATTATTAAAGAAAAAACCCTGAATGAAAATAACCAATGCCTCATTCAATTGGGTAGGAGTCACAAGAGATATAACCCTAATATCAATGAACTATCCTTATAATGCCTTACACCATACAAATTTCCAACACTCAAAACAACACTCCTTACCACATCCTTAGCATATTACCACAAACCTATAATTCCATTTCAAGCATTTGATTAACTCATTAAGTTAAAGCAAGAAAATGAATCATACATTCAAATATACCATTGAAGATGAATGAAAAAACCCTTGATAATTTCATTCACAATATGTCATAACACACACAAGAGAGCAATTGTCTTAAATTTATAGATTTCTTTCGATATTAGTATTTACAAAAAGAATAGTACGCTTATCCCATGTACATACCCTACTTAGAATGATTTACTAGCTAAACCTTTAGAATTATGCATTACATGCCTTCACTATACACCATCTAAATCATAGAACCCAAAAAATCTGACCTCAACAATGAGCCTTGAAATCTCCTTTATAGACCAAGAGAGCAACAAGCATTGGGCTCAATTGTTGATACATTTCAAACTAATTTCATTCTAACCAAATGAAATTTCAATAGAATTTCAAAATTCCCCATCATCAAATACAATCATACCATGAGCAGGGGAATCAAAATGGTTACAACCCTTGTAACCAGTTGACCAGAATAAATTTCCACTGCATCACTCCCACGCCCATCCATATTAGGCCCTAAAAAACAACAACAACATCATATCAAAATTGCACAACCCCGACAACTAGAATACCATCACGCACCAGGAACAACCACACGACCTCGATACAGGTGACCACTTCGAGTCCTTGCTTCAGTATGAAGCGAGAGAATCACCTTACCCTTGTTGAAATTAACACCAAAACCGGAAGCAACACATGGTGCTACCATGACAATAGAAGATGTCGTGAGGACCTCTTCATTCACACGAACCAATTCAGTCAGGGCCATGAGGTAACTATGGTAGTCTAAATCAGTGTCAAAACTTTCACCACAAGAGCCAACAAAGAGCTCAATAGGTGACTCGTATCATCTAGACCTCACCTCGACCTCAGCCTCTTCGCCACCCTCATCAGATTCTCTAATCTCTAGATAATCAACTACCTCAACTCGCGTAACCCATCCTTTGAGCCAAGGACTACTTCTGATAAGAGTAGGGAGGGACCCAACACCCTCATCAATGACTCCAGGAGCATGAGGAATAGTGCTCTATTGAATTAGTGTTACCTCTCACTGTGAACTTTTAGCCTTCATCCTTTTGCTTCTGCATAATGGTGAACTAGGAACAACTGACTTACCCATCCTACTCACAGGTTCAAAACTCTAAAATAACAACAATCACTTACAAACGAACACATAATCAAAAATGTAATGATGCTAATGAACAATTAGCAAGCATTTATCAAGCAAGCCAATGTAAAAACTATTAATACTCCAATTGCAGTACGAGCAAGTGAGCGATTAGTGGCTAACGTTGTCACCACTACAAATCTCCAAGCTTATGTAAAATTGTGTACAACCCAGCATGATTTCCAAGAGAAAACCACTTGCACGCATGGAAATCAGGATGAGATCCATCGAAAAACTTGTGCCATTAATGAATGTAATTTGTAGAGCGCAAATAGTAATCACATGGCTGGATCAAAATTTTGAATTCAAACCATCAATGCGATAAGGAGCTAGCATGTCGAATGACTCAAATCGAGTAAAACATCATTGAAAACCCACGTCACCATTTGGAAAACCCAATGGCCAATCACATACCTCATAGCTAGAGACATGCAAGCGAGCAGCAGGCCCCAACCAACCACTTTGTACCACAAATCCAGGCAACGTGTCACCAACTCACACACCTCGCGACACTTTCAAAAACATTAATTTGATCATGTGAGATTGGCGAGGGACAGTCATAATTAATCCCCATCATTAAAATTCTGGTAGATTAGGACCGGTCCCACCTCATCATACGTGACAAGTGGCAACATCTCGCACACCTCGCGGTAGTTTGGTGACGTCATCAAGAAACCCTGCGAGGTCTGCGAGGAACGGTCTAGATTCAAACTCGCCGATCCGATGGTCCACAAATCTGCACATGGAAAAAGTTATTCATAATAATGGGGCCGACTAGAAAAACAAGGGGGTGACCCTTGGAGCATGAAATGTCTAGACTAAAGTCTAAACATTGGAAAAATGCCCACCCATTTTTAGGCAAAATTTATATTAAACCCGAACATGGAGAAACCAACACGTTAGGTAAAGGGGCTGGTAATAGCATGACATAAAAGGCTCCACCAAATGACTTAAAAGACTGACAACCCATAGTGACAATTCAACACAAAATTATAACGCCAACGGTTTGTTTGATGAAAAAAAAGTTCTAAACAAGGCTAGCAAAACCCTAAACCCTAACATTAGACCCCCAACATGAAGGAAGAAACAAAGAAGCCCTAGAACTAGGCAAAATTTGTGACAAATTTTAAAAGTCCCATCAGTGGCTCCGACTAGGGATGTATGCC